>OZ023266.1:152013485-152378485 GCA_964006375.1 Tillus elongatus | reverse complement strand
ACATACATGTTTGCTTATCTTGTCCAAGGGGATAATCATTGATCTCTATGAATAGGCATGTCTCATTGTTCTGTCAATCTGTGGTTTGTTTTGTGACTTGTCTGACTATAAAACTAAAACATATATCCTTCCTAACGTCTTACCAGTAACCATTCTTTGTAATTCTTCCACAGTTAGTTAATACAAATCGGTGTGGCCGCATGCTTTCTATGCAGTGTTGTCAGTTCGAAAAATTCAATATCCCTTAAGATTATACAAATAATAATAACAATCGCCTTTATTCAACCCACTCCGAAATCACACTAAACAGTAGACACAGCTCTTATATAACTAACTACAAAAAAGTATTTTTTTTTTATTTTTTTTATTTCAACAACACACCACGATGGCTTACAGCCTAAATACTATCGTACCGTGGGTGTTGACAAGGAGGAAAGGGGCAACTTGTTAATTCTGGACTTGAGGGTTTGGAGGTTCGGGGAAGAAGGAAAAACATGTGCCGGCAAGGAATTCCACAACTTGGAAGTCCTCGGGACAAAAGAGCGGGCATAACAAGATGTTCTATGTGTGGTGACCTAGGCAGTAAAAGGGTGCGTTCGCTCTGTTCCCCTGGTAGATCTGTTGGGGGCAGCAGGTGGAGGAACTATGGAAGAAAGCTCCTCTGAGCAGTGCCCGTGCAGATATCTATAAAGAGAGAGAGAGAGAGGTCACCAACGGCACATCGGTGGGCAAGGGACGGCAGCCTTTGGGTAAGGGTAGGGTCACCGATGAGACGTATAGCTTCTTCTGAATGGAGTCCAGGATAGCGAGTGTAGAAGCGGTAGCGGCACCCCAGATGTAGGAGTAGTATTCGAGGTTTGGTCTTATTTGTGAAGTATATATAGTATAGAGATTAGCTGGTGAAAAGTATTTGCCAGCCCGGAAGAGGAAACCTAATTTCTTAGCAGCCGCTTCTGCAATTGATGTGACATGTTGGTGCCAGTTGAGATTTAGATCCACAGAAATGGACTCATTACTTTGAATAACTTGGTTGTTTATTGTGATGGGTCTAGGGCTGGTGTATCTCTTATGAGAAAGAAAGCAATACTGTGATTTGGTGGGGTTGAATTGTACAAGATTTCTACTTCCCCAGTCTAATATTTTTTGGAGATCCACGGAGACAGAACCCTTCATGAGTCTGCGATCCTCATCTAATTGGGATAAAGAGGCAGGCTTAGAATATTGTATATCTGAGTGGAGGGTGCTGTCGCCCGCGTAACTGTGAACTGAGTTGGATGTGCTAGAGAGGAGGTCATTGATGTGGAGAAGAAACAAAGTAGGGGCTAAAGTTGAACCTTGAGGAACTCCTGTATTAATTGGATACAGTTTAGACGAATGGCCATCCACGACAACAGAAATGCTCCGGTTGGAGAGGAAATTTGCTATCCACGTACAGAGTTTTGGTGGTAGGCCATAGGCCGGTAGTTTATTAAGCAGCGCTGCGTGACAAACCTGGTCGAATGCTTTGGGTCTACAGCGACAATCTGGAATTCACCGTGTAGTTCCATAGACTTGTTCCAAGAATGGGTGACAAAGGAAAGGAGGTCCGCAGTTGATCTGCTCTGACGGAATCCATACTGCCTGTCGTGGATTAAACTGTGTTTGTCAAGAAATTTTAGTAATTCGGTGTTTATATACTATTCCATAACTTTAGAGACGACTGTAAGGAGAGAAATAGGCTTGTAGTTGCTAGGAAGCGCTTTGGATCCTTTCTTGGGGACGGGTTGTACTAGAGCAGTTTTCCAGTTACTAGGGAATATGCCTCTATTGTAAGATGTCTGAAACAGGCGAGTCAGGACAGGAGCAAGTTCTGGTGCGTATTTTTTGAGAACAATTGCTGGGATCTCGTCAAGGCCAGAGGCTTTCCTGGTATTAAGAGAAGAGAGCATCTTTCGTACCGTTTTAGTTTTGAAGGTGATATCCGTCATTTTATGTGCGACATTGGGGACTGTTGGTGGTTGAATATGTAATAATAATAACAATAATAGGTATTAAATATACAATAACCAAATAATACCACTTCACCTCCTTACATTTCCCTCCCCTTCCCAAGTATATGCGGCATGTACCCAATAAATAAGCTTACACAGTCGAAAACCACTATTCGGCGCACTCAGATTCAAACTACGGACTCCAAAAATCTACTCAACAAATGTTTTCAAAATTTTTGTCTGTTATACGCTCTAATTTCATAACAAAATTCATAAAATGGTAAAAATGCAGATAACTTCCCGAACGCTTTTCTGATTTTTTTTCCAGAAACGCTTAGGACCACACCCCCCCCCCCCCCCCCCTCGATACACAAACCACAAGAAAATGTTCTTGTTCACACCTCCCAAGGAAGTTACGGGACCAGGAGTGAATCCGTGACTTTTTGAACGAAACACAGGTTTTTTGACCAAAAAATGTTCTTTCTCAGTCTCCTTTGAGCTCTATACACTTCGTCCAACGTTTCTTTAACTTTTTTATCCCCTCCAAAAAATAAGTTTCTTTTTTATTTGTTTGTGAGATGATATCATCATTGGAGTCAAGTCTCTTTGCGCTGATTTATTTCTTTAAGTTTGGAAACAAGAAATAGTCACTCGGGGCTAAATCCGGAGAATAGGGCGGATGAGGGAGCAATTCGTAGCCGAATTTATGCAATTTCGCCATGAAGACTACACATGTGTGCACCCTTGCATTGTCTTGGTGGAAAAGAACTTTTTTCTTGGCCAAATGCGGTCGTTTTTTCTTCAAATTGTCATTGAATCGGTCCAATAAGTTGATATAATATTCTCCATTGTTCTTCCTTTTTGAAGGTAATCAATGTGGATTATATCGCGTGAATCCCAAAAACAGTCGACTTTATTGGCTGACAAACCCACCTTGGCCTTCTTCGGCGCCGATTTGCACGGATAAACCCACTGTTTTGACTGCTGCTTGGTCTCTGGTGTATTGTGGTGAATCCATGTATCGTCCACGGTTACGAAACGGCGTCAAAACTGATCCCTATTGCGGTTGAACAAGCCAAATAGTCCTTCGAAGTCGTCACACGATTGCGTTTGTGGTCAATTGTGAGCAAACGCGACACCCATCTTGCGGATAGCTTTCTCACACCCAAGTGATCATGCAAAATCGAAACCACTGAGCCATATGATATGCCTATGGCTTCCACAATCTTCCGCACTTTCAAACTCCGATCGACCAACACCATATCGTACATTTTTTCAATTGTTTCGGGTGTAGCGACCTCAACTGGGCTTCCAGAACGTTTGGCGTTATTTGTGCTTGTGCGGCCGCAATGCAATTCAGTAAACCACTTTTTTACCATGGAAATTGGCGGTGCAGAGTCCCCATAGTATTTATCAAGCTTAGCCTTGGTTTGAGTGATGTCGCAAGTGAAACGCTTGGGAAAGGAAACCCATGTTACAATATAAGTACTTTAGTTTGTGCAACTAAAAGAGAACATATGATAGCAAATACTGTCAAACGATGGAAATTGCAAGCAAATGAGGTAGGTCTGGTCCTTGTGCAAATAACCTCAGACCTTGAATTTTCCTTATTACAAAAATAATTGAGGAAACAAATAATATGTCACAAATCACGCAATCGCGGCACAAGCACGCTCAAACCACTAACACTAATGTTCTTAAGATAGCAAGCTAAACAACGCACAATTTCAGAAGTAACGTCTTGAACACAAATATATAAGAACTCATCTACTCCGGTACGTGTACTAGCGGCGTACTAAAAGCGAACTGGTAAATTGGCAAGTGGCAGTAGAAGCCAAAGCTCGAGTGTCTAGAATATTCCAGTGATTTCCATGAAGTTTGTCATATGTCAAACGTAATGTTTAGAAGGGGAAAGGGTGTCACAGAACAGAACCGTACTGGGCAGCTGTTTAAAAAGTATGTAATGTGTGAAAAACGTTAAATGTAAATAACTCGGCAAAGGCAAGAGAACAAGAGGTAAGAATAGTGTCAGCGTGCATGTAATATACCAAAATTTATCTATCAGCAGTCGTTTTATCTGAAACTGTTCGGGAGGTCATCTGCAAATTCACCCATAAAATATTTTGTACACTCTACGTAGAAGATATCTCTGAAATGGATAGTATATCTGGGTGCTGCAACCGTGTCCTTTATGCGAATGTTTTGTAATGTATATCTGTCCTGAAAGTAATTTTATTGTAGAGGTAAGCTGGAGCCTTATTTATGATAACCAGATGATATAACGTAGCCTGCCTCATCAAACACCTCCGTCTCGTGTTCAGACATCCAGCGTTCCTCAGCCTTATGAGAGATATGTTTGAAATTTCTTATACGGTAAACAAAACATGAATTCTGCAATACTTGCACTCTTTCTGAGGCCTATCATAAAGATAACTCGTTATAAACTCCCCGGTGACCTGGAAAGCCCAATACAATTTAGGATGCTTTGCAACACCTCATAATGACCGCCATCGAATAGGCTTGAGAAGTCCAACAGAATCAAGACAGTGAGTTTACTTTCATGTGTTGTGCAAATATCATCTGTTATTGCTGAAAGTGTTGTGGGGCAGCGCCACAGCTATAACGCTTACGGAAAGCTGACTGAATTTCTGGCAGTAATGATGATTTATTAAGATACTCACAAAGCTGCATCTGCACGATCTTCTCAATGACCTTCGACACCACAGGTAAATTGCTGACAAGACGCAAAGCTTTGAAAGTAGTTACCGTTGTTTCCTTGAGAAGCACAACGGCACCTGCTAGCTATTCTCCATAGTCTTGGAGAATACGAAGACAGTATATTCAGTCTTTTTTGTTTTCCAACAACCGGTCAACTATTTTATTCTGTTTCTTCTAATTGAGATGTGAAAAACAGAATTATAGAATTATTAATTATTATATTATTTATTGATTGTTGTTGCCCTTACCGGATACTGGTCCATACTACATACAGACTGGGAGATTACTTCTCTAGCTTCACTGTTGGGTTTGGTTTCTGTAAGTAAAGGACGTAGCCAGCGCGTAAGCTAACTGGAATAAGTGGCCCTTCTGAATTCTCGATGTTCTAGGATGTTATTCAACGTTTCTGTAACCGGTTTCGCTGCTCTGAGGATCACATCGTATACGGGACCAACGCCTCCTCCGAAAGGCGGGACGTGCAGACAATCAGCTTCCTCAGACATAATGCCACAACCTCGGTTGATGTTACTTTTACAGTATGTACTGAAAAAGTAAAAGGGAACCCTGGGAATCGATCGCAGTACGCTTGGGTTCGGAGGCACTTGTTGTTATCACTGGACCACCGAAGCTCTCAATACTACTCTCTTACGTCATATATTTTTGCCAAAACGAAGAACAAAGAACAACTTGTGATTGAAGTGATCTGTGTGACAAGTCCTTTTATTTTGATATACGAGGAGGTATTGAAAAATGCTTAATCTGCAATATAAAACACAATAGTTTTTTTTTTAACAAGATATTAGTTACCTTAACATAATATCCTCTAAGACGTATACATTTAGCAGAACGATCATAAAGCAATTCTAAACCCCTTAAAACATTCTTTGTTTTTGTCTTCAAACCACACATCAAGGGCACATGTGGCTTTGTTGTTTGCGAAATCGTTTTTTTTTTTCAAATGTTTTTTTAGCTTTGGGAATACCGATTTTATCATTTTATTTGTTGCTTGTCGTGCAATCAACTACTTGTGGTCAGGAGCGTTGGCTTGCAAAAAGAGCACATCTTTGGCGGCGTTTTCTTCATAATTTTCTCATATAATTTAGTTATGAACTCACTATGGTATGGTCCCGTGTTCCCAGAAGATCCAACACAATTATCCCATCTTTGACTTAGAAAACTACAATATGAACCTTGCCAGACGAGTTTTGCATAATAATTTTTACAAGTTGTGAGGAAAATTTTAATCGTATATCTGAACTTTATCTGCAGCCGTTGAAATCATGTAATCTAGGGGAAAATTTGAAAGGTTGGCAACACCGTTTGGATGTCACGATCTTTAAATGCCTGTAAAACCGGCCTACAATGAACGGGCAACTTGTGGTTAAGTTGCTCTGAGGCCCATTGCAGAACAGGTTTTATATCGGCCAGCGGTTTTTGCATTATGATCTATCAATTTCCTGTAAGGTTTGCAAAGAGGCGTGAATTATTATCGACTTTATCGATCAAAAATTATATGGTGAACGTATCCTGTAGCGGTTGCAAAAAGAGCTATAGTAAGATATTGAATATACCATTTAGAAAACGTGCATTAAAACTTAAAGAGATGTTAGCCTGTCATTATTAGAAAAGAACATACTGCCTTTATGTTTTTTTTTAAAAATTAAATTTGCTTCAGTGCAAGTTAGAAATTATTAGGCGCTAGATTTTCATAGGTTAAAAAAGTGTGGATGCAGCAAGTGCATTATGGAAGTGAATTTTCATAAAAATGTTTTTAATACCAAATATGTCTCTTTAATGCAAGCAGGCATCAGTTTGGCTACCGTATAACCTATATGGTAGAAACAATGTACCATATTTTATCAAAATAACTTATTGTTTGAAAATGTACAAAAAATTTCCGAAAATAAATTTAAACTGTTAACGAGAAAATTGGTTTCGTAGCCAACGAACCTTAGCTTAATAGCAAATTGAGTTATTGAAATTTGAAACATTTAATGAAAATTCACTACCAAAATGCACTTACTGCGCCTAAGATTTTTTTAAATTACAAACATGCATCATACTTCGATAAAAAATGCAATAATATAAGGGTGTTCAAAAAATAAATTTGTAAGTACCACCAATGACTTATGGACCACCTATAATTGTCAAAATAATTTTATAAGATGCAGCTCTCTCTGAGCCCTAGGGTTGAACACACTGAGACCTCACAGACGATCTTCGGCGAGATTTGGGGAGTAGGCAGATTGAGGCCCCGTAATCGAGCTACAACAATCCAACCCACATTTGCCCACCTCTCTAAGGAGTAGGCAGATTGAGGCCTTAGAGTGTCCTTACATATTTCCTTTACCTCTTGAAACCAACCCAACCCACCTTTGACCACCGCTCTAAGGAGTAGGCAGATTGAGGCCTTAGAGTGTCCTTACATATTTTCTTTACCTCTTGAAAATGGCTCCAAAACAGGAGCCGAAACGTCGAGTTTTCATAAAACCAAGTATGTCATATAAGTTCTAGGGGTCCCAGTTCGCGCTCATTTGCAAAATTTTTTTTAAAATTCAAAAGTCGGGATCTCCCCATTAGTGAATTTTTTCTACGAAAATTCACTGATACAAGTGGTTTGTTCCTATAGGTATATGGACAACAGAATCCCTGAAAACTGACAGAAACTAATCGAGTCAATGGCTGAGTTCACCAGGCGCCAACAGTTGAGGTTAAGCGCTCATCTGCTGACTACCGGTACATTTCAGCAGTTCGAGCCTGATGAACGCACTGTTGATTTCAAGCACAAGTTTGTACTATTGTCTGTCATTCCGCTTCAACAAATCGGTAACAGTTGAGTTCCGCAGAAATTCAGGGGGGACTGGTGAACGGACACTTTGACACGACTATTCAATTGTTGGCGTCTGGTAAACTCTGCCAATGCCAGAACGAGCAAACGCAGTCGTTATTAACGCAAAATGATGCCACATTTTCTACCAGTTATGTAGTACACAGTGTGTATTATTACCAAATTATTATTAAATAGGCGGTAAATGATTTTATTCTAAAAATTGCTTGTTATTCCATTAATTGTGCAAATGAATATTTTTGCCTCCTTGTTAATTTCTGCAGTGTTTCTAAATTTTTGATAAGCCTATTATCAAAAGGTTTGAGCGCCAAGCAAGATTAGTTTGGAAAAAAAAACGTTTTGTATGAAATGTAAAATCTCAAAATCTAGGCTTCATCTTTTCCGTTTAAGTTTTTATTTTTGAGCAGAATCATCATCGAACTAACCTGGCTTGTGTAACTATATTTTAGCAGATGTTTCTTCAAATAGTACATAAGGAAAAATTAGGGAAGATAAACCCTGGTTCCAATTTTGGCATATCTTTTAATCAATTTTAGGAGTTTAGCTATCCTTTAACTGAAGATACATTTTTGTATCTATCAAAACTATATTTTCACTCATTTCGATTTCACCAGGTATTTTCCAAATTTTCGCCTGCTCTTAACACAGTTTGACCACAATATAGAAACATTTTTACGACTTACAAATAAAATGTTTCGAGACTTCTTCAAACCACTTACTTGCAGCCAGTTCCGTTCGTTATCTACTGTAAATCTTTTCCCCCTTGTATTCTTTTAAGTTTTGGAAACAGTCTGTAGTCGCTTGGTGCCAGACCTTGCAAATAAGGTGGATGTTTTCAAGAGTTCTTATCCAGCGCTATTGATAGCAGACATTGCGATAAGTGATTTGCGACTTGGTGCTATCTCTTCATGAAGCAGTACCCATTTTCTCAACTATCCAACTTTTTGTTTTGTTTTGTTTCGATTTACCCAAGTTATTTATTGCGCATAATTTATACTGGACATTTTTTCCAAATAACCACAAAATGACATCGCGAACAGCCCAGAAAACAGTGAGCATCACCTTCTCTGCAAAGGTCTGAACCCCAAACTATCGAATGGACGAGGATTCACCGTGTCTCGATTTCATACTCTGGTATTTAGTCTCAGCATCATAGTGATGAGTCCAGTATTCATCCACAGCTACAAAACGCTTAAAATCTTTTTTGATCGTTTGTTAATATTCACAGAACTCATGTAGCAGTCAAGTTGTTTTGATATGATGTATACTGTATGACAACACAAGCCTGTTATCCTAATGAGTCAATCATGTAGCACAGTCACTTCACTTAAGCTCGTGCCTATTGATTACTACCTAACTTAATAATGTCGTACTCTGACTGAAATGTCAGTACAAATGTATTATTAAAATGTTAAATACTGTACCTATAAATACGTCAGGTGCGCAGCATATGCGTATCTCCTATAACGGATTTGCCTCTGAATGCTTTGCTGATCTGTCTTTTTTTGTTGTTGCAGGACAAGGAAGAAAATGGAAAAGACGATGCAGAGAGAGGAGATACGGAAGAGATTAAGGAGAATGGTGTGTCAGAATCCGAAGAATCAAAAACACCAGATAAAGAAGTAGCCCCAGTTGGTGACCAGCTTAACGAAACTGCTCCCGTTGAGAAACCACAAGAAAACGGCGAAAAAGTCGAAGAATCTACAGAATCGAAAAAGAACAAAGAAAAGACCAAAAAGAAAAAGTGGTCGTTCAGGAGTATATCCTTCTCCAAAAAAGACAAGTCAAAACCAAACAAGGACTCTGAGAAGAATGGCGACGTCAAAGAAGTTGCTGAAGAGGTAAGTCAGTTAGAATTTTAATAGTTTTTTATTATTCTACTTGTTAAAATTAATTATTTCAATTGTATATTATTTTGCTGGTTATGGAGACGATTTTTGATTTAATACGCCTTAAATACCCCCGGAGTTGTAACAAGACCAGATTAATAACGTTTTTTGTTAATTTTGAAAGATACTGATGTTATATAATCAAAAACTTTTGCAAATAGATGTATAATAATATTAATAATAATAGTAACAATAACACCACAGTAAACAAACTCCGCACCCAGAAGTCTTTGACTTGTGCGGAAGGAGCTTACATACACATATAGACAAAGGACACCACCATGAAAATCTTGATGCTTAAATTTAACTCTGCATCCAATTATTATAATATAGATGGTTCCATTTGTAGATAATTGAGTTTTGGGTCTCTGACTATGGTCATATTGGCAGTTAGATTTTGGATACCATATAATCTCATAATACGAATTATACTGGGTGTTATGTAACCTATTTTAAAACCCAGGGTAAAGTATGTGTAATAATAAATATGAGTTACGGCATTGGTTTTAGCGGTTGAAATTGGTATGTGCGTTGACAGTAGACAATGAGAGAGAGAGAGAAAAATCATTTTATAAAATTTATTATAAAATCAATTCGCTTTAAGCCGCCCGTCCCGTGTACCATGCTATGTTCGGCACGCTAAATATCCCTACCCTCCTTGCAGAATGTGAGAGATTTGGCAAAATTTCTGGGATAGCGAGGTAAACCTCTTCCGTGGTGTCGGTGATTGGACAGTCACGGAAATAGACCGACGTTAAAGAAACGATATACATACACATTTAACTTAGTTTCCTTTGTGGAGAGGGGCACTACTCCTTCCAGTTTTTCACTAGAACTTTTTTAGCTTTTAGTTGTGTATCTTATACCTGTTTACTCAAAACTAGTTTTTAATGTTTTGGTACCTCTTAGCATGAAACTGGTTTCTAATGTTCTGATATTTTTCTGCCATTTACTTCGAAATTTATTATCATACGTTTCTTGTAGCTGTTTACATGAAACTGGTTTTAAATGTTCTGATATTTTTCTGCCCTTTAGCTCGTAATAGGTTATCATACTTGTCTTGTACCTGTTTACATGAAATTGGTTTTAAATGTGTTGATATTTTTCTGCCATTTAGCTCGAAATACATTATGATACTTGTCTTGTACCCGTTTACATGAAACTGGTTTTTAACGTTCCGATATTTTTCTGCCATTTAGCTCGAAATACATTATGATACTTGTCTTGTACCTGTTTACATGAAACTGGTTTTTAACATTCCGATATTTTTCTGCCATTTAGCTTGAAATACATTATCATACTTGTCGTGTACCTGTTTACATAAAACTGGTTTTAAATGTTCTGATGTTTTTCAGCCATTTAGCTCGAAATACATTATCATACTTGTCTTGTACTTGTTTACATAAAATTGGTTTTTAAACGTTCGTATATTTTTCTGCCATTTAGCTCGAAATACACTATACCTGTCTCGTACCTGTTTACATGAAACTGGTTTTTAACGTTCCGATATTTTCTGCCATTTAGCTCGAAATACATTCTACCAGTCTTGTACCTGTTTACATGAAACTGGCTTTTAACGTTCCGATATTTTTCTGCCATTTAGCACGAAATAAATTATCATACTTCTCGTGTACCTGTTTATATGAAACTGTTTTTCAATGTTCCGATATCCTGCCATTTAGCTCGAAATACATTATCATACCTGTCTTGTACCTGTTCACATGGAACTGGTTTCTAATGTTCCGATATTTTTCTGCCATTAAGTTCGAAATCCATTATAATACTTTTATTTTATTGATTTACATGAAACTGGTTTTAATCTTCCGATATGCTGCAAATTAGCTCGAAATAGATTATCATACTTGTCTTGGAGCTGTTAACATAAAACTTGTTTCTAATGCACTAAGTGAAGTGTACTTATATGGTTTTTAATGTTTTGATAATTTTCTGCCATTTAGCTCGAAATACATTATCATTCCCGTCTTGTACATGTTTACATAAAACTGGTTTTTAATGTTTGGATATTTTTTTGCCATTAAGCTCGAAATACATTATCATACCTTTCTTGTACCTGTTTACATGAAACTGGTTTTTAGTGTTCCCATATCCTGTCATTCTGCTCGAAATACGTTGTCATACCTGTCTTGAACCTGTCTACATGAAACAGGTTTTCGATGTTCCGATATTCTCCTGCCTAAAGCTCTAAATACATTATCGTACTTGACTTGCACCTTATTACATGAGACTAGCTTTTAATGTTCCGATATTTTTCTCCCTTTTAGCTCGAAATGCAGCATCATATCTGTCTTGTACCTATTTCCATGAAAATGGTTTAATGTTTTGGTATTTTTCTGTCCTTTAGCTCGAAATCTCTATACTAGCTATCTTGTACCTGTTTACACATAACTGAGTTTTAATGTTTTGCTATTTTTCTGTCCTTTAGCTCCAAATATGATATAATATAGGTATTATATATATGAACAAACCCTTTGTGGCGCCGGATCTAATTTGAACCAATCATTTGGTCATTTCGCGCCGGATACATTCTGAATCAACCAATACGAAAATATTAAAAACAAGTTTTGTGTAAACAGCTACAAGATAGGTCTTGTAGTGGCGAAACGTATTTGGAGTTACCAGAAGATATCGTTTACCCCCTACTAATTGACATTGTTGAAAATGATTTAACTCCTTTAGACTTCTTTCTATGGGGCCATTTAAATAGTAGAATTTACGTAACAGAACCGGAGTCTCTGGAAGAATTACGACGACGCATTGTTGAAGAATGCCGTCTAATAATTCCACAAATGCCCCAGAATGTCGGAGATCGTTTTGAACAAAATTTGTACTTTTGTTTGGAAGCTGGTGGTCAACAATTTGAACACTTACTTAACTGAATTTTCAATGCGCCACCCTGTATATGCATTCAATGGATTCAAAAGTCTGGATCTCCTCGTCAACGTATTCGCTAAAGCTGCAAATCTTTGCTAAGTTAAGCACGTATCCTACTCCAATAATAATGGAGAATGGATGTAATAAGCTATTGTGAATTGATTCCCATATGCCTATTTTTTTTCTTCCTTCAGGGCTCGTCCGCGGCCTTACAGCACCACAACCCCCTTATTCCTATGCTCTTTAATGAAAAATCTGATTTCATCATTAAGAAGTTTCTAAATATTATATAGGACAAGTTTACAGGCTAAAAATACGAGTTCCACTTTATGTAGGACATCTGTACCTGATGTGTAGGAGGATATAAATATCTAATAAATATAACTGCACTGTTATTCTATATTATACATTATATTTTCCGATGTTGTAAAAAGGGCAAACGACCGATGGGTATCACGTATCAGCGAGCTCCACTGGCGGCAGTAATAAAAAGTGACACCGTGCTAACTCCGAACATACAGGAAATTACATTTGGATCACGTCTTCATGGCGGAAGTGTAAAAGCTACGTTTAGTGGATATCGACGTTGAAACGTTGGCGAACCACCTGCATCAAGCAGCGTTGCACCGACCCACAGGTATGACATCTATCAAATTACCTGCCAGTTGATAGATTATGCCAGAAATCGCTGGCATTTTTAATTTGGCGCCTTCCTTTTAAGGGGCCATGGAAATTCGAACGAACCAAACCGATTATCTGATTCTGAAGCAGATGATAATAATTTCAGTCCTTTCGTCCATATTAAGAAAACTCAGCTACGAGGGTCGATCAACTAGTATCCGTGTTTGAACACAGGTGGCGTTGCTGAGGGAAATTGGCACTACCGCGGTGTACTGTCATCTGTGAATCTGCTCTGAAGAAGACAAAGACGGTCCCATCGGCGGGAAATGTCATGGCTACGATTTTTGGAGATTCGAAGAAAATGATCCACATGGACTTTTTTCAGATAATAAGAATGATCACTGGCTGTACTACATCCAGTTATTGGACCGATTTGACTAGAAATTAAAGGATACACGGCCCCATTTGGCTACGAAAACGTGCTGTTTTACCAGGATTTCCGCCGTTCATCAAGCTACAAATATAGTGTGTTTAAAAATTCGATTTAATCCCCCAGTTAAAATAACTTAGCTAATTTTTAGGTTCATATCGTCTGTCATTTGGGATATTTGTGGCCGAGATTTCACGATTGTTGTTTCGGGTAGTATGTTTTATGCCTGTTATCTATATTGTTTTGTTACCGTTTATGTATGGTTTATGCCTGTTGCATGAATCAATCTGTGCGTGATAGTTGAAGAGTGGCATTTAGCTATCACTTTTGTATAGGAAAAGGCAGCGTCATTAAATTGTAATTATTTCGAAAAATAGTTGGTCTACGGGAACAATTTAAAAAGCTGCCTAATCTAGACAAACCACAAATGGTGATGACTGTTCACAAATTTGTAAAAATGTTTTGTGTTATTAGTTATAATTAATTGAAGTTAACTTAAATATTCCAATGATTTAGATAAGATTATTTATACGAACATGTTCCAAAAGAGATGACTTTGACTATTCATCATTTGCAGGAACTTGTAAAGATTTGATTTCAGTAAAATCTAAGCATGTCACCCTTCTAATTTTTTAAATACGTTTTTAGTGAATTTTCTTTAAAAAAAATTCACTAATGAGGAGATCCCGACTTTTGAATTTTGAAAAAATTTCTTCAAATGAGCGCTAATTAGGCCCCTCAGAACACATATCCGGGGTCAGTTTCAATTTTTATATGTATATATATGTGTGTGTGTGTGTGTGTGTATATATATATATATATATATATATATATATATATATATATATATATATATATATATATATATATATATATATATATATATATATATATATATATATATGCATGTATATAATATGTATCACACCGATAACTCAAAAAATAATTGACGGATTTTGATTAAATTTGGTGAATAAATTCCTTTTGCAAATGGCTTGGATGAGTTCGTTAGCCAGGAAAATCTGCCAAGGTTTTCCCGGAAAATTTTGTATTTTCTTCCGAAAAAATTTTATATCCGGAATTAACAAAGTAAGGGCAACCAAATTTGCTACACGGGTTTACGTTCTTATACGTAAGTTACCCTGTAGCTCAAAAGACAAAAAAGTTATAGGCAATTAAAGAAAAATAAATTAGGGTTTTCCTCAAAACGTCAAAGTTGCGATTTAAAATGTCAAAATTGGCAACATTTAGGCACAGAACTTGAATCTAATACAGGCTATGGAAATAAAATGTCTCAAGAAGGATGTTTTACAAACCCTGCAGTCTTAGTTTCAACCGCCATTGTCCTTCATTTTACTAAAATATTTCCAGAAAATTCATTTCAAATAGACCCTTTCTCTGATGCTTGGCGGTAGCCTTAGCTATAGAGTTTATCGTTTAATGGTATATACTTTTTGTCGAATTTTCGTAAAAAATCAATAAAGCTCAATATATCCGTTATTATACAAGATATGAAAAAAATTTGTATATATTATTTATAGGGTGTCTTGAGCTACATCTTAAAAAATATTTCTACAATCACAGGGTGGCCCATGAGTCGTTGGTGATACAAATTTTCTTCTTTTTTTTAATCAAACACGCCTTATGTTATTGCATTTTTGCATTTTCCATCGAAATATAATGCATGTTTGTAAGAAAAAAATTCTGGGCGCAGCAAGTGCGTTATGGTAGCGAACTTTATTTGTTTATGTAGATATCATTGTTTGTGAAATTTTTGTAAAATTTTGGTAATTAGTACCTAATGATTAATAAGTTATTGTAAAAAAAATGTTTTTGGATTTTCGCAAAAAAGTTGTTTACAATTTTTTTTGTAAGTTTTGCCGAAAAGCTTTTTGTAAATAATTATATCTTGGTAGGGGCTAAATACCTTAAGGAAGTTCGTTGGCCAGGAAAATCGGGCCAGTTTTTCGGGGATATTTTAAGTTAGTTTTCGAAAAATATTTGCCCTTTTTCCACAACAAAGTTATTTTGATAACATGTGGTACATTGTTCCCACTATAGAGGTTATACTGGTAACCAAATTTGATGCCTGCTTTTCTTTAAAAAAAAAGACATTTGTTATAAAAAACATTTTAATGAAAATTCACTACCATAACGCACTTGCTGCGTCCCGAGTTTTCTTTTATTAGATATGCACACAATAAGTTTTCTACGGCTACGGAAAATTCAGTGAAATGTATTGTCACTGCGCAGAGTAATACAAGCTTTGGCAATTGTATAATAGATGGCGAAAGGATCGCACACAAATGACTGACTAATATTTAATACCTCCGACCTAAGCAGTGTTGTCAGTGTTATAAAAAACTCTTATATTTTCAAACTAGCCTGATTGAGCCAAGTTTAATCAAAATCAGTTTGTGCCCATTTTAATAAATGTTTTGAAAGTTTGAAAGCCGTAACCTCTTATGCGATTTTTTTTAATGAAAATTCGTTAGAATACACTGATGATGTTTTAGACTAGTCAATCTGAATTGGTCTGTTCTGAGATTGATGAATGATGAATTCTGTACTCTGTATCTGTATAGCCTTGTCACAGCATGGTAGGTAAACTATGCAGGGCTTTCTGACGACTGACCCAGTTGTTATTAGAGGCACAATGCATAAATATTGTTGCCAAGTATTGGTTCTTTGAAAACACAACAATAAAATTCGTCACACGTAGGTCAAGTTTAGAAACTTTACTTCCCTCCGCCGGCGGCTATCATGTGGGGGCTTAGCGGCTCAGCTTAACAAAAAGGAAATAAACGACAACGCTGTGAAGCTTTAACAATATCTCTACAAAATGCATCTCGAAGAAGACGCCACCTGCTGTAGAGTAGTTTAACTTACTGAGCGTTTCAAACCGCTATGTCCGCATTCTTTCTGAGGCAAAAAAACTCGCTTAATAACCACATCAAAAAAACAAAGTCAGCTCAAGCTCCAACAGCAGCAAACCCTTCTGGACTCTTGCTAAATCTATTGGGGATAATTTCTTCAAGAGCACGTTCCCATCTCTTGTTTCAGGAGATGAAATTGTTTATACCGCCCTGGGCAAGGCTGAACTTTTTGCCTCGTTGTTCGTCGGCAATTCTACTCTCAACCCACCTCCAAATGTTCAACCACCAACAGTTCCCAATGTCGCGCATAAAATGACGGATATCATTTTCAAAACTAAAAAGGTACGAAATATGCTTTATTCTCTTAATACCAGGAAAGCCCCTGGCCTTGACGAGATCCCAGCAATTGTTCTCAAAAAATGCGCACCAGAACTTGCTCCTGTCCTGACTCGTCTGTTTCAGACATCTTACAACTGCTCGAGTACAACCCGTCCCCAAGAAAGGATCCAAAGCACTTCCTAGCAACTACAGGCATATCTCTCCTTTTAGTCATCTCTAAAGTCATGGAAAAGTATATAAACACCGAATTACCAAAATCTCTTGAAAAACACAGTCTAATCCACGACAGACAGTATGGATTCCATCAGCGCAGATCAACTGCCGACCTCCTTTCCTTTGTCACCCATTCTTGTAACAAGTCTATGGAACTACACGGTGAATCCCAGATTGTCGCTCTAGACATAACCAGAGCATTCTACCAGGTCTGGCACGCAACGCTGCTTAAAAAAAAACTCTGTACCTGGACAGCCAATTTCCTCTCCAACCGGAGCATTTCTGTTGTCGTGGATGGCCATTCCTCTAAACTGTATCCAATTAATGCAGGAGTTCCTCAAGGTTCAGCTTTACCCCCTACTTTGTTTCTTCTCCACATCAATGACCTCCTCTCTAGCACGTTCAAGCCAGTTCACAGTTACGCTGCCGACAGGATCCTCCACCCAAAGGCCGCCATCCCTTGCCCACCGACGTGTCTTTGGTGACCCCCCCCCCTCTCTCTCCCCCCCTCTCTCTTATAGATATCTGCACGGGCAGTGCTCAGAGGAGCTTTCTTCCATAGTTCCTCCACCTGCTGCCCCCAACAGATCCGCCAGGGGAACAGATCGAATGCACCCTTTTATCCCGAGGACTTCCAAGTTGTGGAATTCCTTGCCGGCAAATGTTTTTCCTTCTCCTCTGAACCTCCAAACCTTCAAGTCCAGAATTAACAAGTTGTCTCTTTCCTCCTTGTCGACACCCACGGTACGATAGTATTTCGGCTGTAAGCCCTCGTGGTGTGTTGTTGAATTAAAAAAAATCGATGTGTTGTAGATAGTAATTAGCATTAAAAATTAGCTTTTTAAATTTTGAAATACTATATATGTACTATAAAATTGATTGCATTAAAGGCGTCAAAATATCAACAAAAAAAAACTAGTTACGATCTTCTTGAGAAAAAAAAAAAGACACTGGAAATTTTTGATAATGATTTTTCAATCCGTTTGTTATTTCTCTACTTTTAGATACTTAAAATAAATCACTAACAGATATTTCGATAAAGGGGTTCCTTAGCTGCTGAAATCGTTAATGCGGTGACGAAACGGGCTTTTGTGTCAACAAGTAGATCCCGTCTGAAACTCGGCGGGACCGAAATAAATAAGTATCCTGCCACGTCGTATAGAAAAGCGGGTATAGAGGGTGGAAAGCTAGCAGCCAGAGCCAGACGTCAAGGAGGAAAGTGAAGCGGTGCATATTGTAACGTTGAAATTGATTAATACATGTGTATAAGGGGCCCGTATATGTAGCTACTACTACTATAATACTATGTATAACAGAAACGAAAGTTTGATTACTTCCATTACATAATTATAGGGATATAAAGCGAGATCCTATAGAAGAGAATTAAGCTATTATAAACACGATGAAATGAGAATGTAGACAAAGCGATAAACTTTATGGGTGGAAGTGATTTCTTTTCTTGTTGTTTGTTCTTCCTTGGCACACACACACACATCAAATAAGTTTCTATGCTACCGTTTCGGCATTATACACAAAGTTTCAGTCTCAGTACAAGAACACGTAAGAGCAACGCAAACAACAAAAGCTCTAATTCTCCTGAGTTTCTTTCACGCCCGAATTATTTGCGACGGGATATGGTTACAGTTTATACAACGTGCTTTCAAATACAATTTTCAAGATTCTTGGTTAAAGAAGTCTCCAAACAGCTGGTCAAATGCTATTTTTGATTATTATGAATAACTAGGAATTACGTATTATCGGCGAATTTTCATAAGAAAAACATGTCTCTCTTTGGCTTTTATTACAGCTTCAATACGTGTTGGGATAGAATCTATTATTTTTTTGCAATTCTCCTTGATTTTGTGATCTAGCAACCACACCTAAATGACATCTTACCTTTTCTTGTACAATCCATTTTTAGCAATCTGGCCTGGCATGTAGACCACAAGTTCTCAATAGGATTAATGTCCGGTGAGTTTTCAGGCCAGTTTAAAGTTAAAAATATAGGGACAATGTATCTAAGGCTGCATGTATTCTCACCACAATTAGTACCATAGACCTATATCAGGAAAGAAATGGGCCAGGGCTGGAAATTTACAAAATTGTTAGTTGGTTGTACATAGTCTCTATTTTATAACATTTTGTGTTATTTGGAGCTGTCGTGACAACATACTAATTGATTCCGCAACGAGATGGCGACTCTTGTCTTACATTTCACTATGTGCTGTGAGGTTGGCTACCATAGCCGTATTAGTTCCAGGGTTGCCATTTTGCCAGTAATTACTGGAATTTGCCAGGAATAAATAGTCCTGCCAGTAAAGTTGCCAAAATTAACTTAACGCCAGGAATTTGTCAGGAGAAACATTCTCAGGGATGTCGACTTGCAAATAACCCCCAACATTTGCATTTGTTATTAAAAGATCATATGAATCACAGAGCACAGATTATTTAAATCAATTTAAGAATTTTGATTCACGATATCACCGCTAGATGACAATGTATCATGCCCATTTACTATAATATTTTGTCACACTTGGCCTTGGTAGTTATCCTTGTTTAACATTTATTAATACTACATGGTGGTGATAGCTATGGATGGATACCACGGTGTTGAACAGAGAGAACAAAGGCGAGTGTTGGAAGGTATATTTGGTAAAAATGGAAAACAAACTTTTAATTCTTCGGTACTCCGTAATCCGCGTTCCTTTATTCGTTTCGTAGGTGGGAATCACCGGTCAGCAGTTTCGTAAATAGCATCAGTATTTATGATTAAATATCGCTTATTTTGTGATTTTCGCTTTATTCATTTTCATTTGCAACTTTAGGCTCTGGCGATTTTCTGACGATCTATGGGGCACTTTTCACAATTCACTGGCGAGTGCACCAGTGGATGGAATACGAAGCTGATTGATTGCGTCACAGTATACGGTATCAATCAGTAAGGAAACTCTCTGTGGGCACCTTTTATCCTTGCTCGCCAGATTTCGGAATATCCATAGATCATTACCGATAGAGGTCGCTTTTACCAATGTTTAGACAAAGTATAATACGGAATTTGATACCATTACCGATAGAGGTCGCTTTTAGCAATGTTTTTAAATCTTTTATAGCATGTTATATAATGAGTTAGCCGCAAATTCTGTTATTAAGTTTCATAAACACAGAAATACTGCTTACAAACTCTATAAACAAAAATTAATTGAGGGTTTTAAAACCTTGAAAAACGACAGGACATATGAGTGATGAGTTGGAAACGCTTACGGCACCCTCCGTTTGTTCAGACAAATAAATTCCATATTAGACTTTGTCTATCGATATTCGGAAATCACGCGAGCTGGAAACGACCGAGTTTCGTTACTGATTGTTACCTATACTGAGGACTGCGTTCTTTAAACTAGCCAATCATATAATGTTATTGCCTATTGCCTACCGATTCAATCCGGTGTATTATGAAAAGTGCCCATACTGTATAAGATTAAGATTGACGCCCCCTGATGCAATTTTACATCATTCGCAAAATCACAATAATCACACCATAATTTTACAGATGCAGACTTACGTACCCATTAGGACAAAGATAATGATCACCAAAATAATAAACTAAACTATTAAATTGCCAGGAATTGCAAGTAATAAAATATTTAAATTTTGCCAGGATTGCAATCAAGTAATTTTGTGTCGACCTAGTGGCAACACTCATTACTTCCTAGGTGTTTTCTCGCTGCAATTATTATACCTTACTGACGAGCTTCAATTTGAGCGAAACCGTTCTACGGTTCTAATTGTGGTGAGAATACATCCAGCCTTACATACATTGTATATATAATACTGGATGGACACATTAGGGGGAACATCCTGGCCAATAACCCCCTAAATACCCACCAGTATGCCTACCAAACTGGCAAATCCACTGAGTTAGCGCTGAATAACCTAGTCGAGAAAATCACCCACTCTCTGGAAAATGGAGAGGTTGCGGTGGCAGCATTTCTCGACATCGAAGGAGCATTTAATAATGCATTACCTATCTCCCTCTACGAGGCCACTATCGCTAGGGGGGTGGAACCTACCATTTGTGGCTGGATCGGAAACATGCTGCACAATCGGACCATTATTACCTCATTGCGGGGGGAGGTGGTCGGGGTCAGGGCTGCGAGGGGGTGCCCTCAGGGGGGCGTACTATCCCCACTGCTGTGGTCCCTCTTTGTGGACGATCTGCTGGCTATTCTCGAACTCTGGGAGGTTGAGGTCCAGGCGTATGCTGATGATCTCGTCATAATGGTTAGCGGCAAATCTGAGGAGGAACTGGCTAGTACTCTTCAGGAAGCACTAAATCTAATCAATGATTGGTGCCGGAGGGAACAGATGTCTGTGAACCCTCGCAAAACGATCATTGTTCCATTTACCAGAAGAAGAAGGTAGGACAAATTAAAACCACCTATTCTCATGGGAGAAACCATTCCATTTTCGGACCAAGCAAAATATCTGGGAGTTATCCTAGATAAGAAGCTCAACTGGGACATACAGTTAGAAAACGTTATCCGCAGGGCAAAACTGTCCCTGTGGACCTGCCGGAGAATCTGTGGTAACAACTGGGGAACAAACCCCCAACAGATGTACTGGCTCTATGTAGTGGTTATCAGGCCAATGATAACATATGGAGCCATAGTTTGGTGGCCTAAGGTACTTCGTGGTATCGCGAGGGCCAAACTGGCCGATATGGCCCACTCACATACAAACCTAACCTAACCTAACCTACATACATTGTCCCTATATTAGGGAAGAAATGGGCCAGGGCTGACAATTTACATAATTGTTAGTTGGTTGTACATAGCCTCTATTTTATAACATTTTGTGTTATTTGGAGGTGTCGTGACAACATACTACTTGGTTCCGCAACGAGATGGCGACTCTTGTCTTACATCTCACTATGTACTGTCCATAGATAAAAAATAAATTTAAATAGTCTTCGTAGGCGTAATTTAATCGTGTTATCTTTTATTTCTATTTTTGTATACTTATTATTATTTAAAGTGGGCACAAGTGACAGTGCAACTGACAATAAATTTGGAATCTGTTTAATAGCTTAATAGTTTTGTTTTAACATAATGCCACTCGAGAATTATTTCTTATACGCATAATTTTTTTCAGGATACTAAAACTTCGTGGTCAATCTTCATTTTCCAAATTTAGCTTATGGTTAAGAGGATGTGCAAAATATCACTATTTTAGATACCTTAACGAGTTCTAGAATCAACCACTTTTATTTGTGCCACCATTCCAAAATTTATTTACGAGTCTGTTTTTATTAGGTGACATCATTATCACTCCACTGGGGTCCTTTAACGTCAAGTCAATATGGCAACCGTGTTTTCTCTACCCAGTTCCCGCAGTTACATTACATTTTAATGCTGTGCAAACTTCGGCATGCCGAGATCAGAGGTGTTTCCTCGAGCACGATCTTGAAGAGTGTTAACATGAATTCATTACTAGAACTTTCACACTTCAACCTACTACCACCACTTTGCCTTAGTGTCCCTCATTCTGGCTCAAGAAGAGTTTTATGTGAAAAAGCCAGGGCTGTTTCATATGATTTGTGACATCTGACGGAATTTAAATGAGACTGTTCATTTACGTCCTGGTTATGACACTTCAGATGTTTAATTAAAACTTCGGGAAAGTTCTTTCAAATGTGGCTCTGTCATCATATATATATATATATATATATATATATATATATATATATATATATATATATATATATATATATATATATATATATATATATATATATATATAGTGTGCCCCAAACTGGAATGTATTGCTATCTCCGTTATTATTAGATATAGGGAGACGGTTAAATTAGCAATGTCTTGTAGAATTTCATTCTCGTTCCAAATATGACTCGTATTTTACCCTGCCTCTTTTCGTTTTCGAGTTATTTTGAAAACAAAAACAAAATTTGTCGATTTGTTTTTTCTTCAATATCTAAGTAGGCGTTGATCTGACATGTCTAAGACTTGCACATTATCAGGGCTTTTTTACAGAGTAATCTTTTTATACTGTTCTCAACTTTGGATTGTCATTTCTTTTTGAGCTACAGGTATCAACGTTTTTTTTTTTATGGAAACCATATTGGATTTTTTGCTCATGTGGTAGCCTGTGAAAAGAGCTTTCCAATTATGTACAGCATGCTTGAGAAATCTTGTAATTGCACTGACATTTCTGAGAAAAATCGTTTTGAGAATAGTAGGCTATGAAATCCAATACCAGAATACATATGACAAAAAAAGTGTTCAAAAAGCAGTAGGCCATGTAGTCTAACAATATACTTCTACTTTTAACATAATTTTCCGTAATGATTCACAATTCAAAAAAAACTGAGCACACCAATGAATGTGCCCATTATTATAAATGATATTTTACATTACAACATTATCCTAAAAAATTGTTATAATTTAATTAAATAGGTAAACCTAGTAAATAACTAACGCTTACTTAGATATTGAAAAAAATAGAAATCGAGAAATTTTGGTTTTTTCAAAATAACTCGAAAACGAAAAGAGGCAGGGCAAAATACAAGTCATATTTGGAACGAGCATGAAATTCTACAAAACATTGCTAAATTAATCGTCTCCCTATATCTAATAATAACGGAGATAATTTAACCGTCTCCTGATCTCTAATCTTCTACATAACACGTATTTGTTTTAGGTTCTCCGTCTAAACATTGCAAATTTTGACGTTTCAAAACTTTGACATTTTCAGAAGAAAAGGTAATTTTTTTTAAAAGTAATCCTTATGTTACTGTCCTGACCTTTTTGCGTCAAGAAAACTTACTTTTTGTCTGTAATAGACAATACATTTTGTTATCCACACAACATATTTTGGTTTTGTGCATTTCTCTGGTCATCAGTGGTACCCATTTTTTTTAAATGTCTATAATATTTTGCTTTCATCTAGATCCAAATTTTAGCATTTAGGGTAAGCTTAAGAGTGTAAACCTGGGCACCAAATTTAGTTGCCATAGCTTTGTTATTTTCGGAGATACGCAAATTTTCCGAAAGAAAACCCAAAATTTTCCAGGCAAAACTGGTCCGATTTTCTTTTTATATACATATATATATATATATATATATATATATATATATATATATATATATATATATATATATTTTCCCAACTTTGTTCAAGCAAAAAGAGAACCATTTCATAAATGTCAAACATAAAACTAACTTCTCTCTCATCGGAAATGTCATCAAAGCTTCCAACCTCAAAATAACCTATAGTTCAAATTCCAAACGTTAGATGCCTCACCCTATAGATGTGAATCTTCTTGGTTATTATCCAGGAGATATCGACAGACAATACCCTTTTCCAGAATATATCAGTATATTTCCACGACTATGGCCTATCACAGACGCCAAGGAGCAGTTGCACTCCTCCATCCTGAAAACCTTTCCGTCCCTTCCTTTTTGTAAAGAGGGCAAGGATCTTTAACGTGCCCAATATCGCATGTCAGACGCGACCGATGGATTTTCGTGCCGTACAAAGGCGGAATTCAATTTATTCTCGTATGACCCAAAATATAAACCGGCATCGTATTTTACCGCCAAAGTACCAACCAAATATCTAACGGCGATAGTGTAAATCATCAGAACAAGAATGAGTTTAATATGTGCGGAATTATGTTCAAGTATAAACATGATAAATGGACAACGACTCGGTCTTTCATTTGCAATTTCAACCAAAATTATGTCTGATATTTTCAGCAATATGTTACCGTTTTAATAAACCAAGCATATATCTATTACACTAAGCTACAAGCATCTGTTCGCAATGTTTGTCGTACGAGGAAGATATGGAACCACATTAGTGTAATATAACGGTTGAGTTTATTAAATGGAATATATCTAATGCTGTTGCTTAATTGAGCCGTGAGCCACACAAAGCAGTCCCGCTTCTCGGTTAGCTGCTTCAAGTAGACGGCGTTCATTTAACGTTGCAAATATAATGATAAACCGAGACCCATGTTCACATATTCATGTCGGTCGGGAGTCGCAAGATGAGAGTATGGATCACAAACCACGAAGCAGGAAACGTACGTATAGAAAATCAGCTATTCGTTGTAGATACAGAGTTTCCAGCAAGAAAAGACTTCCTGAAATGGAAGAGAGGTTTCTGGTCTAATAAAAACACCACGATATAGTAGACTTTACATTTTAGTCAGAGGAACACTGTAATAAAATGACAGCATTTTAACCAAGTCTTATTAATCGAAGCAAATTAACTAAAGCGCGAACAAATGAAAACATTAAGTAACTAATATCCAAGGGATTTGAAGTAAACGAGATTACTATCTACGAGATAGGCGCCAAAGTTTCCCGGCCTGACCTAAATCCAGGGTATAGCAACGTATCAAAATTTGGTACGATCTTGGTTCAAGTCTCATTAGCCTTGGAAGAAACAAAAATGGTTTTTATGTCAATTAGTTTTCTTATAACTGACACTTGTTCATCACGATGTCACAAGTTACGCAAATTGTGTATAGAGTTATTATTAAATTCCTTATTCGATATGGTCTTCCACCTCAAAGCATCAAAGATCGGCTGGATGAGGTGCATGGAGAAAATCATCCGTCTTATTCTGTAGTAAATGATTGGTCCAAACGGTTTCGAATGGGGCAGGAATCCTTGAAAGATGACACAAGAACAGAAAGGACGGTGGAAGTGGTGACTAACACTTGTTCATCACGATGTCAGAAGTTACGAAAATTGTGTATAGAGCTGTTATTAAATTCCTTACTCGATATGGTCTTCACCTCAAAGCACCAAAGATCGGCTGAGTGGGGTGCCTGGCGAAAATCATCCGTCTTATTCTGTAGTAAATGATTGTTCCAAACGGTTTCGAATGGGGCAGGAATCCTTGAAAGATGACACAAGAACAGAAAGGACGGTGGAAGTGGTGACTCGACACTTGTTCATCACGATGTCAGAAGTTACGAACATTGTTTATAGAGCTGTTATTAAATTCCTTACTCGATATGATCTTTACCTCAAAGCATCAAAGATCGGCTGGATAGGGTGGCTTGGGAAAATCATCCGTCTTATTCTGTTGTAAATGATTGGTCCAAACGGTTTCGAATGCGGCAGGAATCCTTGAAAGGTGACACAAGAACAGAAAGGACGGTGGAAGTGGTGACTGACACTTGTTCATCACGATGTCAGAAAATACGAAAATTGTGTACATAGTTATCAAATTACTTACTCGCTATGGTCTTTACCTCAAAGCATCAAAGATCGACTGGATGGGATGCCTGGGGAAAACCATCCGTCTTATTCTGTAGTAAATGATTGGTCCAAACGGTTTCGAATGGGGCAGGAATCCTTGAAAGATGACACAAGAACAGAAAGGACGGTGGAAGTGGTGACGGACAAGATTGCCCTTGTTGGGGATTTCGTATTAAGCGATGGACGCTTGAAGGAGGGATTTCAAAAATGTCTGGGTTTTCAGATGTCATGGTTCGCCTAACCCTCCACGAGAATTTAGGCATAATAGAGTTAGTGCAAGATGGGTCCCCAAACATCTTTCAGCAGTTCAGCGTCAGTGTCGTGTTGAATGTGCCAGATCATTTTTGGACCGTTGTGGAGAAAACCCTGGGAATGTGTTGAAGACAATTTTCACAGAGCATGAAACTATGGTTCTCTACTATCATCCCTTGTGCAAAAGGGTATCGATGGAATGGACGCGTAAAGGAGAAACTCCGCCAAGAAAGTGCAAGGTCTGCCATTCCACAAGATTGCTACGTTTTAGTGCATTTATGGTATATATATATATACATATATATATATATATATATATATATATATATATATATATATATATATATATATATATATATATATATATATATATATATATATATATATATATATATATATATATAAACAGGGTTATTAACAGTTTAGAATTAAATTTTAAGTTTACTTTTTATTATTATATAAGTCATTAGAAGTTAAGTTTTTCTATTTTTGTTTTACACATTCTTTCTTATTTTATTGCAGTACAATAAACATTTATTTATTTTTGTTACCACTTATTTGTTGTATTACTTGCACCTGCCATAATCTGCATCGGAATATGTTTCCATTTTCTAAAGCCTACAATATATATATATATATATATATATATATATATATATATATATATATATATATATATATATATATATATATATATATTTATATGTATATATATATATTTATATATGTATATATATATTTATATATATATATATATATATATGTATGTATATATATATATATGTATGTATATATATATATATATATATATGTATATATATATATATATATATATATATATATATATATATATATATATATATATATATATATATATATATATATATATATATATTATATAATTCACCAATATTAGTGATAATACTGATAATCTCACCATACAGTTTTATATACTCCAGTAATCTCTGTCAATGGACTGAAGGAATCATATTTTACCCAAGTGTTCTCCAGTTAAACGGTTTCTTTCTTGCGTGGCTGTCTGTCCAGCTTTGGAAAAAAAATTCTGCCAGTGCAGAAGTCGCCACTATGGACAAGAATTTTTTCGCGACAGGGTATAAATGGGGACATGCATTTTTATTATCTGACCACCATTTCAGTGGATTCTGGGTGAGATTAATTAGAGGATTCTTTAAATACAAATACATTTCGCTTAATTGTTCTTTCTCTTGTGAATCACTCTTTTGAACTAACTGAGAATGATGCGCCCATATATTGCCCTTTGGAGTAACTATAATTATGTTAAAATTTTTACCAAACATCATTGTGACACTGCATACAGACTTGGAGAATACTTCTCTGGCTTCACTGTTGGTTTTTAGTGGTGAAGGTGGTAGCCAGCGCGTGAGCTAACTGGAGCAAGCGGCCCTTCGAATTCTGGAAGTTCTAGGATGTTCTTCAATGCTTCTGTGACTGTAGTTTCGCTGCTTGACAGCATTTTCAGACAGATGAAAATGCTGTCAAGCAGCGAAACTATAGTCACAGAAGCATTGAAGAACATCCTAGAACTTCCAGAATTCGAAGGGCTACTTGCTCCAGTTAGCTCACGCGCTGGCTACGTCCTTCACCACTAAAAACCAACAGTGAAGCCAGAGAAGTATTCTCCAAGTCTGTATGCAGTATGGACAAGTTTCACCAAATAAGGGCAACAACAATCAATGAATCATTGTGACAATCTAGCCTACTTACCCGTGTCCTGTTTATTATTTGTCGTTTCACTTTCTATTATTTCGCGTTTGTGGGCATCATCTCCTTGCGTTTCTGCTAACAGTGATAACTGTTGTATTAGATTAACTGCTGCTGCAACATTATGAGGACTAAAATAAATCTTTTTGAACCTCGGATCCAGAAAGATTGCCACGGCTAATTGTTGGACTTGTTCAACAGCAAAAAATCGTTTCCTACATTCTGGGAGAAGTGCTTCTTTTAGTGAAATACCTAAGGTGTCGTTTACATCACATTCAATGTGTGAAACTTCTTTTTCCAAATTATACGTGAGAGGGATTACAAGACTTGAACTAATATACTTTTGACCACAAATTTCTGTTGTTACTGCTTCTAACGTCTTTAGAAGTTCAATGATTTTATTCAGTTCAAAAACTTCCTTGGCTGTAACCATTGTGGGGGCAGAAGGATGTCTGTTCACTATGGTATTTATGTATTTCCGCAGTTCAAGAAAACGATTAATCATGTATGTGAAATTCCAGCGGGTGGACACCTCTTGTATAAATTTTGTTTCAGGTTTATGGTCGCTTGTTTGTGCCTTCCGTAATTCATCAGCAGCTACTACTGAATACCTAAACCACGTTACAAGTGTTTTAATTTAGCTTTGACTGATCACAATTCCGAAATAGATTTTATAGCTCTGTCAGCAACTAAATTTATTTGATGAGCGAAGCAATGAATGTGCCTTTTTTGGAAAACGTTTCCTAAATAGCTTTTGTCATATTGGCCGCTCCATCCGTAACAGCAGTAGTAACTTTAGTTTCTAGGATACCCCATTCCTCACATATACGTTGTATGCCGTTCATCTAAAATATATACACCTAAGTCAACAGAATTTATGGAATTGTTATCTTCAAAGTGCATAGTAACACCAATAAAACTTTTACATTGCATATCTGTCCATATATCTGTCGTCAAACAATAGCAAAACAATTTTTTTAATTTGCAAACGATATGCATTTGCAACAGGATTTGTCGGATACGTAACGATGTTTCGCTGATTACAAGTAACATCGATGTTGAAAATACAACATCGAAATTACAACAACGATGTTTTAAACATCGATGTTCAATGGAAAACATCGATATTCCAAAAACATCGATGTTAGGTGCCCATCCCTAGCGCAGAGCCACCCATTCAAAAAATTTAAGTGCCTAAAGGGATCCAATGACACATCGTTTCGAAGCTGCTCTCCATGCAATCATGTTTCTTTCAATTTTGATCGATTGGTTTTTGAGCATCCTGCCTAGATTACTGTGAAAGGAAACAAATGTGGTTATGTAAACACAATTCAATTTAACGAATGTATTGATCAAATTGTCCACCGCCAACTTCTATACAATAATACAGTCGATTTTCAAAAGCTTGTCTAACGTTTTTTAACATTTCTGGCGTGATTAAACGGCACACTGCGCCGGTTCGTTCTCAAAGCGTTTGAAGTGTTTCAGATGGTATAGCATAAACCCACAAAAAGAAATCCAAAGAGGTTAGGTCAGGCGACCCAGCTGGCCATTCGATTGGACCTTTCCGGCCTATCCATTTTCCAAGAAAATGAGCATCTAAGAAACTGCGCACTCCTACATGATAATCGGGAGGTATACTGTTGAAAGCAAAGTTTGTTTCGTTGGAGATTTCCGTCTTATTTCAGCGCTTGGCAGATCAAAGGGCCAATAAGGTTTTCTAACAACTTCAAATAACGTTTACCAGTCAAATTGCCTTCAACAAAAAAGTGAGGCGTTTGGGTGTAACTTCCACTGAATATGTGTGGGTTTGTGTTACTTCAATAACGACAATAATGCCTGCTCACTTCACCGTTCAACCTAAACGTATTTTTATGAGAGAAACAAATGTTGTAAAGTAGATCTGGGCCCTTCATCAAACGTTTGCTTGCATTTTCACAAAACTGTAAATGTTTAATTCCTGGACAAGTGTTACCTTGAATGGATGAAACTTACGTTTTTTTTTATAATCGGATGAACACTACTTTTTGACACACCACTTTCTTGAGGCATTTTTCTTACAGATTGCCTGTTATCCATTAAAAGATTACCAAGTACAGCCACTTACAACCCAGATCTTTCTGAGGCCTAGGGTTGAACACACTGAGACCTCACAGACGATCTCCGGCGAGATTTGGGGAGTAGACAGATTGAGGCCCCATAATCGAGCTACAATAACACAACCCACCTTTGTCCACCGCTCTAAGGAGTAGGCAGATTGAGGCCTTAGAGTGTCCTTACATATTTCCTTTACCTCTTGAAAATGGCTCCAAAACAAGAGCCGAAACGTCGAGTTTTCTTCATAAAGTCTGAACGCGGTTCAACCCGAGAACCAAGTATGTCTCATATATATATATATATATATATATATATATATATATATATATATATATATATATATATATATATATATATATACTGGTGATTCTCATGTGGTTCCATATAAATTTGAGCAAGATCTGACCAATAGTTTTTCAGTTATCTTTAATGAATTCGGTTTTCTATTATTATTATTTTTTACTTGTTTAGTAGTAACATTCAGCTACTTGCTGATGTTGGTGGTTAGCTTTAATCGCAAAAATATAAAATAGTTAATGCAAACAAAGATCCGACAAAATAGAATGCAAATTTGATTGTGCACAATTCTGTGCAGGTGCCAACCTTCGAAATTATTATTAAAATATGTTTCCTATCTACGAATAAAAACGAAACGATTATCTTGAACGTAAACAATTCAAAGAGACAAATAAGCTATAAATGTCCCAGCTGAATTAAGACCTTGTAGAGGTTTCTAACATCGTGCCTGCCGCAATTGGCTCATTAATAAACATAAAAGAACGTTTAATTTCTTATTCAGTGTCGAATGCTGGCCACCGCCGTTCATGACTTGTCTCCTTTGTTGGCTATTAAGGCACGGTTACAATAAACCACTCGGTGCATTCTTATCACAGGCGGTATTCAAATAAACAGTTTCAAATTAACGTTGTTAATCAGTTACTCCAGTCTATAAATCATACGGGTACATGCTTTAGTAGCGCTAGCTGCTGGTATTTACGAATATATAAACAATAATATATATCATTGAATATTATTGATCTTATATTAGGGGGCATTTTTAAGATGGCAGCAATAACAAATTATCATAATAATCACAGCCTTGTCGCAACTATGAATATCTGTCTACAGCAGTTATTTTCATTTTGATGTAGCGTCTCCCACACTATCTATTGAATCAGGCTTTCCAGAAATTTTCCTCTTGGTCTGTGCAAGTTGCAAAAAGATGACTAAACGGTTTGTTCTGATTGGCTCGCACAGATCAGAATGTTTGAATTAAAATAAACTATGTGCATTTGAACTATTAGTTCAGAAATACCAGAATGGCGGTTAAAATTACACGTTTGCATAACATAAGAAGGACCAGAGGAATTGTTATCTGTGGATGCAGACTTAGTATGAATACAACTAACACTAAACCAAACAAATTTAATATTACGAGGTTACAAATTTACGTATAGAAAGAATGGGTGGATTGTGATCCAAATATTAATCAATAGGAGCAGTTACTTACAAATGTAGGCAGGTTGCCGCATCCAGCACGCGGAGGATGTCGCTGGTATCTGGTGGCGTCTTCCAAGCGGACCAAAGTTGTCCAGTTGATCAACGTGGATGTGGATCTCTTGAGGCCGCTTGCACGCGGTCGAATGGATCACGGGTCAGCCGCTCGTCGGAAGACCGGTTTTTCGTTGAATGAGGCTCGCCGACCTGTCCGCGTGTGTAGGCGACAAACATGGGTTTCGATGTCGAAGAAGTGTTACGGGTCGCGGGTCAAGCGATCTGTCTGATCACTGAACGACGATGTGAAGCTTCGTACGACCACAGCGTTATCAAATATTATGCTGTGTCTGGTTCAGTTGGTCTTGCTACGAGGCTTACTGACCGCTAGGTGACGAGGAAGTGAGTGACTACGGGTCGCGGGTCAGGAGATCTTTCTACGATGCTCCCTGACCGCTGGACGACGGCGAAGTCAGATAGTTCTTGCATTCAATCTAGCTGCTTCTCTTTGCTGTTACCGCTTGATAACAATTGTCACATGGAACCACTGTCGTCCTCCTGACGGCTGTTGTATGCGTTAAGGGAGATGCAGGGTAATAATAGACGGGGTTAAACTCAGGGATGTTAGGCGCGAGGATTCGACAATATTATAACATCTGCATGTTCCATTTTTGCTGAGTATGCTACCTTCGGGAATTGTTAAAAAGTTATTGTTTCTTGGAAACTTGGAAAATGCTGAACAAGTTCTGCTGCCTTCCTCTCAATTTCTTTCAGCATGCATCTACCTTCTCTCACCTCTTCCAGCACAATTTTATTCGTCTTTCTATCGACATACCTTGTTTGTCATCCTTATCCATGCCCACATTTCAGAAGTTTCTGTTATTTTCGGGTCCTGCTCAGTCAAAGCGAGCTTTCCGTCCCATACATTATAATACTCCATACACATGACATGAAGAGTATTTTGTCTACCAAATCTTTGCTTTAACATCGCGAGCTTTATTAGTTTCTTGCTACATTTAGGATCGTCCTTAGTAATAATCTCAAGGTACGTGAATATTTCAGCTTGTCCATGACCGTTTAGCTTTATATCCGTTTTCGCATGTGTATCCTTGCATTAATTTTTATTATTATTTATATTTGTTCTCAGTATATAAAGTTTAATCTATGTTTTTTTTTTGCAAAATGGAAAAATCTTAAACGAGAAAGTGTGTGTCCTTACATTTATTGAAATTCATCTCAGCTTCAAACAGACGCCATGTTGGCAAGTATACTAAAGTAGTGCATCGGTAGGTTATATCACGTAAAGTTTATTTTTATTTTATAAGCTTTTATGATAAACTCTAAAACATTACTTGGGCTGAAGACAAACATCACATTTTGCACAAATAAAATAAACCTTTTTGTCACAAACTCTGCATCGCCTCTTTGTTTCATTAGAGTTTATCAAATGTCTTCTTATATCAAATCTTATGTTTGTACTTCGTTCCGAACTGTTTTTTCTCTGGAACATGGAGTTCTAAATGTCAAAATTTCGGCTGGTATAGATCTTTTAAAATTTGTGACGCCAGCAGACCTATCTTTTCAATCAAGTAAGAAAGCAACATGCTGCTCCATTTTATCAACTCCCATTTTCGCTTGTTGTAAATTGAACATAGTTTACGTTGAGTGACTGCATTTTCTTTCCTTATTCTCCCGCGAATACCTGGTAAATGTGCCTTCTTAAACAAAATCATAATTCGTTATACATGTTAGAGTTCTGTTTTGTCTTTCCAGTGACAAGATATCTTCTCAGTATTATTACTTTTGTAATCATACTAGCCTATTGGTGTTCTATCTACTACCCTCTTATCTGCAACAGAGTATCTGTTTATTTTTGCGTATTGAACGGTACCCCTTGCACAAAACTCCATGTGAGATAGATGATATAATCTAGCAGCAGATGAAAGAGAATTACCGAGTAAAATTTTGTCTCACTTAATTGAAACCAAAATGTGTGAGCTTTTCTCTTATATCCTTTTTTTGTAAAGTTCCATAATATCATGCTTTCGTCTATTGAGATGTTTTCTTCTAGTCTCCTGTGTTTGCAAACACTATCATTTGTATCAGTGTCAGATGAAAATTGCACAAACTCATCTATTCAGTCGAATGATGTTTTGCAGTATTTTTGCCAATCCTGTAGGTTGAACCAATACATTCTTTTTTACGGATACTTAGCATAGCCAGAAAAGAAGGATACCCAAGAAAACGTTGATCTGATTAAGAGTCGTAATATATTTATGAAATTATTTTTATTTGCAGAGTTAATATTGGTCTGATCTAACATACTTTTCAAGAAATTATCAGCGAAAATAATTTTAGAAATCAACAGGATTTTTGCATTGTTTTACTTTTGCGGTGGGTTTTTGCTTGACAATTCACTACTATGTTGAAAGATCTGTGTCCCTCCCATTTGAACTTAGTAGTTTTAATAACCTTGGGGTCTCTTTTCGCTTTGTCATATTTGCTGAGTGGTTGATCATCCTCCAAAACCCAGTGGGAAACTGACTGAAGAATTTTCTGTATTCCTGTGGTGTATTTTTTCTCTAGTCTGCTCATTTCCTGTTATGTGACTTCGCATTCTGTTTTCAACATTTTTTGATCCAAGCATATATGGGATATATGTTCATTTCGCTCAAGTCTTCATCAACATCAGTGTCATTACAATCAAGTGGTGGTACCCCAAAAATATCTCTATGGTCACATGCAGCTGCTTTGAGCCAATAACACTGGAAACAATGCATTGGTAAACACTTGCGCATACTCCGTATAGACCGAATTTTTCACTATGTGTCTATCGCATGCTTGGACCACTCAAAGAACAACTTGGAAGACGCCACAAGACGTGGTAGCGTTTGCACGCAATTGGTTAGCGACTCGACCACATTCACTTTTCGATAACGGCATTTAACAAACTTCCAATCCGTTGGGAAAATGTATGGATAAAAGGGGAGACTACGAGGAAAAATAAGACATATTCAAAATTTATTTTGAAAAATTCCGGTTTATATTTGATCCACCCTTATATATATATATATATATATATATATATATATATATATATATATATATATATATATATATATATATATATATGTATGTATGTATGTATATATATATATATATATATATATATATATATATATATATATATATATATATATATATATATGTATGTATGTGATAATTCAAAAAATAATGGGCCTATTTAAATGAAATTTGGTAGGTACCTTCCTTTCGCGAGTGGCTTGGATAAATTCGTTATCCAACAAAATCGGACCAGTTTTATTTAGGTAATATTTGGGGTTTTCGGAATTTTTTCTGTCTGCAAAAATTATAGAAGCCTTGGCAACAAAATTTGGTACGCAGGTTTCCATTGTAAAACGTATACTATATACCAAAATTAGATCTGTAGGTTAAAAGAAGCAAAAGTTATAGGCATTTAATGAAAAAATAATAATTTTGATGCCCCTAAAGGTTACAGAAGGACACAAAACCAAAATATTTGTGTGTTAACCAAAACCTATTAAAACAAAATCTGGTACGCAGGTTTCCATTATAAAACGTATACTATATATCAAAATTATATCTTTAGGTTTAAAGAAACAAAAGTTATAGGCATTTAATGAAAGATAATTTTGGTGCCGCTAAAGGTTACAGAAAGACACAAAACCAAAATATTTGTGTGTTAACCAAAACCTATTAAACCAAATGTGGTACGCAGGTTTCCATTATAAAACGTATACTATATACCAAAATTATATCTTTAGGTTTAAAGAAACAAAAGTTATAGGCATTTATTGAAAAATAATTTTGGTGCCGCTAAAGGTTACAGAAGGACACAAAACCAAAATATTGGTGTGTTAACCAAAACCTATTAAAACCAAATCTAGTACGCAGGTTTCCATTATAAAAAGTTTACTGTATACCGAAATTATATCTTTATGTTAAAAGAAACAAAAGTTATAGGCATTTAATGAAAAAATAATTTTGGTGCAGCAAAGCTTACAGAAGGGCACAAAACGAAAATATTTGTGTGTGCAAAACCTATTAAATATTACAGACAAATATGATGGTTTTCTTGTTGCAAATATAATTTTTTAAGAGAATTGCTTAGATCATTCCTATGAAAATTTACTACCATAACGCACTCGCTGCGTCCATAATTTTTCTTTCTTAATTTGTTATTTTTAGAATTTCCCCAGTTCTATTGGCGGATCCCGTTTCACAATAACATACGACACTATTTTTCTTAATTGCAGAAATTCTTTGGCATCAAAAGGAATGTTCGTAGGCCGTTGCGTATCTCCTTGCAAGCGAAAAGTACTCCAACTAACAATAATACCACACACTGAGAAATAAATAACTAATAAATAACTTAATTTAGTTATGACAGCATGTGACATTTATGAAACCATAAAATTGAATCAATTAACCTTAAGTTGCCAACCAAAAGTACAAAAGCTTTTAATAGAAGAGCCACTTGTACATCATGCAGAATGTAGTATGTGCTTGATCTTTCAACTTCTAAGAAATATCCAAGCCGACTTCCGTTTTTCCTCGGCTGTTTTTATAGGGACAGATAAGAGCGTAATCATCTTTGCTATTCTGTGGGGTTCCTGCTAAATAGCTATCAGACATTTTTTCACTTTTCTCTAATTTATCCCGCCTCATCCGAGATGAGCTTTTCATGCTTACACTTTTCATATCCGTTTTTCATATAGCCAAGAGCCTTTTGATGCGGGACCGTGATAGCTCTCCTTACATTCATGCGGGGTTGTTCTGGAAAGAACATGTTCCTTGTTGCGGAATGTCACAGAGCTTGATGCATGTAGGGAAATGCCCTTAGCGCACTCCACGTCAAAACGATGGTGCTTGTTTTGTAACTGAATTGGCGGTAATTATCTTCTGTAAGTACTCCCTGTTGTCAGGTATGAATTTTTTCATGATGTTTTCAGGATTTTTGTATTTTCACAGGTGACTTTTCGGATGTATCCAACTTTCTGATAAGTGTGTTGACATTAACTAACTTGTTTTGTTTGTTTGTTTGTTTGTTTGTTTGTTTGTTTGTTTGTTTGTGTTAGGTTGGCATGGAACTTTACGTTCATTGGCCACAGCAATCTTATTTTTAGTGAATTTTCTTTAAAAAAAATTAACTAATGAGGAGATCCTGACTATTGAATTTTGAAAAAATTTCTTCAAGTGAGCGCTATTTAGGACCCCCGGAACCCAAATCCGAGGTCAGTTTCAGACTATATGTTTATATATATATATATATATATATATATATATATATATATATATATATATATATATATATATATATGTATATGTATATGTATATGTATATGTATATGTGTCACACCTATAACTTAAAAAATAATGGACCGATTTTGATAAAACTTGGTGAGTACCTTCCTTTCGCAAGTGGCTTGGATAAGTTCGTTAGCCAGGAAAATCCGCCGAGGTTTTCCCGGAAAATTTTGAGTTTTCTTTCGAAAAAAATCGATTTTTTTTATATTTTCAAAATTAACAAAGTAAGGGCAACCAAATTTCATACGCGGGTTTATTTATTATATGCAAGTTACATACCAAAATTTAGCTCCGTAGGTTAAAGGACAAAAAAGTTACAGACATTTAAAGAAAAATAAATTTGGGTTCTCCTCAAAAGGTCAAAATCCCGATTTTAAACGTCAAAATTAATGAGTACCTTCCTTTCGCAAGTGGCTTGGATAGGTTCGTTAGCTAGGAAAATCCGCCGAGGTTTCCCCGGAAAATTTTGAGTTTTCTTTCGAAAAACATTTATATCTCCAAAATTAACAAAGTAAGGGCAACCAAATTTTATACGCGGGTTTATATCATTATAGGCAAGCTACCTACCAAAATTTAGCTCTGTAGGTCAAAAGACAAAAAAGTTATAGGCATTTAAACAAAAATAAATTGGGGTTTTTCACAAAACGTCAAAGTTGCGATTTAAACGTCAAAATTGGCAACATTTAGGAAAATAACTTGAATCTAATACGGGCTATGGAAATAAAATGTCTCAAGAAGAATGTTTTACAAACCCTGATGTCTTAGTTTCAACCGTCATTGTCCTTCATTTTAATAAAATGTTTCCAGAAAATTCATTTCAAATAGACCCTTTCTCTGACGCTTGGCAGTAGTTTTAGCTATAGAGTTTATCGTTAATGGTATATAATTTTTGTAGAATTTTCGTAAAAAAAGTCAATAAAGCTCAATATATCTGTTATTATACAAGATATGAAAAAAAATTGTATATATTAATTATAGGGTGTCTTGAGCTACATCTTAAAAAATTATTTCTACAATCACAGGGTGGCCCATAAGTCGTTGGTGATACAAATTTTCTTTTTTTTTTTTTAATCAAACACGCCTTATGTTATTGGTATTTTTGCATTTTCCATCGAAATATAATGCATGTTTGTAAGAAAAAAAATTCTGGACGCAGTAAGTGCGTTATGCTTAATATTTGAATAGCTCAATTTGCTATAAACCTATAAGGTTGACCAAGAAACGAGTTTTTTCGGGAACACTTTAAGTTTACTTTCGGAAATTTTTGTACATTTTCAAACAATAAAGTTATTTTGATGAAACATGGCACATTGTTTTTACTATATAGATTATACTGGTAACCAAATGTGATGCCTGCTTTCTTAAAAAAAACACACCATTGCTATTAAAAAATAGTTTTATGAAAATTCACTATCATAACGCACTTGCTGCGTCGAGAGTTTTTAAAATTACGTACAATTACATGCCTACATATTAATGAGACATTTTTATGAAACTTTTAACAGGCTTTATTCTAAAGGGATGAAGCTAGGGAATACTCGTTTCTCGCAGGCATGTCCCATCATGACATTTCAAATTCAGAAACAAAAGACCAGACAACTAAATATGTTGACTGAAACATTAGAAAAAACAGTAGGTGCTTTAATAAATAATCTTACCTAAATTATTTACGATTCTTCCCTATTTATTAATGGTCTGGAGTATGTCCAGAGGCCTCAAATTTCGCCGTCCTTTTTCGCGGATCATGTTCTGCCTTTGAGCAGTAATCGCATAGATAAAGGAAAAGCCGACACATAACGTAAGTCTGTCTCCACGATTATTTTTCGTTAAATCTGTCAATTTTTCAGTATTTTTCTGCCATTTAGTTCGAAATACATTATATAACCTATCTTGTGTCTGTTTGCACAAAACTGTTTTTTATTTTCCTGGCATTTAGCTTGAAGTACATTATATAACCTATCTTGTGCCTGTTTACACAAACCTGGTTTTTACTTTTTTGGTATTTTTTTTTACATTTAGCTCGAAATACATTATAATACCTATCTTGTGCCTGTTTATACAAAACTGGTTTTTAATTTTTATTGTATTTTTCGGACATTTACCTCGAAATACATTATAATATCTATCTTGTGCCTGTTTACACAAAACTGGTTTTTAATTTTTATTGTATTTTTCGGACATTTACCTCGAGATACATTATAATATCTATCTTGTGCCTGTTTACACAAAACTGGTTTTTAATTTTTTGGTGTTTTTCTAACATTCCGCTTGGATTACATTATAATACCTATCTTGTGCCTGTTTACACAAAACTGGTTTTTTATTTTTATTTTGTATTTTTCTGACATTTACCTCGAGATACATTATAATACCTATCTTGTGCCTGTTTACATAAAACTGGTTTTTTACTTTTTCGGTGTTTTTCTGACATTTAGCTTGAATTACATTATATAATATCTATCTTGTTCCTGTTTACACAAAACTGGTTTTTACATTTTTGATGTTTTTCTGACATTTAACTTGAATTACATTATAATACCTATCTTGTGTCTGTTTATACAAACTTGTTTTTAATCTTTGGATATTCGTTTTTGGTATTTTTCTGACATTTAGCTCGCAATACATTATCATGCCTATCTTGTGCCTGTTTACATAAAACTGGTTTTTACTTTTTTGGTGTGTTTCTGACATTTAACTTGAATTACATTATAATACCTATCTTGTGCCTGTTTACACAACTGGTTTTTACTTTTTTGGTGTTTTTCTGACATTTAGCTTGAATTGCGTTATAATACCTATCTTGTGCCTGTTTACATAAAACTGGTTTTTAATATATTTTTTTTGTGTTTTTGTGACATTTAGCTCGCAATACATTATCATGTCTATCTTGTGCCTGTTTACATAAAACTGGTTTTTAATTTTTGGGGATTTTTCTGACATTTTGCTAGCAATACATTATAATACCTATCTTGTGCCTGTTTACACAACTGGTTTTTTACTTTTTCGGTGTTTTTCTGACATTTAGCTTGAATTACATTATAATATCTATCTTGTTCCTGTTTACACAAAACTGGTTTTTACATTTTTGATGTTTTTCTGACATTTAACTTGAACTACATTATAATACCTATCTTGTGTCTGTTTATACAAACTTGTTTTTAATCTTTGGATATTCGTTTTTGGTATTTTTCTGACATTTAGCTCGCAATACATTATCATGCCTATCTTGTGCCTGTTTACATAAAACTGGTTTTTACTTTTTTGGTGTGTTTCTGACATTTAACTTGAATTACATTATAATACCTATCTTGTGCCTGTTTACACAACTGGTTTTTACTTTTTTGGTGTTTTTCTGACATTTAGCTTGAATTGCATTATAATACCTATCTTGTGCCTGTTTACATAAAACTGGTTTTTAATATATTTTTTTTGTGTTTTTGTGACATTTAGCTCGCAATACATTATCATGTCTATCTTGTGCCTGTTTACATAAAACTGGTTTTTAATTTTTGGGGATTTTTCTGACATTTTGCTAGCAATACATTATAATACCTATCTTGTGCCTGTTTACACAACTGGTTTTTAATTTTTTGGTGTTTTTCTGACATTTAGCTTGAACTACATTATAATACCTACCTTGTGCCTGTTTATACAAACTTGTTATTAATCTTTGGATATTTTTTTTTTTGGTGTTTTTCTGACATTTAGCTTGAATTACATTATAATATCTATCTTGTTCCTGTTTACATAAAACTGGTTTTTACATTTTTGGTGTTTTTCTGACATTTAGCTTGAACTACATTATAATACCTATCTTGTGCCTGTTTATACAAACTTGTTATTAATCTTTGGATATTTTTTTTTTTTTTTTGGTATTTTTCTGACATTTAGCTCGCAATACATTATCATGCCTATCTTGTGCCTGTTTACATAAAACTGGTTTTTACTTTTTTGGTGTTTTTCTGACATTTAGCTTGAATTACATTATAATACCTATCTTGTGCCTGTTTACACAAAACTGTTTTTAGTGAATTTTCTTAAAAAAAATTCACTAATGAGGAGATCCCGACTTTTGAATTTTGAAAAAATTTCTTCAAATGAGCGCTAATTAGGCCCCCCAGAAAACATATCCGGGGTCAGTTTCAATTTTTATATGTTTATATATATATATATATATATATATATATATATATATATATATATATATATATATATATATATATATATATATATATATATATATATATATATATATATATATATATATATATATGTATCACACCGATAACTCAAAAAATAATGGGCCGATTTTGATCACATTTGGTGAAAAAGTTCCTTTTGCAAATGGCTTGGATGAGTTCGTTAGTCAGGAAAATCTGCCCAGGTTTTCCCGGAAAATTTTGTGTTTTCTTTCGAAAAAAATTTATATCTCCGGAATTAACAAAGTAAGGGCAACCAAATTCGGTACGCAGGTTAACATCCTTATAGGTAATTTACCTACCAAAATTTAGCTATGTAGGTCAAAAAACAAAAAAGTTATAGGCATTTAAAAATAAATAAATTGGGGTTTTTCTCAAAACGTCAAAGTGGCGATTTAAAATGTCAAAATTGGCAACATTTAGGCAAATAACTTAAATCTAATACGGGCTATAGAAATAAAAGGTCTCAAGAAGGATGTTTTACAAACCCTAAAGTCTTAGTTTCAACCGTCATAGACCTTCATTTTACTAAAATATTTCCAGAAAATTCATTTCAAATAGACCCTTTCTCTGATGCTTGGCAGTAGCCTTAGCTATAGAGTTTATCATTTAATGGTATATAATTTTTGTCGAATTTTCGTAAAAAATTAATGAAGCTCAATATATCCGTTATTATATAAGATATGAAGAAAATTTGTATATATTAATTATAGGGTGTCTTGAGCTACATCTTAAAATAATATTTCTGCAATCACAGGGTGGCCCATAAGTCGTTGGTGATACAAATTTCCTTTTTTTAATCAAACACGCCTTATGTTATTGCATTTTTGCATTTTCCATCGAAATATAATGCATATTTGTAAGAAAATAAATTCTGGACGCAGCAAGTGCGTTATAGTAGCGAATTTTGATCAAATGTTTCATATTTGAACAGCTCAGTTTGCTATTAACCTATAAGGTTGACCAAGAAACGTGTTTTTTCGGGAACATTTTAAGTTTACTTTTGCAAATTTTTGTACATTTTTACACAATAAAGTTATTTTAATGGAACATGGCACATTGTTTTTACTATATAGGTTATACTGGTAACCAAATTTGATGCCTGCTTTCTTAAAAAAACACACATATTTGTTATTAAAAAGATTTTTATGAAAATTCACTACCATAACGCACTTGCTGCGTCCCGAATTTTTTTTTTGGTGTGTTTCTGACATTTAACTTGAATTAAATTATAATACCTATCTTCTACCTGTTTACATAAAACTGGTTTTTAATTTTTGGACATTTTGTTTCGTATTTTTGTGACATTTAGCTTGCAACACATTAAATGCCTATCTTGTGCCTATTCACACAAAGCAGGTTTTTAATTTTTTCCTTTTTTTCCTACATTTAGCTCGAGATACATTATAATACCTATCTTGTGCCTGTTTACACAAAACTGGTTTTTATTTTTTGGTATTTTCCTGGCATTTAGCTCGAAATACATTATAATATCTATTTTGTACATGTCTACACAAAACTGGCTTTTAATGTTATGCTATTTTTCTGTCAGTTACCTCAAAATACATTATAATACCTATCTTCTACCTGTTTACACAAAACTTCTGCCATTTAACTCGAAATATATTATAGTACCTGTCTTGTATGTGTTTACACAAAACTTGTTTTTAATGTTCTGGTATTTTTCTGGCTTTTTTCTGCTATTTAGCTTGGAATATATGATAATCATATTTACACGTAAGTGGTTTTTATAATCCTATTGACACATAACTGATTTTAGTTGTTTTGGTATTTGGTATTTTTCTACCAGTTAGTTCGGAATACATTACAATACCTATCTTGCACTTGTTTACAGAAAACTGGCATTTTTCTGTCATTTGCCTCGATATACATTATAATCCTGTTTACACAAAACTGGTTTCTGATGTTCTGGTATTTTTCTGCCATTCAGCTCGAAATACATTACAACACCTATCTTGTACCTGTTTACACAAAACTGGTTTTTATTGGTTTGTTATTTTTCTGCCCTTTAGCTTGAAATACATTATAATATCAGTCTTTTACCTGTTTACACAGAACTGGTTGTTAATATTTTGGTATTTTTCAGTATTTTACTGGCATTTAACTCGAAATTCATTATGACACCTGCCTAGTACCTGTTTACACAAAACTGTTTTTTTTTTATGTTTTGGTATTTGTCTGTCAGTTACATAGAAATATCTCTTCTTGTTTCTATAAAATTTAATAAATTCTCTTATTTTACCAAAACGTTTATTCTTGTGCTTTGCTATGGCCTACTTGGGGAGCAAACAATTTTTTTAAGCTCATCGCGCAAATTCCTGTTAAGCTAGAAATTCAAAAAATTAATAATGAAAAAATTCGGAAAAATTTATCGGAGTGGGTTGACCAACAAACTATGTACTTTTCGGAGCTATTAATAAAAGCCTGGACGCAGCAAGTGCGTTATGGTAGTGAATTTTCATAAAAATGTTTTTAATACCAAATATGTGTGTTTTTAAGAAAGCAGGCATCAAATTTGGTTACCAGTATAACCTATATAGTAAAAACAATGTGCCGTGTTTAATCAAAATAACTTTATTGTTTGAAAATGTACAAAAATTTCCGAAAGTAATCAAAGTGTTCCCGAAAAAACTTGTTTCTTGCTAAACCTTATAGGTTAACAGCAAATTCAGCTATTCAAATATGAAGCATTTGATCAAAATTCGCTACCATAATGCACTTGCTGCGTCCATAATTTCTTTTCTTACAAACATGCAGTATATTTCGATGGAAAATGCAAAAATGCAATAACATAAGGCGTGTTTGATTAAAAAAAAAAGAGAGAATTTGTATCTGCAGCGACTTATGGGCCACCCTGTGATTGTAGAAATATTTTTTAAAGATGTAGCTCAAGACACCCTATAATTAATGTATACATTTTTTCATATCTTGTATAATAACGGATATATTGAGCTTTATTGATTTTTTCACGAAACTTCGACAAAAATGATATACCGTTAAACGATAAACTCTAGAGCTAAGGCTACTGCTAAACATCAGAGAAAGGGTCTATTTGAAATAAATTTTCTGGAAATATTTTAGTAAAATGAAGGAAAGTAACTGTTGAAACTAAGACCTCAGGGTTTGTAAAACATTCTTCTTGAGACATTTTCTTTCCATAGCCCGTATTAGATTCAAGTGCGTTGCCTAAACGTTGCCAATTTTGACGTTTTAAATCGCAACTTTGACGTTTTGAGAATAACCCCAATTTATTTTTATTTAAATGCCTATAACTTTTTTGTCTTTCGATCTACAGAGCTAAATTTTGGTAGGTAACTATTATATAAACCCGTGTACCAAATTTGGTTGCCCTTACTTTGTTAATTCTGGAGATATAATTTTTTTTCGAAAGAAAACACAACATTTTCCGGGAAAACCTGGGCCGATTTTCCTGACTAACAAACTTATCCAAGCAATTTGCAAAAGGAAGGTATTCACCAAATTTAATCAAAATCGGCCCATTATTTTTTGAGTTATCGGTGGGACACACACACACACACACACACACACACACACACACACACACACACACACGCACGCACGCACGCACGCACGCACGCACGCACGCACGCACGCACGCACGCACGCACGCACCCACACACACACACACACACACACACACACACACACACACACACACACACACACACACACACACACACACACACACACACACACACACACACACACACACACACACACACACACACACACACACACACACACACACACACACAGATATATATATATATATATATATATATATATATATATATATATATATATATATATATATATATATAAACATAGAAAAATTACAACTGACCCCGGATATGTGTTCTGGGGGGCCTAATTAGCGATCATTTGAAGAAATTTGTTCAAAATTCAGAAGTCGGGATCTCCTGATTAGTGAATTGTTTTCAAGAAAATTCACTAAGAACAAAACGTGCCAAATTTCGGCGAAATTAGTAGAATTATTTTTAAAATATCGCATCCATAACAAAAATATTTATTTCCTTTTTCTTCCCCATGACGTTGAATTCAGGTTTCAAGACTTACGTATCCATTGTAGGGGGAATGCATCCCTATAAGTATTTCAGTAAAATAAACAAATTTTTATAAACTTTTGCTTAAATTTCCGGAGATAATGTGGGTACCGTTCCGGAAAATCTATCAGGGTTCAGGGTAAACTAAATACATAGAGGATTTTCGAAAAATTTAAAACATGTGAAAGTCCAAATTTTTTTTTATTTTACTTAATTTATTTTACACTGTATTCTTTATTACTTAGTAAGTACACTTGGAGAACCCAAATCAGCACAACACATTTTAAAAGACCTGACGATCGTTTCACTAACCAAGTTAGCGTCATCAGATGATGAAAAATTCTGAATTTGAAGAATGAAGAATTCAGAATTTTTCATCATCTGATGACGCTAACTTGTTCATTGAACGATCGTCGGGTCTTTTAAAATGTGTTGTGGTGATTTGGGTTCTCCAAGTGTACTTATCAGTGCTCATCACAGGTTCCTTAGTTATTACTTAGTGTTGACACCGTAAGTGTATTATCTATAAAAATTCTTGATTAACCATCGATGGACTGTCCAATAATTCGGCTCTGGGCAAATGAATTTGTTTTCATTTTTGTTTGATTTATTTACGCACATTTCCAACGTGCATAGATAATTATCTATTTTATTTTTATTACACAATGTCACCCCAATAAAGTAGGGGTAACTGGATTCCGTCAGCAGTTATCCTGCAGGCATGTTCAGACCCCGATCCACGGGAGAACATGCAAACCGCGTAGGCAGCCGACGACCGGTCTCAGGATCGACGTCGTCATGACGACCGACGCCAGCGTCCGGGTATCGATCTGCCGGCGCCCCGGTGCTGCCGAGCCGGCCGACCATCTGCCGACCTCTAGCGGCAAGACTGGCATCTACGCACTATTGTCACACCTGCTGTATTATCCCAACTTGTGAGGATATTTTGTGAAGCTCGTATCTTTCTTTGATGTTATTTTTTTCCTGTCTTGATTCTGTGAATTCAAAATGCAGAAATGTCTTTAGTTTTAAATGAAAATTTCCTTTTAGCGTTTTTATTTAGATGCAAACTCTTGGTGACCATATAAGCGGTTATTGTCGTTTAGAATATCGGACAAATTATTTAGTCCTTTCACAAATATGTAGTTTAAAAAATCCGCATTTGATAATTAAAGACGTGTTTATCACAATATTTTCACTTCAGCAAAACAAACTATTGAGGGACAAACGTTTCAATTAGTAAAATGGGTCATCTTTCGAGATTGGTTAGTGTTCCCGGTTTTCCTGGAACAACTAGTGCCAAAAGTGGGCTAAATAAATTTCATGCGCCAAGTTATGCTTTTATTGTGAAAATATAAAAATACGTAACTTTTTCATACAAGTTTTAACGTAATAGTTTTAACCGATTTAATAAAATGTTAATAAACAAAACCTTTTTGCTATTGTTGATTTCCTTCAAAGAGACGTGTATTGATGCTTTTTTTTTCCTCAAAGCTCATCCGCGGCCTGGACGCCCCGATAGCACTGCAACCTTTGGTTGATTGTGCATACCCTTAGTCTTACTCCACCCATTCCAAAATCACTGTGCCTTAAACTAGTATGCACAGCAATTGGTAGGGTGGAGTTTTATATTGCTCTGCCTCCGGTCTAGGCTTTCCGTAGATCAGCTGTCTTTTGCGGTCCAGAGCTTTACACTCGCACAAGATGTCCTGGGCTGATTCCTCCCCTCGCCGCAAAGTCTGCATGCGAGGTCCCCTTCGAACCGCCCTATTTTATGCAGGTGTTTCTTAACGGCCATGTGTCCCGTCAAGAGACCTGTTGTGCTTCTGAGCTGTCCTCTGCTAAGATCTAGCAGCTCCACAGCTCTCTTTGAACTGGGTTCGTCAATTATTGACTTCCCATGTCTGAGCCCTGGACAGTCTGCCTAGTACACCTTGTGTTGTTTTCTGACCCAGGACTTAATGGCTCCCCTAGCAGTGCTTTTTGTTACGCCCACAGCCGGTTCTGGTCCCATAAATGGTTCTGCTGACTCTCTCTTCGCGACACTGCCTTTGACCCCCGAGTGACCCGGCACCCAGATGAGGGTCACCTCATTCTGCCCAGCCAGGTCGCTCGTCTCGTCTCGGCACTCACTGACCAGCCAGGAATTTACCCGTGGGCTACTTAGTGCCTTAGGGGCTGCCTGGCTGACTGTGGCTATGGGGATCCGCTTGTTGGTGTAGCCCCTCCTCTTGTTCTCCCGCACACAGTGCAGGATGGCGTACATTTCGGCCTGAAACATCGTTGCATGGGCTCCGAGGGAAATACTATGACTTACCCTCGGTCCTTCCGAGTAAACACCTGCCCCCGTCCCAGGCTCTTCGCCGGATCCGTCCGTGAACCAGACGAGCGCGTCCCGTGGTATGCCCGGCGTCTACTCCCGCCATGCCTCGCGATCGGAGATTTCCACTGTAAAGTTGTTTTCCCTGTAGATTCGCGGGCTCGCGAAGTCTGACATCATTTCAAGCATGGGCTCCTTCACGATCTCCTGAATTTTGCAGTGGCCGCTGAAGCCTGGGTTGATCTTCAGTCTACCATTGCAGGCTAGTCTGTATAGTCCTAGCCTGGCCTCCCCCATAATAACTAAGTGTAGGGGGTTGATGCATTATTAGTTGAAGTTTGTATTCTTTCAATGAATACAATAATTTTTTAGTCACGTTAGACCAGATGCATTGTCTTAAAACAAGTACTCTTAAGAAATTTCATAATTTTATATAGATATTGTGTCTACAAATGTATTGTACACGAGCGATAACTTGAACAATAATTAAGCCATTTTTATAAAACTTCGCAAGTATCTTTCTTTTGTAAATAACTTGGACGAGTTCGTTAATCAGCCCAAGCGGACCAGGTTTCCTAAAAAAGCAAGTTTTTCTCCGAAAAAAAATTATATCTCGGGAAATATTAAAGCCATTTGATGTTTTACTGGGTTTGAACTTTTTTATAAACAATATTTTACACGGTGAAACGAGTCGGTAGGTGTTGAACAATCACAAGGCTAGAAGCAACGGTTTATTTTGTCTCAATCAAAATTTGCGATTTTTCAACAAATATTCTGGCAGATACATTTTGTAGAGAACAAGTGATGCGTGAAATGTATTTTACAAAGTCTTAATTTGTGGTTCCAATAGTTACTTCTTCATTTAATTTAAATGCTTGCAGAACATTTACTTAAAATAGACTTTTGGCAGTTTGGATATCTAGCGAACGAAAACAACTATTCCGCTGGTTAATGTCACGACGGGAGTTAAATCAAGTCATTCGTTAAACACCATACCTTAAGTCTTGCTGAGGCGTGGGGTATGATGTATGTTTGACCAATCAGAAGGCAGGAGGCAAACGTTTATTATGCCAAAATTGAGTGTAAAAATGTACTATTTTTAAACTAGGATTCTGGAGCAATAGCAGTTGTAAATAACAAATATTGCATAAATGTGTTTCATTAGGTTTTCAATTCGCGTTTTAATAGATAATTTTCTTCATTTGGTTAAAATGTTTGTAGAAAATAGTCTTTAAAATGATCCTTTTTACCTATACCTAGATGAACATTTGGAACACTTATTTCTGGTGTTGTGTCCAGCTGTAACAAAGTAAACGTCAAATTCAATGATTTTCAAACGAAAATTCTAAAACAAATATGGCTTCTGGAGAACAAAATATTGCACGGCATGTGTTTTGGTAAGTTCTTGAAATAGAAATTTGCCAGTCTCACAGTTCAATCCCAACTAATCGTATACTTATGTTAGTGCAATTTAGCGCCATCTGTCTTTGCTAAATGATAACAGCCCCTGGCCGATATTTGATGCTGTCCAATACTGTGGGACTTTTCCCATTGTAAAAAAAATCTTTTAACAAAATTTCCAGTCGTAACGTACCCTCGGCATCAATTTTTGTTGTTGTTTTGTTGTGTTTTCTGGACAACAAATGCATACTTTTCGTACTAAATTTCAATTTCATATCTTGCTAATACTTGTTCAGTTTGCAATATTTTTGTTTTCTTTTGTCGGTTAATGATATTTGTTTGCTGTTTTGTATATCTTTTGTAGAGTTCAGTGATTGTGGTGTTGTACGATTTTTATTTTTTTCGGACTGCATTGGCAGCTAAAAAATTGTGCTGAAAAAAAAACGAAAGTAGAACGATTTCAACTCATTACGAATTTTTATAAATTGGAAACATGTGGTGGTGGTAATCAAAAAGGTTTTATGGCCTCGACAGAATTGTCGTTAACCACAGATTTTTTAATTTCTCGTTTGAGGTTTAAGGTTTTTTTTTGACTGTTTTTTTTTAAATTAAAATTATATTTATTATTTTTAATAATGTAAATATAATCTTTACATATCCACACATATACACACACATAATCACGCATAATTACACACAACTACACGTATATATTTTTAAATTATTTAACCTTTTTCGTTACATTAAGTCTATAAATATGAAGAGTAGAGGTGAGAGAAGAGGTGCATTTTTTTTTCTTCACACAATTACACATATATTTTCAACCTATCTAACCTTTTCCTTACATTAAGCCTGTATAAATATTTTGAATAATTATTTTTTGTCTCCAAATTGATATAATGATTAATAGGGACACTTTAAAGCCTGGGAGCCCATTAAGGCATCATAGACACACATACTGGACCTCGGAGAGGAGGGATACATATAAAGGAAAGACAGTAGGACTCTTAATCTAATTAACAGTTTTGTTATAAATGTATACATGCTGTTCTATTATAACAATAAATATATTTGTCTACAGAATCTATACAACAATAGGAATACATTTTTATCTTGAAAAATTACAATTTATAATACATTTTCCTGGAAATCGAAAACACTATCCAGTGAGTTTAATATATGTAACTATTAGGAAAACGGCGAACGCAGGAAAATGCAACCAACGCAGGATAATAAGTGTCATACGGCAAATGTTCTGCCAATCATAGGAAAAATATAATAAAAGGCACAATTGAGAGTTGAAGATCACTTGAGATTTAGACCCGGGCGAGGCACTAGTGCCACACTCAAAACAATAGGCTAAAGGAGACTTGAAATGAATAGAGGTACGTGTATTCCTTTTGTGTAGATTTTAAAAACATTCGTTAGTCTGGGGTGTAAAATATTGTTTCATGTAATAAAGATACCTGGATTGGATTAGATTGGAGAGATAAGCACACTATTATTATTATTATTATTATTACTTACTTAATTGATAAACTAATTATACAGAGCATATTACAAACAAGTTATAAAGTTGTGAATTCAATGGATGCAGTTTTAGCTTGATTATATTCCAAAACTGAAATAGATCTAAATCTTTTTGATAGTGATATTAGTTGCTTCAAAAGTTCGACGTTCTTAATCTATGCAAATACCAAAATTTACACGGATATTAACGGATATCAAATTGAACGTGAAGTAAGAAAATATATAAGGCCCAATATCGTAATATTTGTCCAGTTTGTTGATAGAAGATACAATAAATAGGCCAACAGAAATGACAACAGGAATCAAATAAGTTGACAACGGTTTCATTGCGTAAAGAAAAGAATTGCAAATGATGCTCAATGTACTGGATAGTGTGTTAGGGCTAATTTAAAACCAATATATCGAGAAAAAAAAGTAACGATATAACTAAGAAAATGGATATAAATCTAAACGACCCAACAACTTGCAACAAGTAAAATTATTCACGTGCCCTGGTAGTATTATTACGAATGATGATACACGTGGAGGGTCGTGACGATAAAGCATGCACTTGTTAGACAAAATAATCTTCTTACTAGTAAACATTTTAACTTTGACGTGACGAGTAGGTTCATCAACTCATGTGTATGTAGTGTTATAATGTAAGAGGCGGAAAGCTGGACTTGTTATAAGCAGGCGATGAAAAGAATAGAAGCTTTTAAAATGTGAACACGGAGAAAAGTGGCAAAAGAAATATACCACGATAGAAAAGAGAAATTAAAGTGAAGAGTAGAGATGAGAGAAGAAGGCGCCTTTCTGGAAGAAATGAAGAGGAGAACCGCAAATTTTTATGGATATAATCTAAGACGTAATAACTTTCTGACGTCATTATTTGAAGGACACATCTCTGAAATTAGAGAGGCTGTGAACCTAGAGGAAAACTTCTGGAAACCCTACCCCAAGGAGGTGCTGAACATACCTACAATGAAATAAAACGAGCTGCGAGAGACTAGAGTTATGATTATTACCTCAAAGAAAGATCGCCATTACACTGTGATGATGATGGCTGACAGCTCTAAAACAGTTTCCTTTGCAGATTCATTTTTTTAAAATTTATTATGTTATAGACAAAAGCATCAAACATATCAAAATTTCTTCTTTATGAAATAATTTGGAGGTAAAATATTCAGCTTTTTATTTTTAGCTCTCACCATCCTTTATCAAAAGCATAAATCAAAGATATAGCTAGCTAAGATACGTTTTTGAATCTTCAAGCGTTAGAGACATAAAAAAATATAAAGCTGTAACAATTCAAGAGGGAATTCGTGTTAGACTTCCAGGATTCTAATGCTGACAGGTGTAGGATTTCAGTCCCGGCTTATCTGACAACACGGCTAGCCTAAGACTGTGACGACATGGAATATCAGTTAGGTCACTGATACTACCCGATTTGTTTTCCCTCACTGCCTCAACCGTGCTGTGGGAAATCTAAAATTAAAAAGGAAATGTTTTTATTTTTAGCCCACCATCGAATGCTGATGAAATGGCAGAGCCAACGGCAAACACGATCACGTTGTGCAAGGGCCTGCATTTCGGGATGAGATGTGGGAGTTGTGCACGCTGTGTATTTCAGTTCCCCCTCTTGTGTTGTTCCGGGAAAAGATTCTTTTATAGTCATCCGAGTCGTAAAAGTTGACTTACTCTGAAAGCCTGGAATGGGTGCTCTAGTTCTACAGTAAATTTAGATAATCAGTTGGATCATGTCTTGACTTTATTATGTATTCGTTCAAATCTTCTTACAAATTGAATGACCCGAAAGCTTATTAGGTTTATTTAGATTTGTCATTCGACGCATCCATTGATTTAAATTATTAGCAAAAATAAAAATCTAAAGGAACATTTTACTCACGGTTGTTTCTAGTTGATGGAAATACAATTTAATTAAGCATTTTAGCGAGCGTTGGAGCCGACAATGTCAGAAAACGACTATCATATTGAAAGGCGGCACGATCTAAACCAGAAAATGAAATAAGTTCAGTTAACTTTGTGACGACCTTCTCGGGATTAAATCCTAACCCTGCCCGATTTCTTGCACGTCACACTTTATTTCTCTTGTTTTTTCCCTTTTTTTTAACCTCGGTATATTTCCGCGACTTTGGCCAATCAGCGACGCCAGGAAGCAGTTTCACCTCACTATCCTGGAAATTTTGCCGACCCTGCTTTTCTGTAAGGGGAATGGGAATCTTTAACGTGCCCATCATTGCACAATACACGGCACCGACGGCTTCAAAACACCCCCCCCCCCCCCCCGGGAGGGCGGAACTTCAGACATTCAACTTGCTCAATGCCACAACCTCGGTCGATGTTGATTTTTACAGCATATACTGAAAAAGTCAATGGGGGAAATGGGAATGGAACCCAGTACCCTTGGGTCCAGAAACACACGTTCTCGAGTCTGGACGGGCCAAGTGCATTATGGTAGTGAATTTTCATTAAAATGTTTTTAATAGCAAATATATCTTTTTTTTTTAATAAGAAAGCGGACATCAAATTTGGTTACCCAGTATAACCTATATACTAAAAACAATGCACCTTATTTTATCACAATAACTTTATTGTTTGAAAATGTACAAAAAATTTGCAAAAATAACCTTAAAATGATTCTAAAAAACTGGTTTCCTGGCCAACGAACCTTAGTTTAATAGCAAATTGAGCTATTGAAATCGGAAGCATTTGGCAAATTGGCTAACATAAGGCACTTGCTGCAGTCCGAATTTATTTTCTTACAAACATTCATTATATTTTGAAAGAAAATGCAATAAGACGGGTTCCATTAAAAAAAAATTGTATCACCAACGACTTATGGGCCAGCCTGTGATTGTAAAAATAATTTGATAAGATATAGCTCAAGAGACTATAATTAACGTATACAATTTTTCCTCGCATCTTGTATAAGTCTATATATATATATATATATATATATATATATATATATATATATATATATATATATATATATATATATATATATATATATATATATATATATGTATATATGTATATATGTATATATGTATATATCTATATATATATATATATATATGTATATATGTATATATATATATATATATATATATATATATATATATATATATATATATATATATATATATATATATGAAAACACATAAAAACTGAAACTAGCTCCGGACGTGGGTTCTAAGGGGTCTAGCTCGCGCTCATTTGAAAAAATCTTTTCAAAATTCAAAAGTGGCGATCTCATTAGCGAATAACGGAAATTCGCTAAAAATTATACACCATTAAACGATGAACTCTATAACTAAAACTATTGCCAAAGCGTCAGAGAATTGAAATTTATTTGAAATTAATTTCCTGGAAATATTTTACTAAAATGAAGGACAATAACCGTTGCAGCTGAAACTTAAGGCTTTCTAAAACATTCTTCTTGCTACATTTTCTGTAGATAACCCTTTTTTCGTTTTAGGTTCTTTGCCTAAATGCTGCCAATTTTAACTCAAATCGCGACTTTGGCGTTTGAAGCGGAAAATGTAAATGCCTATAACTTTTTTGTCTTTCAACTTACAGATCTAAATTTTCGTACATGAATTACTTATTATGATATAAACCCGCGTCCAAAATTTGATTGCCACAACTTTGTTATTTCAAGAGATATAAAAATTTTCTGAAAGAATTTGCCGGGAAAACACGGCCGATTTTTCTGGCTAACGAACTTATCCAAGCCACTTGCAAAAGAAAACACATGTCTTTGGTGTACCTCCTGTTTGTCTTTTTTCTCTACGTATACAATTTAATATACTTTTTTGTACTGCTTTTTTCTTAAAAAAATTCCTTTTAATTAGACCCTTTCTCTGTGGCAGTAGTTTCTGTTAAGTTTATGGTTTAACGGTCTATAATTTTTTTAGCTAATTTTCGTAGAACAAATTTGTTATTGCGGAGACCGCGAATTTTGAATTTTAAAATGATTTCTTCCAATGAGTGCAACTAGGCCCCCTAGAACCCACATCCAGGTTTAGTTTTAATTTTTATCTGTTTACATATATACAGGGTGACGCATTTCTACGGTAAAGCTGAATATAAGTATTATAGGAGATACGAGAAAAAATTGTATACGTTAATTATAGGGTGTCTTGAGCTGGATCTTATAAAATTATTTTGAAAATCACAGGCTGGCCCATAAGTCGTTGGTGATACCTACAATTTTTTTTTTCGAACATCCCTTATATGATTGCATTTTTGCACTTTTTTCGAAATATGATGCATGCTTGTAATTTAAAAAAATCCAGACGCAGTAAGTGGAGTTTGGTAGCGAATTTTCATTTAATTGCTTTAAATTTCAATAACTCGATATGCTATTAACCTAAGATTCGTTGGCTATGAAAGAAATTTCTCGGAAACATTTAAAGTTTATTTTCGGAAAATTTTTGTACATTTTCAAATAATAAGTTATTTTGATAAAATATGGTACATTTGTTTGTACTATACAGGTTATAACAAAATTGATGCTTGCTTGCATTCGAGAGACATTTGATACTAAAAACATTTTTATGATAATTCACTTCCATAACGCGCTTGCTGCGTCCAGACTTGTTTTTGCTTATCAATTAATTTGAATGATAAATTATTATCGTTACACTTGTTATTGTATCTTATTAGCAAACACAATCATGTAATTTACTCAAATCGTTCAAAGTTGTTAATTAATATTTACTATCTGTTGATGTGCGAATAATATTCTAATAAATCTTATTTTATTGCTATGTTATTTAAACATTGAACATTTTTGTCTATTAGTGTTAGATGGCATTTAATTGACTGTTTAGCAACTCGATGTTGGGTTTGTTTTGGCTTACTGATTTAAATGATTGGAAATCATTTAGCCTGGTGCTTAAAGTTCATAAAGTTTAATAATAGAAAAACGGACATTTCCATTTAAGGTAGGTGTACACATATTGAAATAGTAAGTGTGGTCCCCTGTGGGTCCGGGGAGTAAGTAAAAGAATAGGCCCAAGGTAACTCCTGCCTGTCGTAAAAGGCGACTAATTGGAATTAAACACTGGCGGGGGTCTTGTCCAGGTGGGCCTGGAGGCAGACGGATATCTCTGGGGAGTGATGTACACTCGGATTTTGAGGCCTCCACTCTGGGCTTAGAAATGGACGATTGACCTCGCATGGTTGTTACTCGGGAGCAGGGTTCCGGATGGGTGCCGCCTTGGATTGAGTGCTGGCGAGTATTGTAAGTCTAGACGACCCGGAGGGGGTTGACAACTCTGATGAGTGGTAAACACCCGGAGTTTGAGGCCCCCACTGTGTGCTTTGGATAGGACGGACGGCCTCGCTTGTGCGATGTTCGGGAGCGGGGCTCGATGGGATGTCGCCTTGAGTCTAGCACTGGTGGGTGTCGGGTCTAGACGAACCCGGAGGAGAGCTGAGATCTTCAGGGGTGGAATACAACTAAGGGTTGGGGCCTCTTCTGTAAGCTTCGAAACGGACAAACGACCTCACTTGGATGCTGCTCGGATGCGGGACTTCATGATACTGCCCCGAGTCAAACACTGACCGATGTCTGGTCCAGACGAACTCGGAGAGAGGTTATCTCTCTTTGAGCTTTGAGACGGGCAAGTACATCTGCCAAACAAAGTTTCACCTCGCAGGTGTCGTCTCCTGTCGGAAGCTGGAATTGTTGGGTGAAATTTAAGCTAACGCTGGGAGGTGTTGGGCCTGGACGAACCCGGAGGTGGCTGGGGTCTCTAGGGGTGGATTACACCTGGAGACTTGGGCCTACTCTGTGAGCATCGATACAGGCTAACGACCCCGCCTGGATGCTGCTCGAGGGCGGGAATTCATGATACCGCCTCGAGTCGATGAAACACTGGTGGGGGTCTGGTGCAGGTGAGGCTGGGGAGAGGCGGATATCTCTGGGGACTGATATGCACCCGGTGTTTGACGCCTTGGCCTCAGAGACTGACAGTTGGCCTCGCTTGGAGTTAAAACAACGTTTTTGACAAATATTTTAAAGTTTTTTTTTAGTTATCGGTACGATATATATATATATATATATATATATATATATATATATATATATATATATATATATATATATATATATATATATATATATATATATATATATATATATATATATATATATATATATATATATATATATATATATATATATATATATATATATATATATATATATATTGGAAGGAAACACACGCCGATTTTGCTGAAACTTCGTAGGTATTTTTCTTCCGTTACTCGCTTGAATAAGTTTATTTGTAAATCGGATGAGCTCCATAAAAAACTGTATCTGCAAGAATAAATAATTTATTTTGTTGAGATTTCGTACACATGCTGGACTTACCATGTGCCAATATTAAAGACGTAGCTTAATGCAAAACTGAGTTGTTTAAAATTAGTGGTATTAACGAAATTCCCACCTTCCCTACCGGTTTAAAGCAGCGTACGTACGAGGGTATATTTATATCTAGTTAGTCTGAAAACTTTCCAGTTATGATTATTGGTATTGTATTGTCTTCTAAACTGTAATATTTGGTAATATGTTGCACATAGCGTCTAATCAATGGAACACTCGTCGAAACGAAATAGTAAATTAATGTTATTACTTTTCGCGGGTTATTATTTACGGCTCGACATGCGCGGATCTTGATTCCTGAAAACGTCTCATCCACCATCTTGTTTGTTGTGGGAATATTTGGAGAGATTGGTTAAATTTCTGCACAACACCTGTTTGAATCTTTCAACGGTACATTTGTAAAATAGCCAATTGTCTGTTTAGGCGGCAGCTGCCTAGTATATGTCCGTTGGCCAGGAAAATCAGACCAGTTCAGAAACATTTTACTTAAAAGTTTATTTTTGGAAAATTTTTGTACTTTCAATTACTTAAAATAAAGTTATTTTGATGAAATATGGTACATTGTTTCTACTATATGGGTTATACAGGTAACCAAATTTGATGCATGCTTTCATTGAAAAATATATATTTGCTATTAAAAACGTTTTTATGAAAATTCACTTCTATAACGTACTTGCTACGTCCAGACTTATTTTAAGCACGCTGAAAGGATTTACTAAAATTCGTCTTGTCAAGTTGCTCCAGGTTTTGTATGAGGTAAAAGGCCTTTTCGTCTTAAAAATTACTCTTTTTGTAAAGTCATTCCATATTCTGTTGGAAATTAAATCAACTAACTCATTTTTAGTGAATTTTCGTAGAAAAAATTCACCAATGGGGAGATCCCGACTTTTGAATTTTGAAAAAAATGAGCGCGAACTAGGACCCTTAGAACCCATATCCGGGGTCAGTTTTAATTTTTATATGTTTATATATGTAATATATATATATATATATATATATATATATATATATATATATATATATATATATATATATATATATATATATATATATATATATATATATATATATATATATATGTGTGTGTGTGTGTGTGTGTGTGTGTGTATGTATGTATATATCCACACAGTACTCAAAAAATAATGAGACGATTTTGATAAAATTTGGCACGTACCTTCCTTTTGTAAATGGCTTGGATAAGTTCGTTAGTCAGGAAAATTGGACGAGGTTTTCCGGGAAAATTCGAAACATTCGAAAAAAAATTATATCTCCGGAATTAACAAAGTAAGGGCAACGGGTTTATATCATTATAGGTAAGCCACCTACCAAAACTTAGCTCTGTAGGTTAAAGGACAAAAAACTTACAGGCATTTAAAGAAAAATAAATTTTTGTTTTCGTCAAAATTGTTAATATTTAGGCAATGAACCTGAAACTAATATGATCTATGGAAGGAAAATGTCTCAAGAATAATGTTTTACAAATCCTGAACTCTTAGTTTGAATCGTCATTTTCCTTCATTTTAGTAAAATATTCCCAGAAAGTTCATTTCAAATAGACCCTTTCTCTGATGCTTTAGCAGTAGTGTTGGCTATAGAGTTTATCGTTTAATGCTATATCATTTTAGTCGAATTTTCGTAAAAAATCATTAAAGCCCAATATATCCGTTATTATGCAAGTTACGAAAAAAAGTTGTATACATTAATTATAGGGTGTCTTGAGCCACATCTTAAAAAATATTTTCACAATTATAGGTTGGCCCATAAGTCGTTGGTGATTCAAATTTTCTTTTTTTTTTTAGTGAATTTTTTTAATCGAACACGCCTTATGCTATTGCATTTTCCATCGAAATATATTACATCTTTGTAAAAAAAAAAAGAAATTCGGGACTCAGCAAGTGCGTTATGGTAGCGAATTTTCATTAAATGCTTCAAATTTTGAATCAATTTGCTATTACTCAATAAGGTTGACCAGAAAACCAGTTTTTTCGGGAACAATTTAAGTTTACTTTCGGTAATTTTTGTACATTTTCAAACAATAAAGTTATTTTGATGAAACATGGCACATTGTTTCTAATATATAGATTATACTGGTAACCAAATTTGATGCCTGCTTTCTTAAAAAATCATATTTGCTATTAATTTTTTTAAATGAAAATTCACTACCATAACGCACTTGCTGCGCCCAGAGTTTTATTTATTAATTGTGTAGGCTTTCCCCTTTGGTTTCATACAACGGAAGAAAAAGTCTACAAGAAATCTAGAAGCTTTGTTTTAGTTTCGGCTAATTAAGTTAAATCAACTTTGAAATTCGTGTCCCCTTATACGATTTCGATCTATTTAATTTCGCATTTTAACACTTCGTTATGTTTTAGTTTTATTTACTAGGAAGTCAGTAGTTTGATTCGTTCGTTATCTCTCGTTTATTATACGTATACGCTCCATTAGATGGTTTAAATTAAAAAGACCATGAACTTGACGATTGTACGTTAACGAAATTTATAGACGCCGTCTGAAGGTTTGCATGTGGGTCAAAGAAGTCATTATATATTTATTTTAGGAAATAGTAAACATATTTACTAATTTTGTCTAAATATGTCTACTATTTATAAAACGTTTGAGACATACCCAAAGTACGATGTCAGTTTTAAGTAGCCTGATTTTATTAATGAGTCTATAAATTAATTTGCGCCAAATCTAAATAAATCAAGTACCGTTGCCCAAGTGAGTCGTTATATTTTAATAATTGTATAATTGATTAGATAATTTATGATTTATAGACATGTGGATGCTTTTTGGTTTTATTAGTAGATTATGGGTTTGTTAGCAGAAAATTAAGCGTTGCTATTTTGAATTCTTGTTTTAACCCTAACTTGGCAAACACCCATTTTTGTTACCCAAAATTGTTACTTTCAGGGATTAAACATGAAACCCCCTAAATAGTACTTATAACGTCAATGAATTGTTTTATTTTATGTAGAAGCCAAAATTTTGAGTTGTATCTCTGAAGACACATTGCCAACATAGAGCGTGTGTGTTTTGTTTCTTTAACGTCGGTCTTATTTCCGCTACTATGGCCAATCACCGACGCCTGGGAGCAGTTTCACTTCTTTATCCTGGAAATTTTGCCGAACCCCTGCCTTCCTGTAAGAAAGGTAGGGATCTTTAACGTGCCTAACATCGCATGGACACGGGACCGACGTCTTTACGCCCCTCCGAAGGGCGGAAGGTGCAGACATTCAACTTACTCTAATACAATTCCACAACGTCCGTTGATGTTAATTGTACAGTATGTACTGAAAAAGTGAAAGGAGAGCCCTGGGATCGAACCCAGACCCTTTGGTTCAGAGACACACGTTCTTACCACTGAACCACCCAGGCTCGGCCAACATAGAGATAAGATAAGTTTTTTTTCCTACAGGGCTCGTCCGCGACTTTGCCGCCCCGATAGCACTACAGCCTTTGGCTTATTGCGCATGCCCTTAGTCTTATACCTCCACTCATCCCAAAATCACTGTGAAGTAGTCTGCACAGTGATTGGTAGGGTGAAGTTTTATATTGTTCTGTCTCCGGTCTAGGCTGTCCGTAGATCAGTTGTCTTTTGCGGTCCAGAGCTTTACACTCGCACAAGATGTGCTGGGCTGATTCCTCCCCCTCTCCACAGAGTCTGTATGCGAGGTCCCCCTCGAACCGCCCCATTTTATGCTGGTGTTTCTTGACCGCCATGCACCCTGTATACATGGAAATGGAAGCGGTGATGAAAATTATATGTGTGAATAACTGGTAACGCATTTTATACTATTTTGATTTGACAAAATCCAAGTTAGAAATGCCACTTTGAATGTTTTGACGATAATATTTTTTGAATAAATGGCTATCAAAATTACACAATGCATTTCATATCAATAAATATTACTATCAAAAATGACTATAACGATTAACACACTTTTCACAGCGTCACACAACTCCCAAATATATTGTTTCTCAGGCCATCAAATCGCTCATTAACAGCCCATCCACTACATTCACCATATTATCTTCAAAAATATCTTATCTGTAGTGTCCTGGTGCCAGATCTTACAAATAAGGTGTTGGGGAGGCATGCTTTCTTTGCCCAATGAGTGCGTTAATGTGTTGTTAATTCTCGTTGAGAGCAAACAAATCTTTTTCGAAGGACCATTTACTTGCACTGGGGTTCGTGGAGTTCCATAATTATAACACTTGATGGTTTGATCATCATCTATTTACACTACTTCACTAGTACACATTGTAGAGTAACAGTTGTAAATTTTACATAAACTGTTTTTTTTTGAAATTGCAGTTTTTCTGTTCGTATTAGCGTTATCACAAAATTGGTTATTTACTCGCGTGGTAGTTATAAATAAATGACTTCTATTGAACACAGAGAATGTCTCTCGGAGAGAGAGAGAGAGAGTGTGTGTGTGTGTGTGTTTTCTTCCAATTTATTTTCTTAAATAACAAATACGTATTAGACTATTAAATCGCTAACTACATATTATGTACCTTAAACTACTCTGAAAGCGCCAGAGAAAGGGACTAAATGAAATGGATTTTCTGCGCAAGTATTCCAATCAAATGAAAGACAGTTGATGCAGAAACTTAAGGCTTTGTAAAACACACTTCTTACCACATTTATTCTCCATAACGCGCATTTGTTTCAGAATCTTTGTTTAAAAATCGCAAATTTTGACGTTCCAAATCGCGACTTTGATGTTTTAAGAACAAAAGCTATGAAATAAGTAATTTTTCTGGTAGGTACGTCTTTTTGCGCCAAGAAAATTTAATCTTTGTCGGTAATATTCAACAGATTTTGTGAACTACACAAAATATTTTGTTAATTATTTCTCCTAAAATGCTTATATAACTTTTTTTTAACTTATATGTCTAAATTCGCTACATGGGATATGTTTTATATTAAAACCTTGCGTACCAAATGTGTTTGCCATAACTTTGTTATTTTTATTATTTTGTTAATTTCATTCCATGTAAAAAGTGTTATTTTACTTCAAAACTCAAAACACTATGCAAAATTGTGTTCCGTAAAGAGCGTGAAAAACACTATCAGTTTGTTAATCTACACGATGTTGTATCTTTAATAATAATAAAGTTTTACAAATGGTGGACGCTTAATTTGGAAAACCCGGTATAAAATCGAATATTTAAGGGTAATTTGCATTTATTATTATTACTTCCACATCGTCATACGTGTGGAGGTATGGCAGAAATTTCAAAAAAAGTTTTTCGCTCAAACGTCGTAAAAAGTGTCAAAACAGAAAACATGATTCGGGGAATAATTTTTGTTTGTCTGTCGGTCTGTGTGTGTCTGTTAGTACCCACGATAACTTTAGAACGAATTGAGATATTGTCTTGCATTTTGGTATACAGTTAGCACCTGACAAACGAACGGTTGTGGCTGTTTTCGGGTAAAATCGCTTTAGGGGGTAGGGGATGAATTGGGGGTGATATGGTGAAAATTTACATTTTTTCGTTCAAACTCGAGTAATATAACGCTTTAAGCTTTGTTTATTAGAGAACTTTCAATTTCATCAAGCATCTGGTATCCTGTAGTGAAATAAAATTAGAGGCATAATTTAAGTGGTTGGAATATCGGTGATATAATTTTTTTGTTGCTAAAACGGCGTAAAAGGTCTCAGAACACATGAAAACTTGATTCTGTCCTGTACGTCTGTTAGTAGGCGTAATAACTTTCGAACTAATCGAGATATCATTTTGGGTACAGGAATACAAATATTTTCTTTGTGGTCAAGTCATATATTCATTTCATGAGAATGTCTTACTGAAATTTTGTTTGCTTAAACGGCGTAAAAAGTCTCAAAACATAATATAGAAAACTGGATTCTGGTCTGTACGTCTGTTTGTTTCTAGACGTAATAACTTTCGTGTGGTCAAGTCATGGACCCTAAATTTATATCATGAGAATGTCTTTCTGTGGAGAGTAATTTATCACAGCTATGTGGAAGATGTTATTCAATTTGCTGCACTATGTTTTTTGGCTTGTACATTCGGTGTCCACCTAGAAATGTTTCAGTAAATAAAAATATAAGCTTATTTAAATATTTTCTCGATTTCGACGTTTTAAATTGTTTTATGTGTGTCCAACCTCTCTGCATAAAAAAAAACTACTTTCACAGTCACTCATATTAGCTTTGTGTTTAATTTATCTTGATTTGTCTCTTGAGACTCGTTAAATTCAAATCACCTCCGATGTTCAAGCACGTTTTATTGTGTTATATAATCACAAGGGTTGGATTTCATAACATATATTTTACATATATGTTGATGCATACGTAATTTTTTGTTTTAAATTTTAATTGTGCCTTCTTAATTCCCCAATGGTTACAGATTCTCAGTTAAATGTTGAAAATATCGTTAGCTACATTTGAAATTGTTTTACATTTTTTTCTAACAAAATACATACCACCTCCGCGGTGTAATGGAACAAGTCTGCTAAACGAATTGCCCAGGTTCCATTCCCGGTGGTGGTGGTTTCTGTCACCGTGTGTTGGGTGTATGTCTTTTCAGTGCCCCCGCGCAAGGTGTTTACAGCTCCTGGCCGCGGGGTGTCATATACTTATTTGAAAAGAATTTTTATAGAAAAAGTTGTATATATCGGAGCGATAACTTGCAAAATATAATTGGACTACTTGATAAAACTCGGGGATGTCTTCTTTTTAGTGAATTTTCATAAAGAAAATTCACTAAAAGAGGTAACGATGGTGAGATTTTCATTAAAAAAAAAATGAACGCGAATTGGTGCCCCTAGAACCCATATCCAAGGTCCGTTTGAAATATATATATATATATATATATATATATATATATATATATATATATATATATATATATATATATATATATATATATATATATATATATAGTTAGGAAAATTGGGCGCTAAGATTTGATGAGCGAACTCATCCAAGTCATTAACGAAATAGGGGTAATTGGGTCCAAATCAGTGTATTTGTTAAATTATCGGTTGGATAAGCATATATATATATATATATATATATATATATATATATATATATATATATATATATATATATATATATATATGGCTTTTATGTTTGATCTCTCTAGGGCGTTTGATACGCCAAAATCCGCAACTTCTTGCGAAAAAGCTGCAGTGCCTGGGTGTTAGGGGCCCTGTTTGCGACTGGCTGCTCTCGTTCCTAACAAACAGACAAATGGTAGTATCGGTGGATGGAGTGCAATCACGACCTTTTGATGTACAGCTTGGCACTCCGCAGGGAAGTGTTTTGGGCCCGTTGTTGTTTGTCTTGTATGTGAATGATCTACCTGAACATATTGGGGAGGGGAGGTTGTTCATGTACGCGGACGATACGACAGTGGTTGTGTCGGGGTCGGATACACACGAGGTTAGCCGAAAGGTTAACTCGTTACTTGAACGGTTCGGTAAGTGGTGTGAGGCCAACCAGCTCCTTATAAATTACAAGAAAACCGTATTTCTTGAATTCAGAGCCCAGCAAAAGCAGGCAATTAACCTTGATTTTCGGGGCACTGTAGTGTCTCAGGCCACAAGCGTGAGAGTATTGGGGGTAACTATTGACCAGCATCTTTCATGGAAACAACATATTGAGGTTTTGTGCGGTAGGCTTAATCAGAGCCATTTTCTAATATTTCGATTAGCAGAGTTCCTTGAGACCAAAGCTCTGATGACTCTACTACTCGGAAGTTTATTCCTTGATATCTTACAACATTGTTGCTTGGGGACAGTCGGTTGAGGTGGAAAGAGTTTTTATACTGCAAAAAAGAATAATAAGAGTGATTTTTGGTATGAGAGTAACACAATCTTGTAGGGCGCTTTTCAGGGACGAAAAAATAATGACGCTAACATGCGTTTACCTATATAAACTTTTAAATTATATTCGTGGTGTCAAAGATGGGCTAACAAGGCAGTCTGAGATGCACTCTTCCTCCACTCGCCACGGGAATCTGTTTAGGAACAGGATGTTCTGTAAAATGATGTACAGAAAGTCGCCCTCTTTTGCGGGGGTGGATCTATATAACAGGTTGCCGGAAACTATAAAAGCAATTCAAAATGTGAACGAATTTAAAGCATCGCTGAAATCATACCTAACCAATAATTGCTATTACTCCATTGCGGAGTATTTGTCTGATACCCGTGGGGCACAGAGCTGAGACAAACGAAAATTCTATTATGTTTGTTTGAAATGTTTTCTAGTTTGTTTTTTACATTTGTTATCATAGTTTTGTTTTTATTTTAATAACTGACGTGCTCAACCATTTGTAAATGGAATTAAGGCAAAATAAATTATTGACTATATATATATATATATATATATATATATATATATATATATATATATATATATATTATATATATATATATATATATATATATATATATATATATATATATATATATATATATATATATATATATATATATATATATATATATATATATATATATATATATATATATATATATATATATATATATATACACACACACACACACACGCACACACCATATATGGGTCCTCATGCTAATTCTATACAGCGCATTAAGTCTGTGAGGTAAAAAAATTGGTCCTATCAAATTACACCCTGCAATTCCAGTCCATACATTTAAGGAAAATTGCTGTTGATGATGCCTTTCAAAAACTGCGTGGGGATTTTCGTCAGCCCAAATATGGCTGTTACGAAAATTAACGATCCCGTCGCGCCTAAATCCAGACTTGTCAGTGAACAATACACAATACACAATTCAATAAGTTCTCTACATTATTATGTTCAAGAAACCATTGGCAAAATTGTAGGCGAGGTATAAAATCTCTTTCAGGCGATAGTGCCTGCACACGTTGGATGTGATATGGACGCAATTGTTGCTCGTGAAGAACTCGCCATATCGTTGCATTGGATGCTCCCAGATGATTGGCCATTTCCCTAGTACTTATTTTTGGATTTTGTTCAATTTCATCCCGAAAAGCCTCTTCAAAATCAGGATTTCGTGCACGTCGTGGTCTGCCTCGGTCAGTAGTAACTTTATTAACGGTACCTGGTAAAAAAAATATACTATATTCGAAAGAGACAGATCGATGTATTAGATAATGTAAGTATGTACCTGTTTCTCGCAGACGGATGTCAATCCGTTGAAACATCCTTCTGTTTGGAATTCTCCGATTTGGGAAGGCTTCTTCATACAGTGGTTTCGCCTTATAACAGTTACTAAAAGCCCGTGAATACATAACATGCATGTCTGTTAGTTCATTGTTGGTAAAGACTTCCATATTTAATTAGAAAAATTACGGACAATACAATTAATTACTTTAAAATACTGAGTAGTCTAAAACGTAAAAGTCAAATGTAGTATATGTCACGACGAAAACGCAAAAGTCAAGTCTCGTAACTATCGAAACCACTTTGTTAAATGGTTTGTTCAAAGTTTGTCATCATGGCTTTTTATTTTATCTTCATGATTGTGTCTTGTCAGTTCTTTTTTCTGGTAAGATTTTAATTTTTAATTAGATAATAAGAAAATTAAGTTTATACATACTGTTAGCAATTAAAAGGTGAAAAATGTATTCCTATGATTTGTCGCAGAATTAATTTTTTAGCGCCATCGACATACAAAAATTGAAATATCTCGAAAATGGTGTCTGAGAGATTTAAATCAAGTATATCTTTTTTGCTTACAATTGATAAGGGCTGCAATGTAGGTCGATATTACTGGGTGTCAAAAAATTATAACCAATTGAATGCACGCATAGACTTACAGGTGGCCCCCTCTGCCAGCAGTGGTATTAACAATAACATATTTAAATTTCTTGCCCTCGAAAACCCCCACATGCCAATTTTCACGTCAAAATTTTAATTTGACTGGGACTTATTCGTGAAAAACTGACAAAACAAATAAATTTAACACGCTGTATTTGAAAAACTAAGCATTTGCGGACCCATGTTTATATGAAAAAATAGTCTTATTTTTGTGTGCTGAATGTGCACCTGTAACATAGACCATTATTTTCGAAACACCTTGTATATTAAATATATTTGCCTTATCTATCAATATGTGTAAAGACTGCTTTGGTTCCACTTGATGTTTAAAACTTCATTTTTTTTTAAATTTGAGTCCTTTTCTTGTATTTTTTTACTTTTAACAATTTGATATTTCTTTTGTACAACTGGGAGAAGGCCATTTTTCAAAAATGTACGTCCATGCATCATAGTTCGGATAGAGCAAGTGTTTTATGGTAGCGCATTTTGATCCACCTTTTTCAAAATTTAATCAATCCTCACTCAATCAATAAAACCAACGTAGGTATGTAGCAAAAAAATTATAATGGCAACATGTAATCGGAATTTCCTCAAACCAAATGTGTTTTCAATTTTTTCAATTATCGAGGATTTTTCATATATGAAAGATTTTTATGGAAATTCGCTACTGTGGCGCAATTGCTGCATCCAGACTTTTTAATATTATTTAGTCAATTATGTGTCACATTTTACTACATTTTGCCCTTATTTTAATTATCCCATCATGGGTTGATGCTGCTTTTTACGTTATTAAACAAACCTTAAACGTGAAGTTGCCAAGTTTTAAACATCTAATTCTTGTCGTGAAATGAAGCGCTTTTGGAACCTGCCAGGGTAATACAGACCTAATTTTCATCAAGCTGAGACACTCATAGAGACAATCCATAACCGCGAACTTTATCTCACGACTTTGTCTTGAGAATCCTGTTGATTTTTTGAGGCATCCTCCCTCTTTCCACTAATTACACGAGGAGTCGAAATGGAAAGGAGCAATCTACCGAATGTCTTACACTAAGTGGTTTCTGCTCAACGCCCATCCCGCAGGAATAAATCAAGAAAGCTATAGATTAGGATCCAGGATAAACGGTTTTTTATTAGATCTGCTTCTCTCACAAGGACACCGTCCGAGATTTCATTAATTCCGCAATCTTTTTGAAAGATGTTCTTTTTTCACTATTAAGCACAATCTCAGAAGGGCCTTTTTTATTTATAAAAAGAATAATATTTTCACGGTTTCTTACTTTTCATGGAGAATTGGAGAACGTTTTTTGTACATTTAAAAAAGCGTGTTGTTTGCGGAGAAGTTGATTGTTTAGGTCGTTTATGGCTTTTGTGCGTTTGTGTAGCTTCGGCTGTGAAATGCAAATGCGGAGTTAGCTCGAGCAGCGGGACAAAGTGGCTGGGGACTTTTGTTTTGACAAGACAAATGACAATCATAAGACCACGAAAGCTCATGATTTTAACGTAAAAAAAAACCGCAGAATAATAAACATCTGGAATTAAACTGCATTATTTTATCTTGTTGTAAGTTTTGGGAATTTTCCGAACTGAAAAAGTTCGGGACGCAGCAAGTGCGTTATGGTAGTGAATTTTCATAAGAATAATATATAATATATTAGTGTTTTAGCCTTTTTTTTAATTTAATATTATTGGCTGCGGCATCTCAGGCCATTAGCACATTCTTTCCCATCATTTAATATTTTTTACAAATTTTCCAGACAAAGTCAACATGGCTCGCCCGGGAATCGAACCCGGGACCTCTCGCTTTGCAGGCTGGCACCTAGCCACCTGCGCCACGAGGGCGTCGATTTAGCCTTATATTAAAAGTTATAAAAATTACTTTATTGAATTAGGAACAGTAAAAAATAAGGTAGAGAAGGGCAAGCAAAAACATGATTTCTAACTTATACAGTAATTTGAATACAAAAGTCAAACAAAGCAATTGACAAACAGGAAATATACTCAACAAAAAATGCACTAGGAAGCTGAAAATTAAAAGAATGCTGTGCTTTTTGCATTCAGTGTGATTGTATGCATGCAGAAGGGGAAGAATTCCCAGGACGATGGGTTTGTGCCATCTCACCCAAAAACACGGGGGTTCTACTTTGTGCATGCATACTACCACCTTCAAAGCATGAAGCACAAGAAAAATATGTTGGGAGCAAACCCTAAGAAAGTTACGGGACCTGTGGCGAATATGGGGATCGGGAGGGTTTAGAGAAGGTATTGCTGCAAAATGTGAAAAACGCATCTTTTCCACGTCCGACTAAGTGTTTTTTTTTTAGCATTTCCGCTCATATTTCCTCCCCGCCCAGCACCCCAATTCATTATTGGCCCCTTAGTTTTCTTGGCGGTTGTTTGCAAACAATTTATCTTGTGGTTTGCGCATCCAAGGGAGATTCTAAGCATGTTTCTGAATTTTTGTTCTAAAAACACCCTGTGCAGTAAACTGCAAATTTACCGAAATTACATTCCACTTCGTCGCCTATAATTTCTTTTTCAGATTATATAGAATACAGCACTAAATTAAATAGGTTGACTTGCATTTTCATTTCTTTTTTATTTTTTTATATATATATATATATATATATATATATATATATATATATGTATATATATATATATATATATATATATATATATATATATATATATATATATATAAACACAATATAATTAACATGGTGGCGACACAAACTGGAAAAGCACAGAAGTTATTTAGAGCGTGTTAACAATCATAAACTTGATTTGATCATCATGTCACAATAGTATTCTGATAATAAAAAATTACTTCTAACTTTATGCACACAAAAATTAGTAAAATACATTTATAAAATCTAGTAAAAAAACAGTCAAACTCGCCGTACGGCAGCATAATGTTATTATGTTACGACTGTACTCACCCCATGTCGCATGCGCGTGACAATGCAAAAATAGATAGCCGCATTATCATATCTCTCTAGTAATTGTATCATGTCTAAAACCTAAATTTGAGGCCTAATTTACAATTTGATATTGACAATTGACAATAAATACATTACCACAGAATGACCAATGACAAAGCGAATGTCCAGCAGGAACGTAGTCTAACAGCGTTGTCAGATAGAGTAAATTAGGATTGGAGGGATAGATAAAAAATGATGAAAAATGGGTATTTCGAAATTTGCAGGTATTAAATACAGCCAATGATTACGGTATTTTTAATTAACTGATAAAATTAAATTTTATAACATGTTTCCTTTAAAATTTATTATCAGAAGTTATGAAAATTTAAGCTGTTTATACATGATAGGTTTAACTACATGAAATTTCTGAAGATCTGGCAACCCCGGTAAGAAATAGAAATTTCGAAAAACATTATTTTCTTTAGTCAAAAGACTTTTGTTGAAATTGTTACACAACGACGTCTATCTATGTTCTTTTAAGTTGTAAATTTTCGTTTATATCACTTCAACAATTTGACACATATTGCGTTTTAAAAAAATATTTAAAAATTTTTGTTAAGAAAAATTGGGCGAACTCATCTAAGCCATTAACAAAATAAGGGTAATTCCCAAATTAGGTCCAAATCGGTGTTTTTTAAGTTATTGGTTGGATATATATATATATATATATATATATATATATATATATATATATATATATATATATATATATATATATATATATATATATTTAACTGATCCTGGATATGGGTTCCAGCGTCCCTAATTAGCGCTCATTTGAAGACATTTTCCGAAAGTCTTATCATCGATATCTCTATTAGTTAATTTTGTTAATGAAAATTCACTAAAACGTTTGCTGCGCCGCACTTTTTTATTTTCATAAAAAGTCTGCACGTAGCAAGTACGTTATGGTAGCAAATTTTCATAAAACCATTTCAAATCATGGGATTGTTTTTCAACAAATGGTTGTAACTTTTTTTTTACTGGAGATCTGAAATTTAGTATATAGTATACGTGTTGTAATGCACAATAAACCAAAGGTGCAGTGCTATCGGGTCGGCAAAGCCGCGGACGAGCCGTGAGGGAGGAAAAAAATACGTGTTGCAATAGAAACCTGTGTACTAAATTTATCTTTGTTATTTTTGAATATACAAAAAAAGTTCAATTGAAAATCAAAAATATTCCCAAAAAAAAAACTTGTCCGATGTTCCTGGCAAACGAACTTGTCCAAGCCATTTGCAAAACGAAGCGTCACCAAATTGCATTAAAATCGGTATTTTATTTTTAAGTTATGAGTGTGATATATACATATACACATATGACAGGAGACAGGGACCGGTTTGGTCTTTTTTAAGTCTTCAGTATGTCATACCTGCGCTGCAACACGTCAGCATCAAGGCAAGCACTGCCATCTAAAGCAATGGAGAATAGCGCGAAGTTCCATCTCTGTTTTTGTAACGATTTTCGGATTCCACAGCAGTTTTCACGTACACACAGTACAGGAAGAAGGAAGCTATGGGAAGAAAACTTTTAAGCCAAAATACCGAATCTGTGGTTATACTACGCATTAAAAAAAAATAAAGTCGCGATCTCATTAGCAAATGTGTTTGACGAAAATTCGCTAAAAGAACCTCTAAATTTCTACATAAAATGTTAAATAATGATAATATGCTTGCGTGCCTGATAGGTACAAGTTATAGGAAAACAATAAATGTTGAGGTCTCCTCCTCTACGCCTATTCGTTGGATGTAACTAAATTCATTTCTTTTGCTAACATTATTTGTCCTTATTACGTGATCGTACCATCAAAGATGTTTCGTTAGTATTCATGTTTATTTCCGTGTGGCTCTTTATTTTTTGATTAGTATGCTACCGGTTCTGGTAAAAAAATTAAATTATTTATTAAGAAAAGCTATTGTTGTGTTCTAATATTGTTTAATCCTCACACTCAATCTCCCCGAGTCCAACCCTGTCCATTTCCATCCTAAAAACCTCCCTTGATGCCTAAAACAGCCACCAGAGGCAGGTACGACATTCGCACTCCTGTAACAGTTGGCAACAACAGCCACCGGAAGCGCAAGTACAACCAACAGTTGGATCCCTGTGACAGGTGTCATCAACCGTCAACAACCAACAGAAGCAGCTACAAGAGATCTCAAGACCTGATCACTTCCATGTCACCCAGTGTCCAGTACGGTCATGGCAAAACCGGCTGGACCGGGAGTGTTAGTCTGACGCAGTATAGTAGTTGACTATGCTGTGGTCACACCAAAGATTACTTCTTCATCGTCTGGCGGCCAGGCAACACCGTAACCAGATCGGTTCCAACCAGGTCCCGGTGATAAGTAGTCACCAGTCCATATAGTTTCTTTGCCATTTAACGGTCCGTGAGCCTCGCGTGCAAGAACCATTCTTGCGGCGAGCGAGTGACCCGTGGCAAGAAGTGCACCACGTGTTTGTGACGTTGTCAACTGAATACGCACATCCACGTGGCATACCCTGTGGACAACGCACCAGCGACCATTTCCGCGTATTGGGTACGGCACCCTACCCATATCCAATTGTAAGTCACCTTTTTTATTGTATTATTATTGAATCACAACTCTATTCATTTTTGTATTTAACTTTGTAACTCTGGCATATTAAACTCTTATTGTTACCACGTCTATAGTTATAAATGTGCACCTACAAATAACAACTCTTCTGGTCCTTCTAGAGTATATAAACTGGTAATTAAACCACTATGTTACCCTTTCTGAGCCGTACAACTACAATATGCATATGTTACGACAATGCTTTCATTTCTGAAATTGATGTGACATGTTGGTGCCAATTGAGATTTCGATCCACAGAAATGCCAACAAGTGAAAAGGATTTATTACTTTGAATAATTTGGTTGTTCATTGTGATGGGTCTACGGCTGGTGTATCTCTTATGAGAAAGAAAGCAAGACTGTGATTTGGTGGGGTTGAATTGTACAAGATTTCTACTTCCCCAGTCTAATATTTTTTGGAGATCCGCGGCGACAGAACCTTCCAAGAAATGAATTTGATACTTGGGAGCGGAACCAAATGCTGTCATACTGGAGGAAAACGTCAGGCTTAAGGCAGGCAAAAAGCTCCATCACCATATCAACAGAGAAGTGTTCCTTGAATTGAACAGGAACGACTGAAGAAAAATCACAGGACGCTCCCGAGTAAGGCATCACATTCTGCAGTGCTTTCGGGGCGGCGAAGTCGCGGACAAGCCCTGAAGAAAAAAAGGCATCATATTATGAAAATCGGTAAGGCAGACAGTGGAAACTGCTGATACTGCACTTAAGCAGCAGGAACAACATAACACTTTCTATGCGATTGCATGGCTCAGTTCTGCAAAATGCACAAATACCTTGGAGGGATGACTGTATCACCCCAGGAAATCGGTAAAATAGCCCCCAAAAGATAGTAGACTGCATAAAATTTGGGAAACTATTACAAAAAAGGAGTCATGCCCAAAAGACCCATTAGGGTTGCACTCTTGAGAGGCCAAAGGTCTATACGACTCATTAAACAATCTACCATATTACTTGGTTCGAAGCCTAGTATAAATTGTAAGTCCTTTGTAACTCTGTAAGGCACCGACATCAAATGCAGGCACAAGGTTACCACAGCTCGAATTAATGGCAATGAAAGAATGTAATGGCAGTTGTAATCACCTCTATAAGTATATATATCATTACAATAATTGTCGGGTAAATATATAAATTCGCCCTTTTCAGCAAAATTAAGGAATAAAGTGTTTTCTATGACTTATTTAGTATGTATAACTAATGCAAGCAAATAAATAACAGAACAAAATGGCAAAGATAGGACCATTTAATAATTAATGCCATCTCTTGGGGGTTCAAATTACCAGTAATTTATTTCAGAAAGTATTACGTTGGTGATGTTGCCCGCCACGAAAATTTAAAGCTCTCATATTTAAAGCTCTCATTCTTAGCTGTCGGTCGGCTATTGCACCGTTATCAGTCTTCTCTTTTTTCACGTTCACCTGAAACGGTTTATCGAACGCAATGTATTTCGGTAAATAAGTCCGAAATAAAAAAGGAACGTTTTCATTACGATGATATATTAGATCGTGAGGAAGAAAAAAGTGCTGCAGAAAATTCATATTAAACTGACGCAGTTCCATCGAATGGCCAGTGAACTGTAACGACTGTTATTAACTAATAATTGAATATTGTGAATAAAGAAATGTACAGGGAATGTCTAAACATTAGGACGGCCATCCGGAGGAAAATTGGCTTTATTCTAGTGGATTAACTTCTAAACCGAGAATGAGGAATGGCCAATATTATGATTAAATCATGAGTGTGCGACCAGTCAACATTGAGAAATGCAGTGTTTTTTTTGTTTCTTTAACGTCGGCCTATTTCCGCGACTGTGGCCAATTACCGACGCCAGGGAGCACCTCACTATCCTGGAAATTTTGTCGACCCCCTGCCTTTCTGTAAGGAGTTTAGGGATCTTTAACGTGCCCAACATTGCATGGACACGGGACCGACGGCTTTACGCCCCCTCCGAAGGGCGGAACGTGCAGACATTCAACTTGCTCAAATACAATGCCAGAACCTCGGCTGATGTTAATGTTACAGTTTGTACTGAAAAAGTGAAAGGAGTACCCCGGGATCGAACCCAGTACCCTTCGGTTCAGAGGAACACGTTCTTACCCCTGAACCACCGAGGTTCTGAAACGCAGTGTTTAACTTGGCAAAGGAATTATCGTATTACGTGATAACGCGCCAGTTAACACACCGAGTTACAAAGCGTTATACCAGACTCAAGTTTTGATAATCAACCCCCACTACAGTTCAGATCTAAGTTTTAAGGATTTTTATATGTTTAGAGATTTATAAAAAGCCTCATGCAATAGAATTTGCCGTGAAAACACTAGGTGCATTCTGAACATCACGAAAAACAGACCGGTTTCGCATCGGTGTATTATAGTAGCGACTATCTTTTTAGGTGCGTAGTGTAGAGAATCAGAAGAGCTCTCCAAAAATGTGCCACTCCACCCAGCTTCTCTATTCGAATTAATGAGGTGAAAGTCACACACGCTACGGGTTGAATGCTACAAATTCTGTTAGGGTCTCAAGAAAATGTTTCCCTCGCAAGCAAAATTGACGTGTTTTAGGGTTTTTCGAAATTCTCAGCAGTTCTCGGGAAAACACTGGTGCAACCTTTTACAATGGACACCTTCTATGTATGTATAACAGGAGACTACGACCGGTTTCGCGTCCTTGTTTCGAGTCTTCAGTATGCCATCCCAACGAGGTAAGCGCCAAAATTTCCCGGCCTGACTAAGTCAGTGTGGAAGCGCATGCAGACAGCACTGAAAGTGGTGGAAAGGTGGACGGTTGTCCAAGGGCTCGGGGTAAGCCCCGAGAAAGCAACCGTCGTATCGTTTACGAGGAGGAGGAAGTGAGAGAGCCACAGAAATCTCACTCTATACGGTAGAAACATCCCAATGGCCAGGGAGGTAAAATTTCTTGGGGTCGTATTGGACTCTAAGCTAAGGAAGGGTCACGTTGAAAAAATACTGCGTACGGCAGTTATGACTCTAGCCGTCACTAGGCGGCTATATGGAAAAACGTGGGAACTAAGACTTAGTATGGCCCACTGGCTGTACACAAAGGTGGTCAGACCATCGTTAACATACGCGGCACTGGTCTGGTGGCCTAAGGTGACACAATCCAGTGCCAAACAAAAACTAGGCAAGATGCAAAGGATGGCTTGCCTGGGCATCACAGTGGTCATGACTTCAACCACAACAGCCGTCATGGTGGTGTTGCTGGGACCCCTCCCCCCTCATACGCTTAGTTATCATGGGGGAAGCCAGGCTAGGACTATACAGACTAGCCTGCAATGGCAGACGATGATCAACCTAGGGCTGGTGTATCTTTTATGAGAAAGAAGGCAAGACTGAGATTTGGTGGAGTTGAATTGTACAAGATTTTTACTTCCCCAGTCTAATATTTTTTGGAGATCCACAGAGACAGAACCATCCATGAGTCTGCGATCCTCATCTAATTAGGCTAAAGAGACAGGTTTAGAATATTATATATTTGAGTGGAGGGTGCTGTCATCGGCGTAACTGCGAACTGGGTTGGATGTGCTAGAAAGGAGGTCATTGATGTGGAGAAGAAACAAGGTAGGGGCTAAAGCTGAACCTTGAGGGACTCCTGCATTAATTGGATACAGTTTAGAGGAATGGCCATCCACGACAACAGAAATGTTCCGGAGAGGAAATTTGCTGTCCAGGTACAGAGTTTTGGTGGTAGGCCATAGGCCGGAAGTTTATTAAGCAGCGCTGCGTGCCAGACCTGGTCGAATGCTTTGGATATGTCTAGAGCGACAATCTGGGATTCACCGTGTAGTTCCATAGACTTGTTCCAAGAATGGGTGTGACAAGGGAAAGGAGGTCGGCAGTTCATCTGCGTTGACGGAATCCATACTGCATGTCGTGGATTAGACTGTGTTTTTCAAGAAATTTTAGTAATTCGGTGTTTATATACTTTTCCGTCACTTTAGAGACGACGGAAAGGAGATAAATAGGCCTGTAGTTGCTAGGAAGCGCTTTGGATCCTTTCTTGGGGACGGGTTGTACTCGAGCAGTTTTCCAGTTACTAGGGAATATGCCTCTATTGTAAGATGTCTGGAACAGACGAGTCAGGACAGGAGCAAGTTCTGATGCGCATTTTTTTATAGCAATTGCGGTTAGTTAAGCAACGTCGGACACGGTCCGTTCTTGGGTAGGTGACCGGTTTGTGATCTGAGGTTGAAAACTGTTTTAAGCGAATTTTCATAGAAAACATTTTTAATGCGAATTTTCGTAACAATATTTTTTTAGTGAATTTCCAACAAAAAATCCTATTTACATAAACAAATATTTTTAAATAATTTGTCGCAAAAAAATGTCCAGATAATTTTCGAGGCAACAGTTTTTTTTTATTTAGGTTTTTTTCAATAACTCTTATAGTAAAAAGTTTTGCGTATTTTCGCAAAATTTTCTTTTTCTGATTTTGGAGTGGTACAAACTTTTTTTTGGTGTGGTAAAAACGTTTTCCCCAATTTTCGAGGAAAATTTTTTTTTGGTGAGTGTTAGTAGAATTTTTTTTAATATCGACTGATGTTGAATAAATTGTTTTAATCATAGAGAATCTTTTAAGTTTTTGCTCACTGTTTATTTCCTGAAGGAGAAGAAATAAATGTCCATTACTCAATTTTCTGTAAAAATTGGAAACTGGAAATTTGGTATGTACTAGCCTCTATAAAGGCAAATTGTGTTCAGAATTTTATTAAAATAACTTTGTTATTTTCGAAGATAGAAGGAATATTTTTCCCAGAAGAACTGTTAATTGTTTGGATGAGTTCGTTTGCTATTGCAGTCGAACCGGGAAAAAGTTTTTTCTCCAAACAAATTGTTTTGTGTAATTTTTACAGAAAAACAATTTTTGTGAATTGTAGTAGAATTTTTTTTTATTTCGACTGCTGTTGAATAAATTGTTTTAATCCTAGAGAATCTTTTAATTTTTTGCTCACTGTTTATTTCCTGAAGGAGAAGAAATAAATGTCCATTACTCAATTTTCTGTAAAAATAGGAAACTGGAAATTTGGTATGTACTGGCCTCTATAAAGGCAAATTGTGTTCAGAATTTTATTAAAATAACTTTGTTATTTTCGAAGATAGAAGGAATATTTTTCCCAGAAGAACTGTTAATTGTTTGGATGAGTTCGTTTGCTATTGCAGTCGAACCGTGAAAAAGTTTTTTCTCCAAACAAATTGTTTTGTGTAATTTTTACAGAAAAACAATTTTTGTGAATTGTAGTAAATTTTTTTTTTATTTCGACTGCTGTTGAATAAATTGTTTTAATCCTAGAGAATCTTTTACTTTTTTGCTCACTGTTTATTTCCTGAAGGAGAAGAAATAAATGTCCATTACTCAATTTTCTGTAAAAATTGGAAACTGGAAATTTGGTATGTACTGGCCTCTATAAAGGCAAATTGTGTTCAGAATTTTATTAAAATAACTTTGTTATTTTCGAAGATAGAAGGAATATTTTTCCCAGAAGAACTGTTAATTGTTTGGATGAGTTCGTTTGCTATTGCAGTCGAACCGGGAAAAAGTTTTTTCTCCAAACAAATTGTTTTGTGTAATTTTTACAGAAAAACAATTTTTGTGAATTTTAGTAGAATTTTTTTTAATTTCGACTGCTGTTGAATAAATTGTTTTAATCCTAGAGAATCTTTTAATTTTTTGCTCACTGTTTATTTCCTGAAGGAGAAGATATAAATGTCCATTACTCAATTTTCTGTAAAAATTGGAAACTGGAAATTTGGTATGTACTGGCCTCTATAAAGGCAAATTGTGTTCAGAATTTTATTAAAATAACTTTGTTATTTTCGAAGATAGAAGGAATATTTTTCCCAGAAGAACTGTTAATTGTTTGGATGAGTTCGTTTGCTAATTCAGTCAAACCGGGAAAAAGTTTTCTCTCCGAACAAATTGTTTTTCCGAAACTAACATAATGCGTTTGCTGCATCCAGACTTTTAGTGAATTTTCTTAGAAAAAAATCACTAATGAGGAGATCTCGACTTTTGAATTTTGATAAAATTTCTTCAAATGAGCGCGATCTAGGACCCCTAGAACCCATATCCGGGGTCAGTTTCAATTTATATATATATATATATATATATATATATATATATATATATATATATATATATATATATATATATATATATATATGTATCACACCGATAACTCAAAAAAATAATGGGCCGATTTTGATAAAATTTGGCATGTACCTTTCTTTTGTAAATGGCTTGGATAAGTTCGTTAGCCAGGAAAATCGGACGAGGTTTTCCGGGAAAATTTTGAGTTTTCATTCGAAAAAAATTCTTATCTCAAAAAGTAATAAGCCGATTTTAATAAAATTTGGCATGTACCTTTCTTTTGTAAATGGCTTTGACAAGTTTGTTAGTCAAGAAAATCGGACGAGGTTTTCCGGGAAAATTTTGAGTTTTCATTCGAAAAAAAATTCTTATCTCAAAAAGTAATAAGCCGATGTTTATAAAATTTGCAATGTACCTTTCTTTTGTAAATGGCTTTGACAAGTTTGTTAGTCAAGAAAATCGGACGAGGTTTTCCGGGAAAATTTTGAGTTTTCATTCGAAAAAATTTTTTATCTCAAAGAATAATAAGCCGATTTTGATAAAATTTGGCATGTACCTTCCTTTTGTAAATGACTGACAAGTTCGTTAATCAAAAAAATCGGACGAGGTTTTCCGGGAAAATTTTGAGTTTTAATTTGAAAAAAATTGTTATCTTAAAAAATAAGAAATCTATGATAACCAAGTTTGGTAGGTAGGTTTACGATATAAAAAGTAAGCTATACACCAAAATTTAGATTTCTATGTTACAAGAAAAAAAAGTTATAATAAAATATTTTGTGCCAGATCATTTCTATGAAAATTCACTACCATAACGCACTTGCTGCGTCCAGGCTTTTATTATTTTCCGCTATAAATTATTGCAATGAAAATGACAACGCCGCATTATAGAAGAAAAGTGTTTAGTAGGTAAAAATATCGATAAGGTGTACATTTAACTTCGATGATGACGCATATACGGCAAAATTCAAACAAAGATTAAACTCCCCATTCGGTGCATTTCCTTCGGCTTTATGACTCACTCGCAACTAGCGTGTTGTTACTGAGAGGGCACTCCCATTCGATCGCCGCCACCGCCGTCGTATTCTCCTCGTAACACACAAATCCGCCAACTTGGACAAATAAACTACATCCACATAGTGACGAGAAAAAAGGAAAGACAGCAGAAGGCCTCTCAGGGTCAGATGAATAATTCAACTTTTTTCTCTTCATGTAATATTAATCCATTTCGCGCTAGAGGTGATTTACCTATCTCACATGATTTAGAGGCCATTATTATCGTGATGAAGAATTTAGAACGATTTATTACCGCGAATTACTTGAATGGAGCCTAGGTCGTCGCCTTGTTCCAAAGTAATTGTTTAATAGTTAAAATTTTACGATTAATTACACACAAAAAAATCTGAATTACCTAACCAAGAAAAAGGTAGCGAATCTTCAAAAAACTGCATTTATTTTCCAGTTTGTATTTTTCTGAATCAAAGACGCAAACACTTTTCACGAGCTAATCTCTATACCTTATATACTTCACAAATAAGACCAAACTTCGAATATTGCTCCCACATCTGGGGTGCCGCTGCTGCTGCCGCTTCTACACTCGCTATCCTGTACTCCATTGAGGAGAGAGCTATACGTCTCATCGATGACCCTACCCTCACCCAAAGGCTGCCATCCCTTGCCCACCGACGTGCCGTTTGTGACCTCTCTCTCTTTTATAGATATCTTCACGGGCACTGCTCAGATGAGCTTTCTTCCATAGTTCCTCCACCTGCTGCCCCCAACAGATCTACCAGGGGAACAGAGCGAATGCACCCTTTTACTGTCCAGGTCACCAGACATAGAAGATCTTGTTATGCCCGCTCTTTTGTCCCCAGAACTTCCAAGTTGTGGAATTCCTTGCCGGCACATGTTTTTCCTTCTCCTCCGAACCTCCAAACCTTCAAGTCCAGAATTAACAAGTTGCCTCTTTCCTCCTTGTCGACACCCACGGTACGATAGTATTTAGGTTGTAAGCCCTCAAATTTTTCGTAAATAATCTTAAAAATTTACCGAAAAAACTGGTCCGATTTTTCTGGCCAACGAACCTATTCAAGCAATTCACACAAAAATTACAGCTGCCAAGAATTATTCACAAAAAGCTGATTTGACAATAATTCCTCAAAAAAATTACATGAAAATTGGCAATTTCTTTAACGAAAATTCGCCTTTAAGCATTGATAGAGACTTACCAAAAAAATGGGGTTTCTAATTTATATTCAAATTGACTTACTAAAATCGAAATATTTGATGAAAATTCGCCACCATAACGCACCTTCTAAGGCCGATTAAATCTTAAATAGAAGCTCTAAAATTTTGGAACCAAAAAATTATGTTTAACAAACTATCGTCGTGTAAGGCTATATGTTTGTGTTTTGTTTCTTTAACGTCGGCCGATTTCCGCGACTATGGCCAATCACCGACGCCAGGAAGCAGTTTCACCTCACTATCCTGGAAATTTGGCCGAACCCCTGCCTTTCTGTAAGGAGGGTAGGCATCTTTAACGTGCCCAACATCGCAAGGACACGGGACCGACGGCTTTACGCCTGCTCCGAAGGGCGGAACGTGCAGATATTCAACTTGCTCAAATACAATGCCAGAACCTCGATTTATGTTAATGTTACAGTTTATAGTGAAAATGTGAAAGGAGTACCCTGTGGTCGAACCCAGTACCCTTCGGTTCAGAGGCACACGGTCTTACACCTGAACCACCGAGGCTCTTAAGGGTGTATCAAAAATAATGTTACTCTGATGTGATGGTGATATTGAAGTTTAAAAGTACGAATATACATAAACGTAATAATAATAATAATAATCTTTATTGACCACAATTATACGGCATGCATATATCAATAATTTTCTTAATCAGAGTAAAGTTTGCTTTAGTGACACTTTGGACGCCTGCTTATTAAAATATATAATTTTCTTTGTAAGTAATATATTATCTAGTGCCTTCCACCTTAAAAAAATGAAGAATAAAGTAGCCAACCTCCTTGTTAGTCAATGAATCGACTCTTCTCATGTATTTTCACTGTCGTCTAATTCTAGACATGATGCATTTGTATGCCCAGATGCGCTCTGGTGAAAGCCAGACGAGCTATGATACTTTCCTAGTTCACATGCAGGACGTAAAATGCAACCTGCAAATTATTTGTTGGTATGGCGACTTGCAGCGCGAGGGCGTTGTCGGTCTCGAATAAGCAAGCTTCTTGATAGGAGCAATATTGTACTTGGCATGCAGTGTATTTTGTCAGCAGTAGAACTATACGCGTTGTGTATTTTGGGTTGTCTAACTCTCAAGCTAACTTATTATGTTTACAATTAATTAGATTAAGACTGTAGTAGTTTGATGTTTTGCCCTCTAGTTTCAATATTTGTAGCGGTTTTTTTGCTATTACGTATAGACGCGTTGCCGAAAGAAAAAGTTACTTCAAAATTAATTTTTAGATTGGCAATGTAATTGCGTATGAAGGCATTTGGTGTACAGTGGGTGGCTAGATTATTAGAAACACGACATTTTCAGGGTTATTTTAGTTCTCTAAGAAAACCAGTCTAGCATTTATTATAATTTTATTTATTTATGTGAATAACTTCAAAGTAAATACATTATTTCATTGATTGTTGTTGCCCTTACTAGGTGAAACTTGTCCATACTACATACAGACTTGGAGACTACTTCTCTGGCTTCACAGTGAAGCCAGAGAAGTAGTCTCCAAGTCTGTATGTAAATACATTATTCACCTTATTTATAAGAATAGCAAAAATTATTAAAAAATATAAACATATTTAATGTTTTGTCACATCGCCTCTTGCAGCCAATGACTGTCTGGATCCTACGTGGCATATTTTCTATGCACCTCAACAGGATTTTGATTTTTTCATCATGGTGCCACATACTGATGCGTCTCTCAATGAGCTGCTGCTTATTGGTTACGATCTCTTTGGAGACTTCCCGTTTTGTCAGCTCCCAAAGATTTTCTATTAGGTTGAGATCTGGAGAGTTTTCAGGCCACGGCGAAACGTTGATTTTTTAAGCATCCACGTAAGGCGTTACCCTTAAGGCCAGGAGCGGAGTCATGCATACCAAAAATGTTGCTTGTTCGGGAACCATTATCTTACTTTAGTTAACATTGTGGTTCTGATAATGGTGATATATTGGTTTTGCGCATGTATCTCACTACAATGTAAAAGCGACCGTGGTTTAGGCGCATGGATCTCACTACAATGTAAAAGCGATCAGTGCCTTTTCCAGATATAATGGAACCAACCGTAATTTTGAAACGGATGTTTGTCTTTTTCGACTATGAGGTCCTGACGAAACTTCTCACCAGGTCGTCCCCGAACAAAGGTAGTATTGTCTGCTAGTATTTGGAAAGTTGACTCGTCTGAAAAGCTAACCTGAAAAATTTAGACCGCGACAAGTTTTCATTAGAAATATTGAATATTAACCAGCATTACGTTTTTCCAGTTTAATAATTTTAAATGATGATTCCCATCTCATCCCAGTCGCTTTTTGTTCATGGTTTCTGTTAATCTGGACTTTTTTGCCGGCTTGTAGCGTTTGACGCTTGCTCAAACAATCGCCTTTGAACTGTTCGTTCGGATAAGTTTGATTTCTGTTTTCTGAAATATCTTCTTTTTTTTCCCTCAGGGCTCGTCCGCGGTCTTGCCGCCCCGATAGCACTGCAACCTTTAATTTATTGTGCATACCCTTAGTCTTACTCCACCCATTCCAAAACCACTGTGCCTTGAACTAGTTTGCACAGCGATTGGTAGGGTGAAGTTCTATATTGCTCTGTCTCCGGTCTAGACTGACCGTAGATCAGTTGTGTTTTGCGGTCCAGAGCTTTACACTCGCACAAGATGTGCTGGGCTGATTCCTCCCCCTCGCCGCAGAGTCTGCATGCAAGGTCCCCTTCGAACCGCCCCATTTTATGCAGGTGTCTCTTGACGGCCATGTGTCCCGCCAAGAGACCTGTTCTGTTTCTGAGCTGTCCTCTGCTAAGATTTAGCAGCTCCACAGCTCTCTTTGAATTGGGTTCGTCAATTATTGACTTCCCGTGTCTGAGCCCTGGAGAGTCTGCCCAGTACACCTTGTGTTGGTTTCTGACCCAGGAGTTAATGGCTCCCCTGGCAGGGCTATTTGTCACGCGTAGAGCCGGTTCTGGTCCCATAAATGGTTCTGCTGACCCTCTCTTCGCGAGACTGTCAGATTCTTCATTGCCTTTCACCCCCGAGTGACCCGGCACCCAGATAAGGGTCACCTCATTCTGCCCAGCCAGGTCGCTCGTCTCGTCTCGGCACTCACTCACCAGCCAGGAATTTACCCGTGGGCTACTTAGTGCCTTAAGAGCTGCCTGGCTGTCTGTGGCTATGAGGACCCGCTTGTTGGTGTAGCCCCTCCTCTTGTTCTCCCGCACACACTGCAGGATGCCGTACATCTCGGCCGGAATCACCGTTGCATGGGCTCCGAGGGAAATACTATGACTTACCCTCGGTCCTTCCGAGTAAACACCTGCCCACGCTCCCCGCCGGATCCGTCCGTGAACCAGACGAGCGAGTCCCGTGGTATGCCCGGCGTCTCCTCCCGCCATGCCTCGCGGGCTCGCGAAGTCTGACCTCATTTCAAGCATGGGCTCCTTCACGATCTCCTGAATTTTGCAGTGGCCCCTGAAGCGTGGGTTGATCTTCAGTCTACCATTGCACGCTAGTCTGTATAGTCCTAGCCTGGCCTCCCCCATAATAACGAAGTGTAGGGGGAGTAGATTAAGCAACTCTGAAATATCTTGGTCAACACCTTTCTACCTGTTTTTTGTTTTATTTTGTAGAGCAGCCTCTCTAATTTTTCTGTCACCTCGTGGTGTTGTAAGGCTTTTCCGGACACACTTGCCAACTCGATGTGCTCCTACAGTCTCATTTTTTTCGGACTTTCCCGAATTCGATTAACAGTGGCCACAGAAACATGTGTTAGGGCAGCTATGTTCCTTTGAGAATACTGTGTATCCCTTAGAATTGCCAAAATTTCTGCAAATATTGAGGGCAGCATGTCTTTAGCTTTTTCCACCTGGAAAAAACCATCCGTGTTAGGAACAAAAAATAGGTTTCCCCAAAGAAAAATGCAATTTGAGAAATAAAAAATACTTTTGTTTAAAATCACTACAAATAACACAAAAATGGAGTCACTAAGTGAAGATTGGAACCTTTGATGAGCACTAATAAATACACTTGGAGAACCCAAATCCCCACAACATATTTTTTTAAAAACCAAGTTATGGTCATCAGATGGAGGGGGGGGGTCCAAGGACACCAAAATTAACATATTTCGTTCTTTTATTATCCATCGGACGTGCTTCTGTCGTTTATTTTATAAAGTAATCTATCAGGAGGCTGCCCATAGGCGACGGAGCGAGATTCATACATTTTATTATTACTATATTTAGCAGTATATATACTTGCGAAGACGTTTGGCTGGCCTAGTGGTTTAAATTTTTTTTAATTAATTTGTGACTCTCATTAACGTGGTGATTATTATCCCAAATATGTCGAGCGACGGAAGATCTATCTATTATAGTACCGTATCTTAGTTGTGCCAAATCAAATGTTTTTTGAATCAAATTCCAATAGATCTGTTTGTTTGTCCGACGTATTTAATATCACAATCTTTACAACTCATTTCATAAATTCCGGATATTTTGGCCGTACTGTCCTTGTTTTTTGGGTTACCTAGTAACTTTTTTTAAGTTTTTTTTGTCGAAAGTGTGAGTTGAAAATTGTTTTTTTTAATGCTATCTATATTCTAGAGCAGATATATAGTGATTACCAGCAAAGTTAAAAAAAACACACTTTAAAAGGATTGGGGAGATACAAGCAGGATTTCTAAAAGTTTAAAGAAGAAACTAATAATGTAAAAGACCACTGTGAAATATCTAGATGGACAGACTGGAAAGCGGTTTGAACACAGCTGCTGAAAATGTATTGGGCAAGAAACTAGAACCAGGAAGAACTAGAACATAATAGGTGGAAACATACGGAAGAAACAAAGAAGCTTGCCGAAAATATAAACAAATTGAAAACATCATTAAATAGAATTATGAAAGCAAAAAAACTATGACTGCAAAGAAGTAGTGAAAAAATTAAAATTACGTGAAGGTGACACTTTCAGATAAAGCTTGCCTCAATTAAAAAATAAACTACGAACGAAAAGCAAAGTAATAACGAAAATCGATGAGAATTTATTTTGGTGAAAGATTGTCAAACACTGGAAATCCTATCTGGAAAAATGGTCTAACCGAGGGGTTTTTGATTGTGAGGATTATGTAGGGGGATCGAAATAAATGAACCGAGGCTCTCTGGCCCTGCCGATTTTAAAAGAAGAAATTGAGGAACCCCCAGAGGTAAGGAAAAACTCCTGTTGCAGAGGAAACATCGCCGCTATTAGTAAATTCTGATTAAATAAACAAAAATTGAAGAACGTTCAAACTGATCACGAAATTTTGAACACGATACCTGATCAGTGCGTTTGTGAAGAGTATAATTATTATTACTGCCCCAAAAAGGTGAACGCGCTAAAAGCAACCAGCATAGGACCGTAAGTGTGGCGAAAGTTCTATGTGTCATAGTAAAAGTATGTGTGTTTTTATTTCTATAACGTCGGCCTATTTCCGCAACTATGGCCAATCACCGACGCCAGGTAGCAGTTTTACCTCACTATCCTGGAAAATTTGCCGAAACCCTGCATTTCTATAAGGAGGGTAAGGATGTTTAACGTGCCCAACATCGCATGGACACAGGACCGACGGCTTTACGCCCCCTCCGAAGGGCGGAACGTGCAACCATTCAAATATAATGCCACAACCTCGGTTGATGTTAATTATGCAGTATGTACTGAAAAAGTGAACGGAGTACCCTGGAATCGAACGCAGTACCCTTCGGTTCAGAGGCACACGTTCTTACCACTGAACCACCGAGGCTGTATCGTAAAAGTAGTATTGAGCATTACCTGGGTGAACATCAGATCGGATTTACGCCCGGAACTGTGGGCTGACAATAAGAAAAACGATGCTTGATAAGGAATAGATTACTTCTTGCTTTTGTAGGCGTTGAAAAAGCATTTGATAATGCTAAATTGTCTTATCAGTCAATAGTCGTTTGGCAGTATCGAAAAATACTAATTTGATATTGTAGTAGGTAGATGTTTTTTTAATTTATTATTTCAACAACACACTACGAGGGCTTACAGCCTAAATACTATCGTACCGTGGGTGTCGACAAGGAGGAAAGAGGCAACTTGTTAATTCTGGACTTGAAGGTTCGGAGGAGAAGGAAAAACATGTGTCGGCAAGAAATTCCACAACTTGGAAGTCCTCGGGACAAAAGAGCGGGCATAACAAGATGTTCTACGTCTGGTAACCTGGACAGTAAAAGGGTGCATTCGCTCTATTCCCCTGGTAGATCTGTTGGGGGCAGCAGGTGGCGGAATTATGGAAGAAAGCTCCTCTGAGCACTGCCCGTGCAGATATCTATAAAAGAGAGGTCACCAACGGCACGTCAGTGGGCAAGGGATGGCAGCTTTTGGGTGAGAGGGTCACCAATGAGACGTATAGCCCTCTTCTGAATGGAGTCCAGGATAGCGAGTGTAAAAGCGGCAGCGGCACTCCAGATGTGGGGGCAGTATTCAAGGTTTGGCCTTATTTATGAAGTATATAAGGTATAGAGATTAGCTGGTGGAAAGTATTTGCGAGCCCGGAAGAGGAAACCTAATTTCTTAGCAGCCGCTTCTGCAATTGATGTGACATGTTGGTGCCAATTGAGATTTCGATCCAACAAGTGAAAAGGACTCATTACTTTGAATAACTTGGTTGTTCATTGTGATGGTTCTAGGGCTGGTGTATCTTTTATGAGAAATATAGCAAGACTGAGATTTGGTGGGGTTGAATTGTACGAGATTTCTACTTACCCAGTCTAATATTTTTTGCAGATCCACGGAGACAGAACCCTCCATGTGTCTGCGATCCTGATCTAGTTGGGCCAAAGAGACAGGCTTAAAATATTGTATATTTGAGTGGAGGGTGCTGTCGTCCGTGTAACTGTGAACTGGGTTGGATGTGCTAGAGAGGAGGTCATTATTGTGGAGAAGAAACATAGTAGGGGCTAAAGCTGAACCTTGAGGAACTCCTGCATTAATTGGATATAGTTTAGAGGAATGGCCATCCACAGCAACAGAAATGCTCCGGTTGGAGAGGAAGTTTGCTGTCCAGGTACACAGTTTTGGTGGTAGGCCATACGCCGGTAGTTTATTAAGCAGCGCTGCGTGCCAGGCCTGGTCGAAGGCTTTGGATATGTCTAAAGCGACAATCTGGGATTCACCGTGTAGTTCAAATTTTTTTTGCTTACTGGTGCATAAGAGATAGGAACAGCTCATGGGATTCCACTAAACAGTTAAGAAAGCACAAAAAGGACATTAAACCTCTGCCTTAAATCTAGAAGTATTGTAAACGCTTAGTTTCAAAATTTACCAAATAACTACTGTGTTATTTTATCCGCTGAAACACTGTAAGCATCGTGAACCCTTAGATATTTCGTGAATTGGCAACATAGGTAGGTGCAAATAGTTGCGGGTTGTAGCTCTGATAATAATAAAACTGGACACGGTAGTTCCGTGGGCGGGTTGTTATCCTTGCCGTGTATCGTGTCGCCTTATTGATAGAATACACGCTTCTCGCTCCCTGTATTATGATAGCTATAGCTATACAGAGAGGGAGCAACAGCGCTTGTCGTCAGGCGATAAAGAAGTCTGAAAACTGACCTTTCACAAGTGAAATTGCAGTTGGCCGCCAGCCCAAATTGATAGTTTCAGTTCGACATCGCATCGATTGTGCTGCTCGTTTGCGTTGGTTATGGTAGCACCAACGTGAGGTGTTCGTCCGTTTAATGGTCTGTGCACATTAGCTAACGAACTAACCTATTATTGTGTATTTAATTGCAGACATCATGTTTAGTACACCTGTATAGCTTCACGTAGAATAAGCTTCTGGGTTATCTCAATTTTTAATGTGAAATAATGTTAAAAAAAGTCCAGATACAGCAAGTGCGCAATGGTGGCGACTGTGTAACAACAAAAACTAATCCCCACGTTGTGGAGACAGTATAACAGAATTTCATTATGCCCTAGGTATTTGTTAAAGGATTATTGATTCGTTTGGCCACTCAGTCGGGTCACAAATATAATATAAATCAACGCAGGGCGTGAGCTTCAGCACTTGCAGTCGGTGGGTTTTAAGATGCACAAATAAAAGTCAGGAGTTAGAAGTAAAATTAGTTTATTAAAAGATTATTGAAGTTATATAATGCAGCTCGATTTAATTAAGTAAATTTAATTAGAGGAAAAATATAAATTGTTTACTTTAAATTGGCATATAGCACTGTCAAAATGAGTTGTGGAGCATACACTACATTAAAAAGAAAATTACAGATAAATGATGTACTTAACTCGAGGTTCAGACGGCTGCCTCCGGGGTGGTGATCACATTCGTCTAGCCTTGGATGCTGCAGGTGCTTTAGAGACTTCGTGGGGAAACGGCTCCGTTCAGCAAGGTGTCATTTAGCAAGATATTATTGATAGGGCTGCTACTCATAGGGTTGTTCCTTAGCGGCTCCATTTATAGGGCTGCTCCCTAGCGGTTCCATTTAGCAAGGTGTTATTTAGGGGGCTCCTCCTTAGCGGTTCCATTCAGCAAGGTGTTATTGAGGGGGCTCCTCCCTAGCGGTTCCATTCATAGTACTGCTACTAATAGGACTCCTCCCTAGCGGTTCCATTCAGCAAGGTGTTATTGAGGGGGCTCCTCCCTAGCGGTACCATTCATAGGACTGCTACTAATAGGGCTCCTCCCTAGCGGTTCCATTCAGCAAGGTGTTATTTAGGGGGCTCCTCCTTAGCGGTTCCATTCAGCAAGGTGTTATTGAGGGGGCTCCTTCCTAGCGGTTCCATTCATAGGACTGCTACTAATAGGACTCCTCCCTAGCGGTTCCATTCAGCAAGGTGTTATTGAGGGGGCTCCTCCCTAGCGGTTCCATTCATAGGACTGCTACTAAAGGGCTCCTCCCTAGCGGTTCCATTTAGCAAGGTGTTATTTAGGGGGCTCCTCCTTAGCGGTTCCATTCAGCAAGGTGTTATTGAGGGGGCTCCTCCCTAGCGGTTCCATTCATAGGGCTGCTACTAATATGACTCCTCCCTAGCGGTTCCATTCAGCAAGGTGTTATTGAGGGGGCTCCTCCCTAGCGGTTCCATTCATAGGATTGCTACTAATAGGGCTCCTCCCTCGCGGTTCCATTCAGCAAGGTGTTATTGAAGGGGCTCCTCCCTAGAGGTTCCATTCAGCAAGGTGTTATTGAGGGGGGCCCTCCCTGGCGGTTCCGTTCAGCAAGTTGTTATTGAGGGGGCTTCTCCCTAGCGGTTCCGTTCAGCAAGGTGTTGTTGAGGAGGCTCCTCCCTAGCGGTTACATTCAGCAAGGTGTTGTTGAGGGGGCTCCTCCCTAGCGGTTCCATTCAGCAATGTGTTATTTGAGGGGGCTCCTCCCTAGCGGTTCCATTCAGGAAGGTGTTATTGAGGGGCTCCTCCCTAGCGGTTCCGTTCAGCAAGATGTTATGGATAGGGCTGCTCCCTAGGGGTTCCATTCAGCAAGGTGTTGTTGGGGGGGCTCCTCCCTAGGGGTTCCATTCAGCAAGGTGTTATTGAGGGGGCTCCTCCCTAGCAGGGTGCTATAAAGTTTCAGGTGTATTAGTGTTGGTTCAGGGCTTTATGGTCTACATAAGGCGGCTGGTAGCAGGTTGCGTTTACATACAAAATTTATCTGCGTTAATAATTAGAAATAAAATAACGTAAATGAAACAAAATCTTAAATGATCTCTTTTAAAATGCAATTAAGACAGCACAACAGCAAGTAATTACTGAATTAACGCTACCACAAGCCACCCTTTAACAGTGTATAGTTTATAACAAAGAGAGCAGTTATCGAAAATGGATTTAGCACGGTATACATTAGCAAGCAATCTCATATTAATCTCAACCAAAAAAATGTACGAGCAACTAGAAATAAGCCGGTATCTAAGTATAAAACTTACCCATTTAGGCATGCTGTTTTCCCGATTGAAAATTTAGCTGTACGACAACATTTCCTGTTAACTTGAAACAGAAGAGAGCGTGTCACGCATTGCAAGCGTTTATAAAGATTTTCTTATCTAGACACGTCATGGAGCTGTCGCGTCTGCAGGCGTATTCCATTGAGTTGTGATGCGGTAGAGTAACCGACCGCCGAGTTTGACGTCACTAGAGGGACTCAGACTCTGACGTCACTAAAGGGACTCATTCAGAAGTTTATTGTAGAAAAATAAAAAGCGTTAACGCGTGTGACATGTCACGTTTATGTTAAATACATGCGACATGTTACAACTGTTAATAAAGATTTCTTTCATAAGGTTGAAGTAAGTTACAAGTTAATCTTTCTTTAATTTAGTATTAGCAGAATGAAGAGCCTTTCGGCATAGAATAAAACAAGGAGTAAATCTCACTTCCGTATATTACGTACAATTCATATAGCGTCATACATTGGAATTCACTTGAGACGGGGCTTCGATAAAATGTCTGAAATACAATATATTTGTAGCTCGATGAACTGTCCCAATTAAAGCTTTTAGACGGAAAATATAGTATATAAGTAATATAGGTGGGTAGTAGAAAGATCAAGTTTTAAGCACAGCATAGAGATATGCTGTGGTTCAAGGAAGACAATAAAGAATTATTTAAGGAAATATCGCTTTTATAAGGAAAATACAACGTTGTTGCCAAACCCATGATTTGACTGTTTTTTGTCACAGTATTTGTACAGAAACACTCGTCGCCTAGAATATATATCCAAGAATAAATTTTTAAAATTTCAGGACTTTTGGATTCCAAATAAAAACGTAATTCAAACTGCAATGTTATGTCACATTTCCTAATTATTTAGTCAATCTCTGGCGAAACTAGTTCGTGTCGCCACCATCCGTAATATAGCTATTTTCTAAGAGATGACGCAATACAAATTTAAGTTATGCAAATACAATATGGCAGTATTAGTGCTTCATTCTATGTGATTTTACGAGAAAATGAGAAATTATGAACGAATGAAATAATAATGTAAACAAACACGTCTTAATGGAAACGGCAGTTTATTTTCTATGTTTCCCATCCTGCTATGTATCTGCAAAGTTAATTGGCCTAACATGCAAAAGCTATCCGCCATCTTATGTCTTGTCTATCATTAAAATTCAAAATAATAAGTATGCTTGTTAATTACGCACTAAAATATTATTATTAAATGTTATTATATTTAACTATTCCATAATAAGCCGTACATAATGTCCATCTACACAGCTTACTTTAGCGGATAAATCTAAGAACCTCTGTGGTTCAGGGGTAAGAACGTGTGCCTCTGAACCGAAGGGTACTGGGTTCGATCCCAGGGTACTCCTTTCACTTTTTCAGTACAAACTGTAAAATTCACATCAACCGAGGTTCTGGCATTGTATTTGAGCAAGTTGAATGTCTGCACGTTCCGCCCTTCGGAGGGGGCGTTAAGCCGTCGGTCCCGTGTCCATGCGATGTTCGGCACGTTAAAGATTCCTACCCTCCTTACAGAAAGGCAGGGGTTCGGCAAAATTTCCAGGATAGTAAGGTGAAACTGCTCCCTGGCGTCGGTGATTGGCCATAGTCGCGGAAATAGGCCGACGTTAAAGAAACAAAACACACACACACACACACACACACACACACACACACACAGCAGATAAATCTGATTGAATATCCAACAGCATAAACAATAGAAGTATTGAATTTTTAGCTAGCCGGTATAACGTAAAAACCTTGTTTGGACAAAACATCGTCTGATTAGGAAAAAAACTACAGTAAATAAGCTTTCAAACCACTCAAGGCCCATCAAAATCCGCTAACGCGTTTCCAAATTACAGTGCTTTTAAAATATCGCTTTCAAGATTTTCACAATTTCTTTGTTTCCCCTGTATAAAATGCCAAGAGGTCCTAATCACAAAACTGGCGAAAAGTTCTGGAGATATTGATGTTAGCTCACTTATTATGGAAGACAATCATTTTTGTTAAACAAAATGACGGACAACGAAACTTTTGTAATTTTCACACGGCTTTATTTTACACATTTTATACATTTACGACAGGCAGTATGGATTCCGTCAGCGCAGATAAACTGCCGATCTCATTTCCTTTGTCACCCATTCTTGGAACAAGTCTATGGAACTACACGGTGAATCCCAGATTGTCGCTTTAGACATATCCAAAGCATTCGCCCAGGTCTGGCACGCAGCGCTGCTTAATAAACTTCCGGTCCATGGCCCACCACCAAAACTCTGTACCTGGACAGCAAATTTCCTCTCCAACCGGAGCATTTCTGTTGTCGTGGATGGCCATTCCTCTAAACTGTATCCAATTAATGCAGGAGTCCCTCAAGGTTCGGCTTTAGCCCCTACCTTGTTTCTTCTCCGCATCAATGACCTCCTCTCTAGCACATCCAGCACAGTTCACAGTTACGCGGCTGATAGCACCCTCCACTCAAATGTACAATATTCCAAGCCTGTCTCTTTAGTCCAATTACATGAGGATCGCAGACTCATGGAGGGTTCTGTCTCTGAATCTTGTACAATTCAACTCCACCAAATCTCAGTCTTGCTTTCTATCTCATAAGAGATACACCAGCCCTAAACCCAGCACAATGAACAACCAAGTTATTCAAAGTAAGTCTTTTCACTTGTTGGCATTTCGAAATCGAAATCTCAATTGGCACCAACATGTCACATCAATTGCTGCTGAGAAGTTAGGTTTCCTCTTCCGGGCTCGCAAATACTTTTCACCAGCTAATCTCTATACCTTATATACTTCACAAATAAGGCCAAACCTCGAATACTGCTATCACATCTGGGGTGCCGCTGCCGCTTCTATACTCGCTATCCTGGACTCCATTCAGAAGATATGTGATGATTCAGATACGTATCATCGGTGACCCTATCCTCACCCAAAGGCTGCCATCCCTTGCCCGCCGATTTGCCGTGGGTACCTCTCTCTTATAGATATCTGCACGGCCACTGCTCAGAGGAGCTGTCTTCATTGGTCCTCCACCTGCTGCCCCCAACAGATCTAACAGGGGAACAGAGCGAATGCACCCTTTTACTGTCCAGGTCACCAGGCATAGAACATCTTGTTGTGCCTTATCTTTTGTCCCAGTGACTTCCAAGTTGTGGAATTCCTTGCCGGTACATGTTTTTCCTTCTCCTCCGAACCTCCAAACCTGCAGTTCAGAATTAACAGGTTGCCCCTATCCTCCTTGTCGACACCCACGGTACGATAGTATTTAGGCTGTGAGCCTTCGTGGTGTGTTGTTGAAATAAAAAACAAAATAAAAAACACCGTCTAATATGAAATTTTTGAACTATTCCAAAAAATTGTGTTCTGCATATTCTAGATTAAGTAAGCTTTTGCGCAGTGCAAACCGCACAAAGAAGTAACAGCTAATGGAAAATTGTGCAAAAAATTGTTTTTGCCGATCTTTTTGTTGGCCACTTTATATTAGACAATTGTTTTTATAATAAATCAAAGCACGTTCGTTCGTTAATAGTTCGATAATGTGTACAGACCATTATGAAGGTATGAGGCTTGCACTAAATGGATGGGTGATACATCCTGCGCTATGTATGTGTCGGCTGGCCGCCTTAATTTATCCTCCTGCTGCTCTATCGTAGGACCCTGGGGTGGCCATTGAAATTACAATAATAGATGCGTCCATTGCTCTATACATTACAATCACTGTTAATGGATACTGTCAAACTGTATATAAGCGTACGTAGGTCGTCGGTGTATTGTAATTAAAATCGTTTGTTCAGTTGAAGGTTTGATTTTTTTACTTTGTGAATGTATCAAAAGTAGATTACTCTTTCTTGTCCAACACCTGTATAGGAAAAAACCTACGTTAATTAAGTACTTATGAAAATATGTGAAATGATCTGACTTACGTAAATATTGAAATCAATGAAAAGAAAACTGGACATCCTACGAGATTATTCCAGGAATAGTACTGGGTAATAAACTAAGGGTATACAGTTTGGTTTATTTGATAATCTCATACCTAGCCTTTAAAAAACATATACAATAATCAAGGCGGAGGCAAGATATCAAAAAAAGTTAGGACGCAGCAACTGTGTTATACTAGCGAATTATACTTTTTTTTTAAATATTTTTTCTTATGACAATAATATATCACACGATACGATCACATCTTTTTTTTCTCCCTCGGGGCTCGTCCGCGGCCCGATAGCACTGCAACCTTTGGCTTATTGTGCATGCCTTTAGTCTTTTTACTCCACCCACTCCAAAATCACTGTGCCTTGAACTAGTTTGTACAGCGATTATTGGGTGAAGTTGTATAATGCTCTGTCTCCGGTCTAGACTGGCCGTAGATCAGTTGTCTTCTGCGGTCCAGAACTTTACAGTCGCACAAGATGTGCTGGGCTGATTCCTCCCCCTCGCCGCCGAGTCTGCATACGAGGTCCCCCTCGAACCGCCCCATTTTATGCAGGTGTTTCTTCAGAGCCATGTGTCCCGTCAGGAGTCCTGTTATGTTCCTGAGCTGTCCTCTGCTAAGATTTAGCAGCCCCACAGCTCTATTTGAACTGGGTTCCTCAATTACTGACTTCCCACGTCTGAGCCCTGGACAGTTTGCCCAGTACACCTTGTGTTGGTTTCTGACCCAGGACTTAATGGCTCCCCTGGCAGTGCTCTTTGTCACGCTCAGAGCCGGTTCTGGTCCCATAAGTGGTTCTGCTGACCCTCTCTTAGCGAGACTCTCAGCTTATTCATTGCCTTTGACCGCCGAGTGACCCGGCACCCAGATGATGGTGACCTCATTCTGCCCAGCCAGGTCGCTCGTCTCGTCTCGGCACTCACTCACCAGCCAGGAATTTACCCGTGGGCTCTTAGGCCTTAAGGGCTGTCTGTGGCTATGAGGATCTGCTTGTTGGTGTAGCCCCTCCTCTTGTTCTCCGGCACACAGTGCAGGATGGCGTACATTTCGGCCTGAAAGACTGTTGCATAGACTCCGATGGAAATACTATGACTTACCCTCGGTCCTTCCGAATAAACACCTGCCCCCGTCCCACGCTCCCCGCCGGATCTGTCCATGAACTAGACGAGCGCGTCCCCTGGTGTGCCCGGCGTCTCCTCCGCCATGCCTCTCTGTACAGTTTTACCGAGGTACAGCGAGAAAAGATTTTTTGTAACATAGGTGTAGTTTATTTAAGGAGGCGACGGCAGGTCGGAGGGGACGATTCGTAATGGAACCACAAGTGAAACTTGAAATGCATTGACGTGCGACGACACTGTAAATATGGAAGTTGAGAATTAAACGTAAAAGGCAAGTGCCTCATAATAAAATCATATTCAATTTTTGTGTAAAGAAAATAAAAATGAATACCTGGTACACGGTTTGTTAAGACCGTTTTAAATAAAATGGAAATTAATTAGTAATCACAGGCAAGCTACAAAATCCAAACAGTAGATCAAATGGAAAGCAATAAGTACACATCAAATGGAAGAAGCAATTAAGACATCATTCAGTGGGTCGTTTTATAAACTTTACCGTAATAAAAGTGCAGACTCTTTTCTATAGTGTGAATAGTTATTAAGAATATTTTTGTCCCATTGATGATTTTAATGTGTCTTTAGCTCGCTAAGGAGGATATTAGATAAAGGCCGAATCGCTAGATCATAGTTAGGTAATTCATTGTTTTAAATAAATTTGATTTGTATTGATTTATCGACAATCAGCGATGATACATTTGATATAACTTTTTTTAATGAAGATTTGTGAATTTAATCAATCAGAAATAAATCATACTAGATTGTACTAACATATTCTGTTTAATTTTGACCTCAAATCAAACAAATATTAGTTATATGATAAAGTAAGGCTATTTTTCACCGTTAATTAAAAGTAAAATCAAAAGAACCCAATAATATATAATTTTTTTGAAATTTCCAAACACTCGGGAGTACTATAGTTTATAAAAACCATATATTAAACAAAAATCACACAAACACAGATCTCCTCATTAGTGAATCGTTTTACGAAAAATTCGCTAAAAATGCCGGACGCAGCAACTGCGTAGCGAAGTTTCAAAAGATCAGTAAAACTTACTGAGCATTCGGATCCAGGGCTTTAAGCGTGGCAGTTAGGTAGCATAACTCCTGCGCCACAACCGAACCGAATAGTTACCGACGTTATATCAATGTTGGCTGTGGTTTTAATTCATAATCTCTCTTTACAGTTTCGAGTTAAAAAAAAACATGGTAAGGTTAAAAGATTCACGTGGATATTTTGGTATCTAAATTAATCTCTGCAAGTTATTAAAAAAATCCTCGAAGCCATTTTAATAACAATGTACACGCACAAGTTTCAAATCGTGCCTCCATTTCCCGAGGTTAAGGTTAAAATTATTTCTAAGAATAATCTACCAAGATGAAGAAGCGTCATCAGTGTAGAAAAACTATACCGTCCAAATTACAAGTGTGTATTTCTGTTAAACTATTCTATTATAGAACACAAACTGGGCGTGGTTAAAAGCATCAGTCAAACTGACAATGCTTATTAACAATTACAGAGGCTTTAGATTCTTGTAATGTGAAAACTTGTCTTGTAAACTGTTAGAAGTTTTTTCTACATCTAAAGCCAGACTCAAAAGTTTGTATATAATTACTGTATTCTCTTTGAGTAATTTTAATCATAGCTGCGTGCTAAGAAGCAATGTCTTCTTAATTTTATAACTTGCTTACACAAATGAAGAAAAAAGACTGGTCAATTTATTTAAGTATGACACCTTTTTTTTGATTATAGAAAAAACACCTTTAATTTTACAAACTTTCCAACGAATTTTTTTTTAAGGAACTTTTCATAATCCCAATCTAAACGCGGTGTCGTTCAGTCATCGCAACTCTGACTGTTTCTCTTGAAGTTATGTCTCTTTTCATTCTGGAAATAAAAAATCGCACCGGCAAGGTCGGTTGAACACTGAGATAAGGTAGAGGGGTCATGCCATTTTTGGTCAAAAATTGATGCACAAACAAGGCTGTGTGAACCGCGGCGTTAGCGAGCTAGAAAAACCAGCTCCCGACTGTCGCAAATCAGGCCTCTTCGGCCGCAAACTGTTGCGCAATCATTCCAAAACGTCCAGGTAGAAAGCCTGGTTAACTGCCTGACCCTGTGGAACAAACTCTGAACACACAACTCCTCTCACATCGTTATATTTCAACAACACACCAAGAGGGCTTACAGCCTAAATACTATCGTACCGTGGGTGTCGACAAGGAGGAGAGAGACAACTTGTTAATTTTGGACTTGGAGGTTCGGAGGAGAACATGTGCCGGAAAGGAATTCCACAACTTGGAAGTTATCGGGACAAAAGAGCGGGCATAACAAGATGTTCTATGTCTGTTGACCTGGACAGTAAAAGGGTGCATTCGCTCTGTTCCCCTGGTAGATCTGTTGGGGGCAGCAGGTGGAGGAACTATGGAAGAAAGCTCATCTGTGCAGTGCCCGTGCAGATATCTATAAAAGAGAGAGAGAGAGGTCACCAACGGCAAGTCGGTGGGCAAGGGATGGCAGCCGTAGGGTCACCGATGAGACGTATGGCTCTCTTCTAAATGAGGTCCAGGATAGCGAGTGTAGAAGCGATATCGGCACCCCAGATGCGGGAGCAGTATTCGATGTTTGGCCTTATTTGTGAAGTATATAAGGTATAGAGATTAACTGGTAAAAAGTATTTGCGAGCCCGGAAGAGGAAACCTAATTTCTTAGCAGCCACTTCTGCAATTGATGTGCATGTTGGCTCCAATTGAGATTTCGATCCACAGAAATGCCAACAAGTGAAAAGGACTTATTACTTCGAATAACTTGGTTGTTCATTGTGATGGGTCTAGGACTGGTGTATCTCTTATGAAATAGAAAGCAAGACTGAGATTTGGTGGAGTTGAATTGTACAAGATTTCTACTTCCCCAGTCTAATATTTTTCGGAGACCACAGAGACAGAACCCTCCATGAGTCTGCGATCCTCATATAACTGGGCTAAAGAGACAGGCTTAGAATATTGTATATTCGAGTGGAGGGTGCTGTCGTCCGCGTAACTGTGAACTGGGTTGGATGTGCTAGAGAGGAGGTCATTGATGTGGAGAAGAAACAAAGTAGCGGCTAAAGCTGAACCTTGATGGACTCCTGCATTAACTAAATACAGTTTAGAGGAATGGCCATCCACGACAACAGAAATGCTCCGGTTGGAGAGAAAATTTGCTCTCCAGGTACAGTGTTTTGGTGGTAGGCCATAGACCGGAAGTTTATTAAACAGCGCTGCATTCCAGACCTGGTCGAATGCTTTGGATATGTCTAGAGCGACAATCTGGGATTCACCGTGTAGTTCCATGGACTTGTTCCAAGAATGGGTGACAAAGGAAAGGAGGACGGCATTTGATCTGCGCTGACGGAATCCATACTGCCTGTCGTGGATTAAACTGTGTTCTTCAAGAAATTTTAGTAATTGGGTGTTTATATACTTTTCCATCAGTTTAGAGACGGCTAAAAGGAGAGAAATAGGCCTGTAGTTGCTAGGAAGCGCTTTGGATCCTTTCTTGGGGACGGGTTGTACCCGAGCAGTTTTCCAGTTACTAGGGAATATGCCTCTATTGTAAGATGTCTGAAACAGACGAGTCAGGACAGGAGCAAGTTCTGGTGCGCATTTTTCGAGAACAATTGCTGGGCAATTGTTGCTTTCCAAAACGTCCAGGTAGAAATCCTGTATAACTGTCTGAGCATGTGGAACAAATTCTGAACGCACAACTCCTCTCACATCGTAAACACAAATCAGCGTTGTTCTAACGTTTTATTTCACTTTATCAGCTTTTTTTGGGCAGAGCGAACTTGAAGCCTTCCACTGGTTTGATTGTTGTTTCGTTCCGAGGTCGTAACCACAGCACCATGATTCGTCACCCTCAAGTCAAAATACTTTTTTGAGTTGGCGTCGCTAGGAAACTTGGTTAGATTATACCATTGGACCAGCCTGTATAAAATGTATCTCCGCCTTATTGCTCATGTTTTTATTTTTAATATTCTACATTTTTAAGAAGAAACACTTTTCCTTCTGTAAAATAATTGCATCCAACATCCTTTCAATCCTTCCAGTTAATCTTTGTAATGCGCTTTAAACCTCGGTTGTAACTAACAGCTTTTGCAGTAATAACTATTTCACACAACTAGAAAAGCTCTTGTACAGGTCGCTACAACAAAAAACTTAATAGTGATTAATTGGCTAAGGCTATCAGACGCTTGAATATATCGCTGTGGGAAACTCTGTGGGTGCGTGAGGACGATAGTGGTCGATACACAACACACAACATATGCTAAAAACATACGTTAATGTCTTGCAGCTAATGCACCATGGTTAATGCAAACTTGAAGATGAGATGCGTCTCTGCAGATGCGATAGGTAATTGGCTTTAATTGCTATGAAAGTTTAGTTAATGATTGAAAACTGCGAGCGATAAAGCGATGAATCGAAACTTATTAATGAAGAAACACGTAAGAGCGATTAAATCTGCAACCGAGAAAACATTGAGAATCTAGTATAAACATGTGTGAAGAGTTTAATTTTGTTTCTAAAAGCGTTTCGTTGATCGTCCATCCAATTTTCAAGTGCACCTTGGAAAGCAAACGAAGTATCATCGCTTGTCAACGAAGTTTGCGGTGACAAAAGGACGAATTGAAATTTTTGGTTCATGTTCCGACGATGCGAAATTTGTTGATGCACTGGATGTATGATGTAAGGTGTTAGTACATTTCAGCTGAATTAGGTTTGTAAGATACGAGGGTCGATCAATAAGTGCCCGCGTTTGAAGACAGGTGGCGCTGTTAAGGGAAGTTTGCATTACCGCGGTGTGCTGTCACCTGTCAAAGGATACCATACTAAATTTCAGATTGATTCATTGGTTAGTTTTTATTTGGCAGCCAGTTGTAACAGACGTGTTTGTGTTTCTCGGTAAAATAGGAAAAGTGCAATATCGATCCGTAATTCCCTTTATATTTTTGGATTAAAAAACGTGTGAAGCAATAAAATCGAAATTGGATGCCATCTATGGGGACTCTCCACCATCTATGACATTCGTGGGATATTGGTTCAATGAATTGAAACAATGAGGAACATAATATATGAGAAAATAAAGGAAGCACACGACTTACAGAATCGATGCTACTGCTCTTGTCTTCATGGTTTTCTTCATTGACTGATTCTTTGGCTGCTAAGCGTTGAAATGCAAAGAATCAATATACTTTTGGTTCTTCAGCACCATCCGTTGCGATTGCGCCAGTTAACTTGATGGTTAAGATATAAATGTGGAATATCTGCATCATAGAATTGATTCATTACTAGATCACAAGCTTTTAAAAAGTTCCATACATTTTCTCGCGGTTACCTAGGAAATCGTTGAAAAGGTCCACAACATTATTCTCGCTAATCGCCTAACTAAAGTGCGCGAAGTAACAGAGGTCGTATCGTGTCTTATGGAACGGAAATCAATATTTTACACGATAAAAGTTCAGTATGAGAAAGGTGTCTGTCCGGGGTGCCGCAATTGTTTTGGACCACTTTAAGCGAAATTCGTTTCATGGGAAATTGAGATCACCATTTGAAATATTTTTATGAAAATTCGCTACCATAACGCACTTAAACTCTTTTCAACACTTATTTACTATTGCTGTATTCATACTTTTTTAAAATAAAATAAATATAAACAATACAAAATTTTGAAATTTAAATTTGAATAATTTAACCTAAACATATGTTTATATAATTTAAACTAGGTTTGTATGTACTTTATATTAGGTGTGTAGTTTCATTTACTTCAAATTTTCCATACACATCAAGCTGCTTGCAGTCACATGCTAAAATTTAGCGCTTATGGACGCAAACATTGTCCCGGTATAAGAAAAGAAATGGTCCAGTACTGACAATTTACAAAATTGTTAGTTGGTTGTACATTGCATACAAGCTCCATCTATAAAATTTTGTGTTAACTAGAGCTGTTGTGACAACATACTACCAGGTTTCGCACCGAGATGGCGTCCCTCTCGTTCTCTCATAATATTCCCCATTCTGACATCTTGCAACAACTGCTATTGTTTAGATTTGTCTACCATTTTTTTAAATAGCATAGCAGTACAGATAACGTCATCTTTTTCTGTCCAACATTGTAGATATTGCATTACAGAATCTGAAGTGATGTCTAGGATTCTTTTATTATTAATTTCGGATAACTTTATTTTCCTTTGATCAAAAGACTTGAAAATTGGTACACAACCACGTCACTCTATGCTCTTTTAAGTTGTAAATGTTCGTTTCAATCAAAATGTTAAGGAATTTTACAGACTTTCAAATCTCATTGCACTGGTATTTTAATGTGACACTGCGTTATCTAATTTGTATAACTACCTTTAAAAAAATTTGCTAATCGAGTTGCGAAGAAACAGGCATGCCATTGTTTCAGTTTTGAAAATATAAATTTTTTTAATTAAATAACGCAGTCTGATACATCACTGAAATCGTATTTTTTTTCTCTGTTCAACCCTATAAAGATTCAATGTGACTGCCATAATAAAATCCAAAGTTGGTTATAAAAACCTAATGATCTAGTAGGCCTAGAAAATTTTTGAGACGGGCAGTAGATAACTCGTGACGTCTCGTGTGAAAATTATAAAACGAAACTTGTCATTTTTTTTCAGAATATTTCAGTAGCGACCTCATTTATTCGGAATTTAAAAACCCTACCGTCTCTTGGTATCTTCTCTACTAATCTTGCGGCAAACTTTCACCTCGTTTGACTTAAGAAAATTCAAGTTTTTGAAGGCAGCTAAGATTATGTTAAGTTTCTTTGGTTTTGATAATACCATAAGGCGAAACGTATGTGAGCTGAGGACTTATTGAGAAGTAAATGAAGCAAACGTGAATCATAAAATCAAATGCAAAATCATCTACGTCTATATTTAATAAAAAAGTTGACCGAACATGCGTGGACAATGATAGTCAGTCGATTTGTCATGTTTTTTAATCACTTTGAGTGCAGCCAGCAAGTAATGAACCCACCAAAAGGAAATCTACATGATGCATAATACTGCACAACGAATGTAAACAGAGTTCGTGCATGTGGTGTTAATTTGCATGTTACTTTATAGTATTTATAAAATCGCTACTATTTTTACGAGTTGTTCGGAATATGGAACATTGACACGTTGACACATTTAATAAAAAATAAATGGGTTATTTGAATCACTCCAGCGGCTAAAAATAACTATTAAATTGATGTTGACAGAACATATTACGTCTTATTTATATTTTTAACCGAATTTTTTTATACCAGCTCAAGTGTAGCGCATTTTCAAACGTCAAAATATTTTGTTATTACAACTTATTTGTATTGAAATTAATTATATACAAGACAATGGATAAATTCCAATACTGATTATGTTTGAAATCTATCTAATTTTCAAAATTTGAGATTTTATCGTAAGTAGTATGAGGCATTAATATATAGCTTCCATTTATTTTATCACATCCTCAAAAATAACCATGTGTTTTTCTTTGAAGTTATCACTTAACACTTTTAATCAATAAAAACACTTGATAAGTTCGTTAGATAGGAAAATCGGCCTCGGCTTTCCCGGAAAATTTTGCGTTTTCTTTCGAAAAATTGTATATCTGGAAATAACAAAGTTAGGGCAACGCGTGTTTGAATCATAAAAAGTCAACTATCTACCAAGATTTAGGTCTGTAAGTTAAAAGACAAAATAGTTATAGGCATTTAAAGGACAAAAATTGGGGTTTTCCTCAAAACGACAAAGTCGCGATTTGAAACGTCAGAATTGACACCATTTAGACAAAGAACTTAAAACAAATACGGCTTATGTAGAGAAAATTTCGCAAAAAGAGTGTTTCACAAACCCTTAAGCTTCAGCCGTCATTGTCCTAAAATATTTCCAGAAAATTCACCTCAAATACACCCTTTGTCTAAGGCTTTGACAGTAGTTTTAATTAATTTTATGGTTTAATGGTCTATAATATTTAGATAATTTTCGTGGAAAAAATTCGTCAATGCGACTTTTGAATTTAGAAAAGATTTCTTCAAATGAGTGCAAACTAGGCGCCCTAGAATCCATATCCGGGGTTAGTTTCAGTTTTTATCTGTTTACAGGGTGAAGCATTTCTACGGTAAAGCTCAATATATTCGTTACTATACAAGATACAAGAAAAAATTGTATACGTTAATTATAGGGTGTCTTGAGCTGCATCATACAAACTTATTTTGACAATCACAGAGTGGCCCATAAGTCGTTGGTGATAGCATATTTTTTTGACATACCTTATATTATTCAATTTTTGCATTTTTTTTATCGAAATATAATGCATGTTTGTAAGAAAAAAAATTCGAGACGTAGTGAGTGCGTTTTGGTAGCGAATTTTCATTAAATGCTTCAAATTTCAATAACTCAATTTACTATTAATCTATGGCTCGTTAGCTAGGAAACCAGTTTCCTTTGACACATTTTAGCTTTATTTTCGGTAGATTTGTGTACATTTTCAAACAATAAAGTTATTTTGATAAAATACGGTCCATTGTTTCTACTATATACGTTATACCGATAACCAAATTTGATGCATGCTTCCATTTAAAGACGGCTTTGCTATTAAAAACATTTTTATAAAAATTTACTTCCATGACGCACTTGCTGCGTCCAGACTTTGGTCAGCGTTATGTCAGCTATGTACCTTATGCAATGGAACCGTTGTTCATTTACTTTGATTCGTGGTGTCTTTTTCCCTTTGTAATTCCTATAAAGAAATTCAATAAAATATAATAATGCGCTGCTTGCCGTATATCCTTTTAGTGAATTTTTTTTTTTTAAATAAACTTATTTTTTGAGTTATCGGTGTGATATATATATATATATATATATATATATATATATATATATATATATATATATATATATATATATATATATAAACAAACACAGATCTCCTCATTAGTGAATTTTTCGTTTTACGAAAACAAAACTAACTCAAAAACTAATTGACCGAAACATATATATAAACATATAAAAATTGAAACTGACCCCGGATATGGGTTCTAGGGGTCCTAATTCGCGCTCATTTGCAAAAAATTTTCAAAATTCAAAAGTCGGGAACTCCCTATTAGGGAATTTTTTTCTACGAAAATTCACTAAAAACAAGAAATATATTCTCAAGAGATATAATAGATATTTGCTTTTGTAGAGGTTCAAAAAAAAATGGATAGTACGAATTGCAATGGATTAAAATACTTACGCAATAGGTACCTAGCCATAAGTTAAATTTAATAAATGTTTCTTTCGCTACAGTCGTATTAAAAATTAGTAATTTAACAAACTAAATCTGTGTTACGTTTGTGGTAAATTTTTCGTTTAGTAGGCCAGGAAATAACGTAAAAAAAATGATACCACAATGTGCAACTTTTGAAGTACAAACTTAGAAAGCTCAATAAAAATAGCATCAGCTGCTTTTGAAAACAGTGACAGCGTAGTTATTATTATTGTCTTGTTTCATGTTGTTTAATGACGAATCAAATTTGGCAAGTTATTAACGAAAATTACATAGCGTACACCCAAGGTAGGTCCAACAGACAATTCGCAATAATGAACATAACCAAGCCCACAAAGGTGGGTTAGCAAATACAGGGGATGTGCTTCAATAATGCTTACTCCATATTAATTTTACGCATCACAGAAAGTACACAAATGCATTCCCGTCTCCTACATGAACAGACGTTTTTTTTTGTCCAGCGATTTGTTCACACGATTATAATTTCATACAAAATTAAACATCAAAGCATTTTTTTTACAGATTTCTCTCCAAATCGTGATTATTTAATTGTAAACGCAAATCAGGTTTTCATTAATTTTCTGTCTCTTTAATTTGCAACTGCGTAGATTTGAGCATTATAATTTAACAGGCATGTAGTAATTTCACATATATCCCGTCACGGCATACACACATATGAACATATCTTTTGCCAAGATCGCGTATATTTAACTCAATTTTTGCGCTGAAGGGGTGCCAAACGCATAATAAGGCAGGTGCAAACGACATGTTTGTGTGAAAAATGTGACTTCTTATGTGTTTGAAATGTGTTGAAATGGTTAAAACGGGAACAACAAAGCGCCATTAAATAAGTCCAATCTGGTCGACGTCTCGCCGCTTCGGAAATAAAAGAAATAGGTACCTTTCTTTTGGTAGCAGAGTAAACACATTCCTGAAATACTTCAGATAAATAATATGACCGTTAGGTCATCGAATAATGGTTGCCGAAAACTAGATTTATTCTAAATTTAGAAATGCATTTGTTTAAAACGCACTTTCGTCTATTTGATTTGATGTAGAGTACTGTTAAATATTTATATTAATAAGAATAATAATAATTCAGGCGTTTTATCTTTAGTGTCGTTACACAACTTGCAAGGGGAAGCAAAAAAAAACCTGTTAGTTCTTTAATAATATTATGAAAGTCCAATAAAAAATGCAACACTTCTAACTATTAACCACGCTGAGTGTTACAATTATATATATATATATTTTTTGAATTTAACGTCTATCTGTTTCCACGACTATGGCCAATCACTGACGGCACGGAGCAGTTTCACCTCACTATCCTGGAAATTCTGGCGCATCCCTGCCTTTCTGTAAGTAGGGTAGCATTCTTTAACGTGCCCAACATCGCATAGACACGGAACCGAAGGCTTTGCGCCCACTTCGAAGGGCGGAAGTGCAGACATCTAACTTGCTCAAATGCAATGCCACAACCTCAGTTGATATCAATCTTTTTAGAATTCAGAAGCCGCGGTCTCCTCATTAACGAATTTTTTCTATGAAAATTAGCTAAAAATTATAAACCGTTAAACCATAAATTTTACTAAAACTATTTCCAAAGCATCAGAGAAAGGGTCTATTTGAAATGAATTTTCTGGAAATATTTTACTAAAATGAAGGGCAATGATGGTTTAAGCTGAAACTTAAGGGTTTGCAGAACACCCTTTACATAATCAGTATTTATTTCAGGTTTTTTGCCTAAATGTTGCCAATTTTGACGTTTCAAATCGCGACTTTTTACGTTTTGAGGAAAACCCCAAATTTTTTTTCTTTAAATGCCTAACTTTTTGTCTTTAAACTTACAGACCTAAATTTTGGCAAATTGTTCACCCTTTATATATATATATATATATATATATATATATATATATATATATATATATATATATATATATATATATATATATATATATATATATATATATATATATGCCTAGTTCGCGTTCATTTGAAGAAACTTTTTTTAAATTCAAAAGTCGGGATCCTCGTTAGTGATTTTTTTAAAGGAAATTCACTCAAACAAGCACTTGTGAAGCCACGGGAAAAGTCTACGACTGTATTAAATATGGAATGGTTTCACTAAGTTAGGGCAAGAACAAACAACCAGATATGGTATTCAAATTGAATGACGTCTTAAAGCTTTCATCTCTTCTTTGTCTAATTAGTTTTTATACAAAACCTCGCTAAAAAATTCATCCGAATAGGAAAAATCTGATTAGATAACGGTAAAGTGAAATGAGAGTAAAAAAAATTGAAAAAAAGTTAAGTCACCAACTAGGATTCGAACTCGTCATGCAGGAGCCAATTGAATTTGATTATCCGATGTACAGGGACTTAGGCCACTGAGATATGCTCTGCATGTGTCTACTAGCAGCTATATCTCGTAATACATTGGTTCAATGTTTTAAAATTTACACAAAACCATTTCGATTTACAATGGATTTTTTGCTCGTATTATAACGAAATCAATGAAAATAACGACTTAGGCACATATCTAGGAGCTTGTTAGTCATTTCTTGTAGTATTTTTCACTCCCATTCGTACTCAATCAATTTTGACGTTTTAACTTTCTTGAATCAGATTTAATTAATTACAAATTAATTTACCTCTAACTTTTTTGTCTTTTAAGGTAGATATCTAAATTTAGGTACACAGGATACATTTTATGACAGAAACCAGATTATTAAATTTGTGCCAAATTTGATCAAAATCGAATCATTATTGTTTTAGTTAATGGTGGGACACGTGTGTGTGTATATATATATATATATATATATATATATATATATATATATATATATATATATATATATATATATATATATATATATATATACCATCAATAAATTGAAACTGACCCTGGATATGAGTTCTAGGGAGGCTAGTTCGCGATCATTTGAAGAAGTTTTTAAAATTCAAAAGTCAGGATCTCATTAGTGAATTTTTTAAAGAAAATTCACTAATAGAGTTGTGGAAATAAAATATTTAGAATCATTCAAATCATTAGATTTGAGCATTATAATTTCACAGGCAAGTAGTAATTTCACATATATGCTGTCACGGCATACACACATATGAACATATCTTTTGCCAAGATCGCGTATATTTAACTCAATTTTTGCGCTGAAGGGGTGCCAAACGCATAATAAGGCAGGTGCAAACGACATGTTTGTGTGAAAAATGTGGCTTCTTATGTGTTTGAAATGTGTTGAAATGGTTAAAACGGGAACAACAAAGCGCCATTAAATAAGTCCAATCTGGTCGACGTCTCGCCGCTTCGGAAATAAAAGAAATACCTTTCTTTTGGTAGCAGAGTAAACACATTCCTGAAATACTTCAGATAAATAATATGACCGTTAGGTCATCGAATAATGGTTGCCGAAAACTAGATTTATTCTAAATTTAGAAATGCATTTGTTTAAAACGCACTTTCGTCTATTTGATTTGATGTAGAGTACTGTTAAATATTTATATTAATAAGAATAATAATAATTCAGGCGTTTTATCTTAAGTGTCGTTACACAACTTGCAAGGGGAAGCAAAAAAAAAACTGTTAGTTCTTTAATAATATTATGAAAGTCCAATAAAAAATGCAACACTTCTAACTATTAGCCACGCTGAGTGTTACAATTATATATATATTTTTTTTGAATTTAACGTCTATCTGTTTCCACGACTATGGCCAATCACTGACGGCACGGAGCAGTTTCACCTCACTATCCTGGAAATTCTGGCGCATCCCTGCCTTTCTGTAAGTAGGGTAGCATTCTTTACGTGCCCAACATCGCATAGACACGGAACCGAAGGCTTTGCGCCCACTTCGAAGGGCGGAAGTGCAGACATCTAACTTGCTCAAATGCAATGCCACAACCTCAGTTGATATCAATCTTTTTAGAATTCAGAAGCCGCGGTCTCCTCTAACGAATTTTTTCTATGAAAATTAGCTAAAAATTATAAACCGTTAAACCATAAATTTTACTAAAACTATTTCCAAAGCATCAGAGAAAGGGTCTATTTGAAATGAATTTTCTGGAAATATTTTACTAAAATGAAGGGCAATGATGGTTTAAGCTGAAACTTAAGGGTTTGCAGAACACCCTTTACATAATCAGTATTTATTTCAGGTTTTTTGCCTAAATGTTGCCAATTTTGACGTTTCAAATCGCGACTTTTTACGTTTTGAGGAAAACCCCAAATTTTTTTTCTTTAAATGCCTAACTTTTTGTCTTTAAACTTACAGACCTAAATTTTGGCAAATTGTTCACCCTTTATATATATATATATATATATATATATATATATATATATATATATATATATATATATATATATATATATATATATGCCTAGTTCGCGTTCATTTGAAGAAACTTTTTTTAAATTCAAAAGTCGGGATCCTCGTTAGTGATTTTTTTAAAGGAAATTCACTCAAACAAGCACTTGTGAAGCCACGGGAAAAGTCTACGACTGTATTAAATATGGAATGGTTTCACTAAGTTAGGGCAAGAACAAACAACCAGATATGGTATTCAAATTGAATGACGTCTTAAAACTTTCATCTCTTCTTTGTCTAATTAGTTTTTATACAAAACCTCGCTAAAAAATTCATCCGAATAGGAAAAATCTGATTAGATAACGGTAAAGTGAAATGAGAGTAAAAAAAATTGAAAAAAAGTTAAGTCACCAACTAGGATTCGAACTCGTCATGCAGGAGCCAATTGAATTTGATTATCCGATGTACAGGGACTTAGGCCACTGAGATATGCTCTGCATGTGTCTACTAGCAGCTATATCTCGTAATACATTGGTTCAATGTTTTAAAATTTACACAAAACCATTTCGATTTACAATGGATTTTTTGCTCGTATTATAACGAAATCAATGAAAATAACGACTTAGGCACATATCTAGGAGCTTGTTAGTCATTTCTTGTAGTATTTTTCACTCCCATTCGTACTCAATCAATTTTGACGTTTTAACTTTCTTGAATCAGATTTAATTAATTACAAATTAATTTACCTCTAACTTTTTTGTCTTTTAAGGTAGATATCTAAATTTAGGTACACAGGATACATTTTATGACAGAAACCAGATTATTAAATTTGTGCCAAATTTGATCAAAATCGAATCATTATTGTTTTAGTTAATGGTGGGACACGTGTGTGTGTATATATATATATATATATATATATATATATATATATATATATATATATATATATATATATATATATATATATATATATATATATATATATATATACCATCAATAAATTGAAACTGACCCTGGATATGAGTTCTAGGGAGGCTAGTTCGCGATCATTTGAAGAAGTTTTTAAAATTCAAAAGTCAGGATCTCATTAGTGAATTTTTTAAAGAAAATTCACTAATAGAGTTGTGGAAATAAAATATTTAGAATCATTCAAATCATTAGATTTGAGCATTATAATTTCACAGGCAAGTAGTAATTTCACATATATGCTGTCACGGCATACACACATATGAACATATCTTTTGCCAAGATCGCGTATATTTAACTCAATTTTTGCGCTGAAGGGGTGCCAAACGCATAATAAGGCAGGTGCAAACGACATGTTTGTGTGAAAAATGTGGCTTCTTATGTGTTTGAAATGTGTTGAAATGGTTAAAACGGGAACAACAAAGCGCCATTAAATAAGTCCAATCTGGTCGACGTCTCGCCGCTTCGGAAATAAAAGAAATACCTTTCTTTTGGTAGCAGAGTAAACACATTCCTGAAATACTTCAGATAAATAATATGACCGTTAGGTCATCGAATAATGGTTGCCGAAAACTAGATTTATTCTAAATTTAGAAATGCATTTGTTTAAAACGCACTTTCGTCTATTTGATTTGATGTAGAGTACTGTTAAATATTTATATTAATAAGAATAATAATAATTCAGGCGTTTTATCTTAAGTGTCGTTACACAACTTGCAAGGGGAAGCAAAAAAAAAAACTGTTAGTTCTTTAATAATATTATGAAAGTCCAATAAAAAATGCAACACTTCTAACTATTAGCCACGCTGAGTGTTACAATTATATATATATTTTTTTTGAATTTAACGTCTATCTGTTTCCACGACTATGGCCAATCACTGACGGCACGGAGCAGTTTCACCTCACTATCCTGGAAATTCTGGCGCATCCCTGCCTTTCTGTAAGTAGGGTAGCATTCTTTACGTGCCCAACATCGCATAGACACGGAACCGAAGGCTTTGCGCCCACTTCGAAGGGCGGAACGTGCAGACATCTAACTTGCTCAAATGCAATGCCACAACCTCAGTTGATATCAATCTTTTTAGAATTTAGAAGCCGCGGTCTCCTAATTAACGAATTTTTTCTATGAAAATTAGCTAAAAATTATAAACCGTTAAACCATAAATTTAACTAAAACTACTACCAAAGCATCAGAGAAAGGGTCTATTTGAAATGAATTTTCTGGAAATATTGTATTAAAATGAAGGGCAATGATCGTTTAAGCTGAAACAAGGGTTTGCCGAACACTCTTTACATAATTCGTATTTATTTCAGGTTCTTTGTCTAAATGTTGCCAATTTTGACGTTTCAAATCGCGACTTTTTACGTTTTGAGGAAAACCCCAATTTTTTTTCTTTAAATGCCTAACTTTTTGTCTTTAAACTTCCAGACCTAAATTTTGGCTAATTGTTCACCCTTTATATATATATATATATATATATATATATATATATATATATATATATATATATATATATATATATATATATATGCCTAGTTCGCGTTCATTTGAAGAAACTTTTTTTTTAATTCAAAAGTCGGGATCCTCGTTAGTGATTTTTTTAAAGGAAATTCACTCAAACAAGCACTTGTGAAGCCACGGGAAAAGTCTACGACTGTATTAAATATGGAACGGTTTCACTAAGTTAGGGCAAGAACAAACAACCAGATATGGTATTTAAATTGAATGACCTCTTAAAACTTTCATCTCTTCTTTGTCTAATTAGTTTTTATACAAAACCTCGCTAAAAAATTCATCCGAATAGGAAAAATCTGATTAGATAACGGTAAAGTGAAATGAGAGTAAAAAAAATTGAAAAAAAGTTAAGTCACCAACTAGGATTCGAACTCGTCATGCAGGAGCCAATTGAATTTGATTATCCGATGTACAGGGACTTAGGCCACTGAGATATGCTCTGCATGTGTCTACTAGCAGCTATATCTCGTAATACATTGGTTCAATGTTTTAAAATTTACACAAAACCATTTCGATTTACAATGGATTTTTTGCTCGTATTATAACGAAATCAATGAAAATAACGACTTAGGCACATATCTAGGAGCTTGTTAGTCATTTCTTGTAGTATTTTTCACTCCCATTCGTACTCAATCAATTTTGACGTTTTAACTTTCTTGAATCAGATTTAATTAATTACAAATTAATTTACCTCTAACTTTTTTGTCTTTTAAGGTAGATATCTAAATTTAGGTACACAGGATACATTTTATGCCAGAAACCAGGTTATTAAATTTGGTTGCCCTTACTTTGTTATTTCCGGACATATAATTTTTTTTCGAAAGAAAACACAAAATTTTCCGGGAAAACCTGGGCCGATTTTCCTGACTAACTAATTTATCCAAGCCACTCCAAGTGTGCTTATTAGTGCTCATCACAGGTTCCAATCTTTGCTTTTTTTTCCTCCCTCAGGGCTCGTCTGCGTCTTTGCGGCCCCGATAGCACTGCAGCGTTTGGCTTATTGTGCATCCAATCTTCACTTAGTCATCACTAGTATTTACTTATCGTACGGCTACTTTCAGAATTCTCATTGATGTCATGTTAGTCTGTGTTATCTTTAAACATCTATATCAATTCAATGGTAACCTTATCTGGATAGTTTTGATTGCTCTATATGTACATTTGTTTCATTTATCAGCTCACAGTTAATTTAGCAAATGTTCTCTCGCCCATCTTAGCAATATTGATCATGTTTTAGGTTAGTCTATTTTCTGGCATTGTACTATTGCACTTACAATTTAATCTATTGTACCTCTATGCACACACAAATCCTATGGACTTATAGTGCTATCTAATATATGTACTACTTATTTGTATGTATACAAATATATTACCTTATTTTCATTTACCTTCCATATACATGTGTATCTGTGTATGTTGACATGTGTATGTGTATATATTTGTACTCTTATTCTCTGTAATTGACAAGTTGATCAATAAAGTATTATTACTAAAACCTGTGAAGTGAACAGAAACCACTTTAAATCATCTTGACACTATCTAGGTCAAGTTTAATTGATATCGGTAATTGAACTCAAAGAGACAAGGGTGTTTAATTTCACGGTTAACACCAGTTCAAGCCGTAAGTTTGTTTGATTTAGGTTCCGTATTGAATGATGCATTTGATGAGCACAATTTGGAGTCGTTTGCCAATGACTTTGCTAGATCTATATATACATTCATTGACCCGAATTCAACAAATTACTCTTACGATTCGCGATATCTGATTACAGGACATTCACCACTTGACGTTCTCTACATCTTTTGCTTTTTAGTTGCAGATTTTTTAAATAATTTAAGTAAGTCGATAGCTTGTTACAGGTGGTAACGGTGATTGCTTTCAGTGACTTAATGATAGTCTTCGGAAGAGTCCTTGACCAACTGTAAACTGTTCTTGAATTAAGTGACACAAAATTGCATAGATGCGTTAGCGCGGAAATATTTTTGCCCAAATTGTATTCCAATATCGCTAGATTCAGCATCCTATAATGTATGTACTTTTTTTCTAGGTTTTTTTTTTAAATAGGATTTATTTGCTTATTTTTGGGCAATAATGGGATTAAAAGCACCCCAGAGGTGGGAGCAGTATTTGAGGTTTGGCCTTATTTGTGAAGTATGTAAGGTATAGAGTTTAGCTGGTGAAAAGTATTTGCGAGCCCGGAAGAGGAAACCTAATTTCTTAGCAGCCGCTTCTGCAATTGATGTGACATGTTGGTGGCAATTGAGATTTCGATCCACAGAAATGCCAACAAGTGAAAAGGACTCATTGCTTTGAATAACTTGGTTGTTCATTGTGATGGGTCTAGGGCTGGGTATCTCTTATGAGATAGAAAGCAAGACTGAGATTTGGTGGAGTTCAATTGTACAAGATTTCTACTTCCCCAGTCTCATATTTTTTGGAGATTCACAGAGACAAAACCCTCTATGAGTCTGCAATCCTCATCTAATTGGGCTAAAGAGACAGGCTTCGAATATTGTATATTTGAGTGGAGGGTGCTGTCATCCGCGTAACTGTGAACTGGGTTGGATGTGCTAGAGAGAAGGTCATTGATGTGGAGAAGCAACAAAGTAGGGGCTAAAGCTGAACCTTGAGGGACTCCTGCATTAATTGGATACAGTTTGGATGAATGGCCATCCACGACAACAGAGATGCTCCGGTTGGAGAGGAAATATGCTGTCCAGGTACAGACTTTTGGTGGTTGGCCATAGGCGGGAAGTTTATTAAGCAGCGCTGCGTGCCAGACATGCTCGAATGCTTTGTATATGTTTAGAGCGACAATCTAGGATTCACCGTGTAGTTCCATAGACTGGCTCCAAGAATGGGTGACAAAGGAAAGGAGATCGGCAGTTGATCTGCGCTGACGGAATCCATACTGCCTGTCGTGGATTAGACTGTGTTTTTCAAGAAATTTTAGTAATTTGGTGTTTATATACTTTTCCATCACCTTAGAGACGACTGAAATGAGATAAATAGGCATGTAGTTGCTAGGAAGCGCTTTGTATCCTTTCTTGGGGACTGGTTGTACTCGAGCAGTTTTCCAGTTACTAGGGAATATGACTATTGTAAGATGGCTGAAACAGACGAGTCAGGACAAGAAAAAGTTCTGGTACCTCCGTCTATGTACAGTTCATTATTCGACCAAAGTAGAAAAGGTTGCCGACACAGCGTACAAATAAAGATGACGGAATTTCAATAGAGGGACTTCCGATATACCCAAGCGGAGAAAGTTTTTTTGATCCTCCCTCGAGGGTTGCTGTCGATTACCTGTACCTGATCTAAACACAATTTTAATTGTTAAGCTTTTAGAATATATCATCTTCTGATGAAGCTAACTTTGTTAGTGAAACGATCGTCAGGTCTTTAAAAATGTGTTGCGGTGAATTGGGTTTCTCCAAGTGTACTTATCAGTGCTTATCAGGCGCATCAATCTTCAGCTAGTCAATTTTAAAGGTCTTGAATAAAATGTTCAATAATGAATGTTACTGTAAACTAATTCCCTGATGTTACTGTCAAAAAGCTAGCACGTTTTTTGATATTCAGATAAATTTATCAAGAAATTATTTTGTAAAATGATTGATGGATGCGCCTGTCGACCTAAAGAAAATGAGGAATGATGTGCCCTAGAATAAAATTTTTGTAGAATTCTTTTCAGAGCTTAAATAAATTATTTCTCAGGATTATATAAAAGTTACACGCCATTCAATTCTTATACGTATTGAGTATTTAAGTAATTGGTTTTCAAGAAGAATCAGGCAAAAAAAAACTGTGTGCAGAGAATGTGAAATTAGACATGATGTACGGTGATTCATCATTTGACTCTTAAAACTTATTGATCAAAATCTATTCCCTAAATTAGATGGAAAAAAAATGTACCCATTACAGGATCACGGACTTTGAAACTTAAAAAAAATTAAAAAGAGGTCGAATGTAAAGCATTTAGAACCTATATCCAAGATACACACACAGTGCGCTGAAAAAGGTTAGAATAATCAATGTAAAATTCTAAACTCTCTGCCCCGTCGATTTTAGTAACCTTTCGTTAAGAAAATTCATTAATAGCGAGGTATCGATGGTGGACTTTCGGAAAAAATTTTCAAATGAGCGCGAATTCAGGCCCCTGAAACCCATTTCCATTGTAAGTTAACATGTATATATATATATATATATATATATATATATATATATATATATATATATATATATATATATATATATATATATATATATATACAGGGTCGCTGATAAGTCTAGAAACGGTCGATTATCCGGGAAAATATACAAGGTGTCGAAAAAAGTTTTATACAAAAGTTTTTGGGTTCTTCAATGTCTACTAGGCGGTGATAATTTCATTTATACAGGGTTGGTCATACAGGCGTGGCACACCAATATTAATTTTTTTTTAATGGAACACCCTATATATTATTCGATATTTCAATCCTTCTCTTAATTTTGAGCAACATTTATCAGAAGCATGATGTACATAAACTCAATCGTTTCCGGGTAAAAAAATAAATAAAAATAAACGCTATTGTTTTTAAAATCTATTGGATGAAGAACAAAAATAAATGAAAAGTAGAATATCTCTTGAAAACAATCTGTGAGTGTGAAAAGAACCGGTTGCGATGTTTTTAACATTGTTTGGAATCCTATTTTATAAGATGTTCAAAGTGTTCTCCATTGACCTCCTGACAATAATGAATTCGCTTAACAAAACATTGCACTGCATTTACAAGAGCGTTTTGAGGAATGTTATTAATTTCATGCACAATCCTTGCTTGCAACTCTTCAATATTCTGCGGTCTATTTTGGTAAATTAAATTTTTTACATGACCCCACAAAAAAAAGTCAAGCGGCGTCATGTCGGGAGACCTAGCTGGCCATTCAATAGTTCCCCTGCGCCCTATCCATCTGCCAGGAAAGGTTTGATTCAGATATTCCCGTACCTCAATTCCAAAATGAGGGGGTGCCCCATCCTGCTGAAACCATATTTCTTCCGCTGGTAGATTTGGGTCGTTATTGTTCGGAAATAATCGACTAACGTCTGGAACAATTGATTCTTGCAAAAGTGTCAAATATCGAGCAGAGTTCAAATTACCGTGTATAAAATAAGGTCCTATGATATGTCCACCAATAATAGCACACCAAACATTTACTTTTTGCGGTCTTTGGGTGTGAATTTGTTCCATCCAATGTGGGTTTTCGTCTGACCAGTACCTACAGTTGTGTCGGTTGACTTGTCCATTCAAACAAAATGTAGATTCGTCGGAAAACAAAATGTGGTTGGCAAAGTTAAAATTTTGGCGTAACTTCTCCATAATAAGTTCACAGAACTCGATTCTGCGATCAAAATCGTCTTCACTCAGTTCTTGCAATAAATGAATTTTATATGGACGGAACTTTTCCCGCTTCGTAATCTTTTGAATTGAATATCGACTCATATTGTGATTTAAAGCCAATTGCTGTGCCGAAGTTTTCGGATTTTCCACCACATCCAATATTACATTCAAAGAATTTTCTTCATTTGTAACGGTTACTGGCCTTCCAGTTCTAGGTTTATCCTTGATACCGCCAGTTTCGTGAAAACGATGCAAAGTTTTCGAAACTGTGGATTTGGAGATCGATTCCCGCTCAGGATGCAACTCATTGAACATAATCACCACTTGAGCAAAACTTCGTGTTCTATCACCGTACCCTATCATCATTAAAATTTCGATACGTTCGGTTTCACTTAAACTTGCCATTTTGCACAAAAACTGTTGACACTAAATTACTAATGTTTCAAAACTGTTGACACTGAATGAATGTTTGACATTCGTTGTCCTGGAAACATTTTAAAACAAAAGAATAATACTGCGTTTCTTATGGGCATCTTATCTTATCTTGGGATTCCAAACAATGTTAAAAACATCGCAACCGGTTCTTTTCACACTCACAGATTGTTTTCAAGAGATATTCTACTTTTCATTTATTTTTGTTCTTCATCCAATAGATTTTAAAAACAGTAGCGTTTATTTTTATTTATTTTTTTACCCGGAAACGATTGAGTTTAGGTACATTATGCTTCTCATAAATGTTGCTCAAAATTAAGAGAAGGATTGAAATATCGAATAATATATAGGGTGTTCCATTAAAAAAAAATTAATATTGGTGTGCCACGCCTGTATGACCAACCCTGTATAAATAAAATTATCACCGCCTAGTAGACATTGAAGAACCCAAAAACTTTTGTATAAAACTTTTTTCGACACCTTGTATATTTTCCCGGATAATCGACCGTTTCCAGACTTATCAGCGACCCTGTATATATATTATCACACCGATAACTCGCAAATAATGGGTCGATTTTGATTAAATTGGTAGGTAATTTTGTAAGTGGCTTGGATAAGTTTGTTAGCCAGAAAAATTGGACTAGTTTTTCCGGAGGAATTTTGGATTTTCTTTCGGAAAATGTTTGTACCTCCGAAATTAACAAAAGCTATGACAACCAAATTTGGCATATACGTTTCTACTATCAAACTTACCTTACCCTACGTGCCAAAATTCAGTTCTCTAAGTTGAAAGGAAAAAAGTTATAGGCATTTAAAAATTTTTTTGGCTACCACTGGTGATCAAAGGAAAGCACAAGAACAAAATATTTTGTGTGATTAACAAAACCACATTGAATATTACATACAACGGTTAAGTTTTCTTGACGCAAAAAGGTCAAGAAGTAGCAGAAAAAATATTTTGAACATATATATATATATATATATATATATATATATATATATATATATATATATATATATATATATATTTCTTCTTAAAGTCGCGATTTGAAACGTTAGAACTCTCAATTTTCAGACAACGAATCTGAAACAAATACGAATTATATGGAACAAATATCGTAATAAGTGTGTTTTACAAAGCCTTAAGTTTCAGTTTCAACGATCATTGTCCTTCATTTTACTAAAATATTTGCGGAAAAGCCATTTCAAATAGACCCTCTTTCTGATGCCTTGGCAGTAGTTTCAGCTATAGAGTTTATAGTTTGATGGTCTATATCTTAGCAAATTTTCGTAGAAAAAATTCGTTAAGGAGAAGACCGCGACTGAATTTTTACTGAATTTAAAAAAATATTTCTTCAAATGAGCGCGAACTAGAACCCCTAAAACCCATATACGGAGGGGTCAGTTTCAGTTTTTGTCTGTTTACATATATACAGGGTGATGCATTTCTACCGTAAAGCTCAATAGATATAAGAAAAAATGATATACGTTAATTATAGGGTGTTTCGAACCTATTGTGACAATCGCAGGTGGCCTATATGTCGGGTGATACTGACTTTTTTTTTAATAGAACACCCCTGTGTTATTGCATTTTTGTATTTTCCATCGAATTATAATGAATGTTTGTAAGGTAAAAAAAAGATACCGTTCATCGTTTTTGAGTTATTTCAATTGTTTTTCAACTTTTCACGTTTTTGGTGTATATCACAAAATTGTGACACGGCGTTTTTGTCAATAGATAGCGGAGCTCCATGGAAATGACACATTCTGGGAGCTTTTTGTTTGTATTACTGGTCGACAACATCGAGATGCCGTATACAGGCCGGTCTCAAATAGTGGCTGAATTTGAAGTTTTCACAGAAATGTTTTTACTGTTTCCGTAGAAATAATTTTTTGTAAGATTGTTTAGATATGTTGGTAATTAATAATAAATGTTTAGTAAGTTAAAAAAACATTTGTCGACTTTTTGTGAAAAATGTAATTTAGTGTAACATTACTGAAGGCAATTTCTGTAAAAATAAATGGTGAATTTATGTAAAAGAAATTTTTCCAAATTTTGATAAAAAATTTCTTAAATTTTGGTCTTAAAGTTATTTGTAAACAATTATATCTTGGCAGGTGCGGAAAAAGCTTGAAGGTGTGTGTTCGCCAAGAAAATCGGACCTGTTTTTTCTGGAACCTATAAAAAAAATTTTTATTTTATTTTTGGAAAATGTTTGTAATTTTTGAAACAATAAAGCTATTTTAATGAAATACGGTACGTTGTTATTACTGTATAGGTTATAGTGCCAACCAAATGTCATTTTAAAAACACGACTTATTTGCCATTGAAAACATTTTTACGAAAATTCACTAACTTAACGCACTTGCTGTGTCCAGACTTTTTCGAAAAATGCTCGTTACATGTGAATTAGCATTTTAGGTTGCTAAAAAAAATTATATAGTTATTATACAGTGTGTCCCAAATTTAAGATACTTATAACGTCATCTATTTTTTTTATTTCCAATCCTAGTTTTTTTGTTGACTATTTTCAAGGTACATGTCAAGTTATACAAAACCACCATAAAAAGCACTTGATACGTTTTGTACAACCTTTAAAATTAACATTTCACAATACATTATATTTTAGATTTCTTATTTAAGCACATTTTTTCAGTTTTAGTGAATTTTCTTAAAAAAGATTCACTAATGAGGAGATCCCGACTTTCAAATTTTGAAAAAATTTCTTCAAATGAGCGCTATTTAGGACCCCCGGAACCCAAATCCGTGGTCAGTTTCAGACTTTATATGTTAATATATATATATATATATATATATATATATATATATATATATATATATATATATATATATATATATATATATATATATATATATATATATATTTATGTGTCACACCTATAACTTAAAAAATAATGGACCGATTTTGATAAAATTTGGCACATACCTTCCTTTCGCAAGTGGCTTGGATAAGTTCGTTAGCCAGGAAAATCCGCCGAGGTTTTCCCGGAAAATTTTGTGTTTTCTTTAGAAAAAAATCGAAAAATATTTATATCTCCAAAATTAACAAAGTAAGGGCAACCAAATTTCATACGCGGGTTTATATAAGAGGCAAGTTACCTACCAAAATTTAGCTCCGTAGGTTAAAGGACAAAAAAGTTACAGACATTCAAAGAAAAATAAATTTGGGTTCTCCTCAAAACGTCAAAATCGCGATTTTAAACGTCAAAATTGGTGAGTACCTTCCTTTTGCAAGTGGCTTGGATAAGTTCGTTAGCCAGGAAAATCCGACGAGGTTTTCCCGGAAAATTTTGTGTTTTCTTTCGAAAAAAATTTATATCTCCAAAATTAACAAAGTAAGGGCAACCAAATTTTATACGCGGGTTTATATCATTATAGGCAAGTTACATACCAAAATTTAGCTCTGTAGGTCAAAGAACAAAAAAGTTATAGGCATTTAAACAAAAATAAATTGAGGTTTTTCACAAAACGTCAAAGTTGCGGTTTAAACGTCAAAATTGGCAACATTTAGGAAAAGAACTTGAATCTAATACGGGCTATGGAAATAAAATGTCCCAAGAAGAATGTTTTACAAACCCTGAAGTCTTAGTGTCAACCGTCATTGTCCTTCATTTTAATAAAATGTTTCCAGAAAATTCATTTCAAATAGACCCTTTCTCTGATGCTTGGCAGTAGCCTTAGCTATATAGTTTATCGTTAATAGTATATAATTTTTGTAGAATTTTCGTAAAAAAAATCAATACAGCTCAATATATCTGTTATTATGTTATTGCATTTTTGCATTTTCCATCGAAATATAATGCATGTTTGTAAGAACAAAAATTCTGCACGCAGTAAGTGCGTTATGGTAGCGAATTTTGATCAAATGCTTAATATTTGAATAGCTCAATTTGCTATTAATCTATAAGGTTGACCAAAAAATGAGTTTTTTTATATAAATAAATGATTAAACATTAATTATGACTAAAATAATTACAACGCCCGCTGGAATACGACATTAAAACAAAGCTCCAACAACTGACTCGTTGGTCTAGAGGTATGATTTCCGCTTAGAGTGCGGGAGCTCCCAGGTTCAAATCCCGGACAAGCCCAAATACCTTTTATTTGCTTTTTTTTAACCGACTTCAAACAAGGACGAGGTTCTCAATTCGCCTGTATGTTTTTAGTTAAATTTCTTAAAAAAAAATTCACTAATGGGGAGATCTCGACTTTTGAATTTTGAAAAAATTTCTTCAAATGAGCGCTATTTAGGACCCCTGGAACCCAAATCCGAGGTCGGTTTCAGACTTTATATGTTTATATATATATATATATATATATATATATATATATATATATATATATATATATATATATATATATATATATATATATATATATATGTGTGTGTGTGTGTGTGTGTGTGTGTATGTATGTATGTTTATATATTTATGTGTCACACCTATAACTAAAAAAATAATGGACCGATTTTGATAAAATTTGGTGAGTACCTTCCTTTCGCGAGTTGCTTGGATAAGTTCGTTATCCAGGAAAATCCGCCGAGGTTTTCCAGGAAAATTTTGTGTTTTTTTCGAAAAAATCGAAAAAAAATTATATCTCGGGAATTAACAAAGTAAGGGCAACGAAATTTGGTACACGGGTTTATATCGTTATATGTAAGCTACCTACCAAAATTTAGCGCTGTCGGTTAAAGGACAAAAAAGTTACAGGCATTTAAAGAAAAATAAATTTGGGTTTTCCTCAAAACGTCAAAGTCGCGATTTTAAACGTCAAAATTGTTAATATTTAGGCAATGAACCTGAAATTAATATGATCTATGGAAGGAAAATGTCTCAAGAATAATGTTTTACGAAGCCTGAGCTCTTAGTTTCAATCGTCATTGTCCTTCATTTTACTAAAATATTCCCAGAAAATTAATTTCAAATAGACCCTTTCTCTGATACTTTAGCAGTAGTGTGGGCTATAGAGTTTATCGTTTAATGGTATATCATTTTTGTCGAATTATCTTAAAAAATCATTAAAGCGCAATATTTCCGTTATTAATCAAGTTACGAAAAAAAGTTGTATACATTAATTGTAGGGTGTCTTAAGCTACATCTTAAAAAATATTTCCACAATTACAGGGTGGCCCATAAGTCGTTGGTGATTCAAATTTTCTTTTTTTTTTAGTGAATTTTTTCAATCGAACACGCCCTATGTTATTGCATTTTTGTATTTTCCATCGAAATATAATACATCTTTGTAAGAAAAGAAATTCGGGACGCAGCAAGTGCGTTATGGTAGCGAATTTTCATTAAATGCTTCAAATTGTGAATCAATTTGCTATTAACCTATAAGGTTGACCAGAAAACCAGTTTTTTCGGGAAAAATTTAAGTTTACTTTCGGAAATTTTTGTACATTTTCAAACAATAAAGTTATTTTGATGAAATATGGTACATTGTTTCTAATATATAAATTATACTGGTAACCAAATTTGGTGCCTGCTTTCTTAAAAAAACATATTTGCTATTAGAAACATTTTTATGAAAATTCACTACCATAACGCACTTGCTGCGTCAGAGTTTTTTTTGACTATTCTGATGCAATGTCTTAACAAGCAGTTTCAGTAATTAAGGTAATAACGCGTAATAATAGCTACTATGCACAATCCTCTCTTGTATTCATAATTTTAAACTTCAAAGGTTGGTCAGGAATAGAACGTTGGCAGTGATCTTGACGCCTAAAATTGTATATAGTTTTTCTTTTCGTGAACAAGGTAAATAGTAAATAGACGCACAAAACTCACTCGTCAGGGGCATTATTCAGTGTATTTATAGCATAGTAGAAGATTTTTTGTTCCTGGCACGTATAAATTCCTTCAAGACTGGAGCTGTCTGCATCACTTTTGAACGGAACTATTCACTGAGCATGCAACTATTAACAGAATGAAGCCAACACCTTACAATTCATTATCAGAAAAACGGTCTGGCAGACTGAAAAATCTATACAAAACGACTTCATTATATACGCCTTTGTGGTCACGGTAATTATAATTGTTCCTGTACGTGAATTATTAGAGGAAGCGATCGGCTGTGGCCTGTGGCAGATTTAGAGAACTAGGAAATGGAAGTGACAACATCTACACACATGCATAAATGAAAAACCACCACCTCCTCTTTACATTGTCTCTTGGAGGTTCTTTTTACGTTTTATCCCGATTACTGCCCACCAGGTCACGTCCTTTCGCGCCGAGTCGCATAGATGATGACTAACCACACGCGGTGTTGCCACTTTTGTTACTGAAATTTATTATTTGTAATCTTAACGTAGAAAATGTATATTTATGGCTGACTAAGCTGTAAAAACGTGCAGCGAAATCATCGGGATGACCCAACCGTTTATTCCCATCGAAACACTAAAATTCTGCATACATCGTCGTCAATTCTTTGGACATGAATTTAGAAGTAATTTTTACGAAAGAAGATAAAACATATATGTTTCTTGGGTTTAGCTTTCTAAGGGTGTAATGGGCTTCTTGAAAATAGCTGTAATTTTAGGGTTAGGGGAAAACGCAATTAATTGTTAAAACGTGTTAATATTTTTGGTTCAATTCAAAGTACAAACATGAAGGTTAAGTGTGAAATATATCATTTGAATGTCAGGGTACCCAGCCACCTGGAAAACCGGGAGAACCGGGAAAAATTGGGAAATTTGAAAACCCCCCTAAAATGTCAGGGAAATATGTGATTTTACTCATGGAAATCATGCAGCAGACCTGGAAATTATATATTTGTCAAATTCTATCACAAGCAGGTTATTTTCGTATCAAATGATATAAATATATTATATGAAACTTTTTCACCTAAATATTTGACTTCTTAGGGAAATATTGATAACACTCCGGCTGCCATTTGGTATATTAATTTTGACCGCCAAAAAACGCAGCGAATATCGCATAATGCGCCAAAATAAATATAGGTTCTTCTTCACCTATCTGAAATATGTCTTATTTGTTTCTCACTTGAAATATTCTTCCTTGAATGCATAAAATGCAAAATGCGTTCTAGTTATTAGTGGTATAGAGCTGCGCTGTCTTTGTTTATTCTATTTTAACCTTTATGATCATGTAACATAGAGTTAGTTGGGAGTGAAAATATTGGGCATTTGTATATGGGTACTTGTATTGTAATCCACAAGAGAAAACCTTAATATCGTAACGCATTGTGTTACGATAGTGTAAATAAATTAGGACGAATGGAAAATATAGCAGTAAATCTAAAGTAGTATCAAGAATTCATAATATCATCAATATAAAAGAGCTCTTGATGAAAATCAGAAGACAAAGCTTTAGCCGAGTTGGTTAGGATACATATATCTAATTTAAACTCAGGGATGACGCGGGTTCAAATCCATAAAGTGTGTAACCTTTCTTTTAAATTTGTTAACGCTTTATGATCAGATTATATAATTGAAATTAATTTTTAGCGAATTTTGATAGAAAAAATGATTAATGAGATGAAAACTTTTAAGACTTTCATTCAATTTTAATAGCAGGTCGGGTTGTTTTTGTTCCTCTAACTTTGCGAAACTATTCCATACAATATTAGCCGTATAGACTTCTTTTGTGTCTTCACAAGTGGTTGTTTTCTTCGCCGTAACCGGTTTCGCTTTTACGGCATCGTCAGGCAAAAGAAAATTTTCATTGTGGACCCCCAGAAGAAGCCACTACGTTTGTATTTAGATCAAGTGTATAAATTTTAATTTACGTCATTAGCGAATTTTCATGTTCTTGTAATACCAAGTTTTCTTTCTTCCTTGAAAGAAAAAATTGTTTGTAATTGATAAAATTGTTTCTTCTCGAATTTTATTTCGAAACATTTGGCGAAGTTTTGATGGAACATTCAACGAAATTCGTGAAAAAGAATGCTTAAATGCAGTTTCGTTCAAAAAATTGTTTGAAGATAATTTTTCTGAAAAATATTTTATCGTAAATTTTTTGTGTAAGTACTCCTTTTCAGTAAATTTTCATATAATTTTACTTTCACATCGTCACGTGGAAGTATCGCATCGGCGACAAAAAAATCAAAAATTTCACAAATTTTTTTGTCGCTTAAACGTCATAAAAGTATCAACATATAGAAAACATGATTTGGGAACGAATTTTTTTTGTCTGTATGTCTGTTTGTAGCCACGATAACTTTTGAACGAATTGAGAATCGTCCTGAAATTTAGTATAGAGTTAGCACGCGACAAACCAACGGTTCGGGTTGTTTTTAGGTAAAATCGCTTGAGGGGGTAGGGGATAAATGGGTTGTGATTTGGTGAAAATTGACATTTTTTCGTTAAAACTCGAGTAATAATTGACGGACCCAGTTCAAAGAGAGCTGTGGAGCTGCTAAATCTTGGCATAGGACAGCTCAGAAACACAACAGGTGAAACACATGGCCGTCAAGAAACACCTGCATAAAACGGGGCGGTTCGAAGGGGACCTCGCATGCAGACTGCGGCGAGGGGAGGAATCAGCCCAGCACATCTTGTGCGAGTGTAAAGCTCTGGACCGCAAAAGACAACTGATCTACGGTCACTCTAGACCGGAGACAGAGCAATATAAAACTTCACCCTACCAATCGCTGTGCAGACTAGTCCAAGGCACAGTGATTTTGGAATGGGTGGAGTAAGACTAAGGGTATGCACAATCAACCAAAGGTTGCAGTGCTATCGGGGCGGCAGGGCCGCGGACAAGCCCTGAGGGAAAAAAAAATAACGTTTTAGGGTTTGTTTATTACACAACTTTTAATCTCATCAAACATCTAATATTCTGTGCTGAAATTAAATTAGGGGTTGAATGTGTGGGGGTGGAGTATGGCTGACAAAAATTTCGATTTTTGTTTGTTGCTAAAACGGCGTAAAAAGTCAAAACATATAGAAAACTTGATTCTGGAACGAAAATTTTTTTGTCTGTCGGTCGGTCTGTCTGCATGTACATGTACGTCTGTGTCTGGTAATAGGCGCAATAACTTTCGAACGAATTGAGATATAATCTTCAAATTTATTATCTGGTTAGCACCCGACAAAAGATTAATTCGAATTGTGTTTGGGTAAGATCACTTCAGGGGGTAGGGGATAAATAAGGGGTGATTTGGTAAAAATGACGTTTCGTTCAGTAAAACTTGAGTAATATAACGTTTCAAATGTTTACGGATACAGGAATGCAAATATTTTCTTTGTGGTCAAGTCATGGGCCCTAAATGCATTCCATGAGAATGTCTTTCTGAGGAGAATAAATTATCACAAATATGTTGAAATTATGGTTCAGTTTTTAGCACTATTTTTTGCGGATTTCAACAATTTTAGTCGCACATTCTTGTAGTTTTTTTCTTAAATTTTCGTTGCAAGAGATCACGACTTTGAAGCTGTTGAAAAATGTTCAAGCAGTAATCATAAAAGAGTAAACTATATGTGCTTTACCGTCATAAAATTATATATGTAATAAAAAGTTTAGATCATTTCTATGAAAATTCACCACCATAACGCTCTTGCTGCGTCCGGACTTTTTTCTTCTTCAATATTTTCGCCTTCTCTCGATGATTCTTAATCTTTTCGAAGTTTCGTTGAATCCGGTGAGAAACCGCCAAATTTGACAACACCGTTGCCATCGCAGAAGCCCATCACATACTCGTGTATGTGGGTTCCACATCTCGGACACACACATATAATATAATATACATACGGGGTGTACATAACTAGAGAGGCAAGCAACAAGCCAAGCCTTAAGCCTACTGCGATATAAATACCGTCTCGCAGTTGAATGCCATTCAGTATTTACACAGTCTAAATTCACATACCATTGCTCCGACTTGCTGCAATCTCGCCTACCACACAGTTGTGCTTCTTCCATTTTGGTGTGCTGCAGGATATCTCAGTTTTCGTTCCGTCTCCGACGACGCCGGCACTCTACTCCTGTTTAACAGTTCTCGTCGTGGTCAGGCACTTAGAAGAAGCTGATTGTTGCCATGGATGTCCAGCAGCAGGTAACATTTGATAGCGAGTGGCCGCTTCTGAGTGATGATGATGCCACCCCTGACCTCTTAGGAGTCGATGTGTTCTTTTACGCGGCTGTTACTGTCACCCTTGCTTCCTTGATTGCAGTTTTGGTTAAGGTCTTTGTCAGTATTGGACCTTCGGATACACGCAGCAGGGTATCTAACTTGTTCATTTCAATGTTTGTAAAAGAAATTGTTGTGTCTTGATCTTGAATCTTTTTGTTAATGCCATGCAAATTTTAAATGTACTTGTATCCCTAAATATTTTCGTGGTTTGCAAGATTAATACAGGAATTCAAATTATTTATTTTATAAAAAACATCCAGTAATCTAAAATGCTGTTGCATCAATATTTATCAACTATTTACAAACAAATTTCCTAATTGTTATTTTTTTAAATCGTTATGTTTTGTAAAGATTTTGTTAAAAAGTGGCCAAAAACACGGGAATTCCACAAAATCTATTCAATTCTGCATCGAGTTCTTTCGATCATTATCAACGAGTACAAGAAATGTTTTGATTTAAAAAATATTAATTACGCGTATTGTTGTTGCTTGTAATTAAGCCCCCAAAATTAAATTCCTTAAAAGTTTTATAAATTTTTATTTATTAATTTTTAGTGAATTTTGAAAAAGTTTTTTCAAATGAGCGCGAACTAGGATCACTAGAACCCATACCGAGGTCAGTTAATTTTTTATGTCATATATATATATATATATATATATATATATATATATATATATATATATATATATATATATATATATATATATATATATATATATATATATATATATATATATATATATGTATGTATGTACCTATGTATGTATGTATGTATCACACGGATAACTCAAAAAAATAATAGACTAACTTTAATAAAATTTGACAGGTACCTTCCTTTTGTAAATAGCTTGGATAAGTTCGTTAGCTAGGAAAGTCGGACCAGGTTTTCCGGGAAAGTTTTGGAGTTTCTTTCGGAAAAAATTTTATCTACGAAAATAGAAGAGCTGTGGTAACCAAATTTGTTGTGTCTTTTGATTTAAAAAATAGTAATTACGCGTATTGTTGTTGGTTGTAACTAACCCCCCAAAATTAAATTCCTTAAAAGTTTTATAAATTTTTATTTATTAATTTTAGTGAATCTTGAAAAAGTTTCTTCAAACGAGCACGAACTAGGATCACTAGAACCCATATCCAGGGTCAGTTATTTTTTTATGTCATATATATATATATATATATATATATATATATATATATATATATATATATATATATATATATATATATATATATATATCCAACCGCTAACTCAAAAAATACTTGACCGATTTCGACCAAATTTGAGAATTACCTTGATTTTGTTAATGGCTTGGATAAGTTCGTAGATGGGCACCGTGCGTCTAATTTTTCTTACAAAAAAATGTAAAGAAAATTTTGAAAACTCAATATTTTTGAAATATTGAAGTGTTTCGAATCAATGTATGTATGTATGTATGTATGTATGTATGTATGTATCACACGGATAACTCAAAAAAATAATAGACTAACTTTAATAAAATTTGACAGGTACCTTCCTTTTGTAAATAGCTTGGATAAGTTCGTTAGCTAGGAAAGTCGGACCAGGTTTTCCGGGAAAGTTTTGGAGTTTCTTTCGGAAATTTTTTTTATCTGCGAAAATAAAAGAGCTGTGGTAACCAAATTTGTCAAGTGGGTTAACATTATAAAGGGTAAATTATGTGCCGCAATTTAGATGTCTAGGTCAAAAGAAAAACAAGTTATAAGCGTTTAATGAAAACATGTTTTGTCAGATCATTTCTATGAAAATTCACTACCATAACGCACTTGCTGCATCTAGCCTCTTTACGTTTACTTATATTTATGAAATCGTTTTATCCAATTTGCAATTAATTTTTAATGCCTGTATTGGCTATATTTTGTAAATCGCTTCTTGTTATAATCTTTTTTGTGTTTTGTTGCATTTTGGGACTAACCTAACATTTATAGTCTGTCAAAAACTTCAAATATTTAATTGGATTATGACGAGGAAGCTCAGTTTGTGTGAACAGATATAGAGTATTTTCTTTATCACCAGGAAAGATTTTATTTATTAGCTGTTTTATACTATTTTTGTCCATAAATTTTATGACAATGTAAAGTGATTTACAATTCACTAATTGTTGTTGTAGCTTGCTTTTTGCCGATGCAGACATCGGAGGTTCCTTCATTTTGTAAGCCGCTATGAATGTCTAATTTACTTCGCTTTTTCAGATGTGTTTCTCTGAAGACATATTTCAGTTTGTTATTCACTTGCGTTTATACTAATTTCTAGTGGTAATGAAAATCCAACTTTGACAATGTTTTGTACCGTTTAAGGTTCTTATAATTGACCTGAAGGTGGTGTTAATTAATCGAAACGCGAAGGGAGTAACACAAAGTTGATCTGTGAGTTTGAGCCTTTTATTCTCAATTATTGCGATTAATTGTGTTGTTGTCTTGCCTTATGCTAAATACAGACCCTAATGTTCTCTCGTGGCTTCACAATAATTTATCAACAACCGGTTTCAACTTTGACGACATCGTCGGACAGAAAAAATGAAAATATTCATATGTATGTATGATATCTATTAAGGATATGAGGTATTCCTATAGATTATTTTGATTCAAATTTCTTTAAACAAAATTGTTGAGACTAGGTCATTAAAACCTATATTATGTCAATATTTATAATTTATTTGCAGTTTATTTGCATGGGACCATATAAATAATTTCAAATTTCTTGTGCCTGACAATTTCGTACAGGTGAAACCGGCATCACAAGCGATAACATCTTGTGATACTAGATACAAATCCTTTTCGTCTGTTTTTATTTTTTTATTTGCTTATTTATTTATATGTGTATTTATTTATCTGCTTATTTCTGCTACTATGATCAAAAAAGCCTGGACGCGACGCAGCAAGTGCGTTATGGTAGTGAATTTTCATAGATCTGGCACAAAATATTTTATTATAATTTTTTTTTCTTGCAACATAGGAATCTAAATTTTGGTGTATACTTTACTTTTTATATCGTAAACCTACCTATAAAATATGGTTATCATAGCTTATTTATTTTTTGAGATAATTTTTTTTTTCGAATGAAAACTCAAAATTTTCCCGGAAAACCTCGTCTGATTTTCCTGATGAACGAACTTATCCAAGCCACTTACAAAAGGAAGGTACATGCCACATTTTATCAAAATCTGCTCATTATTTTTTTTTATAATTTTTTTCGAATGAAAACTCAAAATTTTTCCGGAAAACCTCGTCGGATTTTCCTGACTAACGAAGTTATCCAAGCCATTTACAAAAGGAAGGTACATGCCAAATTTTATCAAAATCGGCCCATTATTTTTTGAGTTATCGGTGTGATATATATATATATATATATATATATATATATATATATATATATATATATATATATATATATATATATATATATATATATAAACATATAAAAATTGAAACTGGCCCCGGATATGGGTTCTAGGGGTCCTAGTTCGCTCTCATTTGCAATTTTTTTTTTCAAAATTCAAGTCGGGATCTTCCCATTAGTGAATTTTTTCTGCGAAAATTCACTGATACCAACGCTAAGTAGTAAATCCACCTTGCCACCCTGGAAACTTCTGCGGACATGTTGCTTCCTTCAGATGGGGTAGGGATTTTTAAGGTATCCCACATCGCATGGTACACGGTATCGACGATTTTATGTTCCTTCGAAGTGCGGAACATGTGGAGATTTACCTTGCTTAAACAAACCTTTACATGGCTAACATGTTTTTAAATTTGCTAATCGCAAATATTGTTAGAGCTTAAAAATCTATATTAACAGAACATATTAAAAAGTACTCCGCCTACAATAGAAAACGTAATAATTTTTAAACCAAATTGTATTTATTCGACAATCTCTTCTAAGACTTAAACATTTAACAGCGTGTAACGTGAAACAATTCTAAATCATTAAAAAAAATCTTTGTCTTGGTATTCAAACCACTCCTTAACGGGTGGTCTTAGTTGTTGGACGAAAATCAGTTACTTTTTAAATGTTTTTGACCTTTGGGAATAAATAATAGTCTGATATTCCTTAATCCAGGGATAGGGAGAGTCGTCAACCAATTCAAAACCGAATTTATCAATTATTGTTTGCAGTTCAATCAACGAAGTTGTGAGCAGGGGCGTTGTCCTGCAAAAAGGGCACACCTTTAGAGAGTTTTCCGACGCGATCTTCCAGAAGTTCCTCGTGTAATTTACAACTCACTATAGTATGCTCCCGTGGCAGTTTTACCTTGTTCCAGAAAATCTAGCAGGATTCTCCAATGAGTTCGAAAGTCGTGTTTTTTTTTCTGTAAATATTCGTTAAAGCTTTTTTGGTATTATATTATCTGCATATCCAACTATTCATTGATAACTGTTATTGCCCTTACTTGATGAAACTGTTCCATACTAAATACAGATGGAGCGACTTTTACGAAGGCTTTACAAGTTCCTGTTTTCTTCTCTGCGACCCCACAAAGACAAAACCGGTTGCAAAGAAAAAACAACCACTTCTAAAGCTAGAGAAGAAGTCTACATTTTTATTTAACATCCAACTATGTTTGTTTAGTATTTATATATTCGTATATTTATTTCATTACTTTTATGTTTAATTTGTAAATTAATATCAACTGAAATTAGTGTTTAAATGAATACATTAGGTTGTACTACACAACTGAAAATCCTGTCTTCCAATTGTTTAGTAATATAAAGCATACGCCTACTGTTTTAAGTCACCCCCACAGATAGAAGTTAAACGAGTTTGGGTCAGGAGACCTAGCAGGCCACTGAACTGGATCATATCTTCCGATCCATATCAGACTAAATTATTATTGGGCCACTCTAACCCATTTCTTCCACATGTGATTGTGCACAGTCATGGTAATACCTCATTATATTTTGTAGGCCGACATGAATATTCAATAAAATTTCTATTAGATTTCCTAAGATCCCTAGATATGATTCAGCATTTAAACGATGAGGCAAAATTTGGAGGCGTTGTATAAAAATACCTCTGCAAGCGGTACTCCTTCCTGTTTTTCAGCTTCCTTCAGGTCATGTGGCGAGCTCGCCTAGTTTGTAACGAGTTACGCGACAGTCGTTCAATCAGGTGGTTCACCTGTCCAGAAATCCTGTGGTTATAAGTTTCTGCACAGCTGTGTATTTCAACAGCCACAAATCGTATACCAAGATCATTGTGAATTCTATACTTTGAGACCTACCAACCTCAATCCACGATCTGAATTTCTTGTCTGTTCTGATAAATGCCATAATCAACAGTTATGCTGGGTAAATGCTGTAAAAGCAGTTGTCCCCTAACGGTCGACCGCTTATTGTTATAGGCAGAAATATTGCCTGTCTCAAGTTCATCCAGAGGCATACAATAGAATTCCTATCTTTTCCATCTCCCTCCGCCCTACGCCCTCCGCTCACAGAAGCATCGAATATAAACATAAGAGCAGACAACCGACAACGTAGCATTTTTCAAAGGCAAAATTATTACCACTTTTCTACAAATACGAAGCCGAAACTGACGCCACCTTCTGAGAAGTAGCTCAACTTAGTAAGACTTTCGATAGAATCATACAGTTTTCAAGGAAAGCGTTAGTTCAAGATGTTCAGCAGCACTTTACAGGATAATATTTTCTATCTTTGTCGGAGGTACTCTTCGTCTAGGATATCGCAGCCTTAACTATACCTCGTACTGTCTTTGATTTAAATCTTCGCATCATGTTTCTTCCGATATGGAAAAAAGTTATTTTTTGTTTTATGTTTAGGATTCGATTTCACATCAAATATTTCAGTTTAGTCATCCAGTTACCGAACGTTCTGTATATTTACGCCTCCAATATCGAGGCAATTTATCTACGTATCAGACGTGCAAGAAATTTTTTTTTCGACAGCAGTAAAGGCCAAAATAGGCACAGTGATGATGTGCTCAAATGTAGGCCTACAAATAAATATTAATAAATGTCTAAATGTCTGATTAAATTTTTGTTATTCAATTTTTAAGCAAAAATCAAACATAGGTAATAGCTTGGCTTGACTAATGTAGTTAAAAAATTCGGGATGCAACAAGTGCGTTATGGTAGTGATTTTTTATTAAATGCTTCAAATTTGATTAACTCAGATTTCTATGAACTTAGAAAGTTTGATTTTGGTATGTAGTAAAGTCTTTTCTAAGGCAAGATATCCACCAAATTTCATTAAAATAACTTTGTAAGTTTAGGAGAAAAAAATTTTGTTCGAAAGAAAATTTGAATAGCTCAATTTTCTATAAACTTGTAAAGTTGAATTTTGATACGTAGTAAGGTTTCTCGTAAGGCAATAGATCCATTACATTTAATTAAAACAGCTTTGTAATTTTCGGAGAGAAAATTTTTTTACGAAAGAAAACTTAAAATTTTCGCGGAAAACCCCGTCCGATTTTTCTGGCTAACGAACTCATCCAAGCCATTAATAAAAGAAAGGCACTTGCCGAGTTTAATCGAAATCGGTTAATTATTTTTTGAGTTATCGGATGGATACATATATATATATATATATATATATATATATATATATATATATATATATATATATATATATATATATATATATAAACACACACACACACACACACACACACACATATATATACTGACCCCGGATATGGGTTCTAGGGGTCCTAGTTCGCGCTCATTTGAAAAAAAAAATTTGCAGTCTCACCATCGATACCTCTCTATTAGTGAATTTTTTTAAATAAAAATTCATTAAAATTGCATTCTGGGCGATTTCGGCGGGAATACGAAAGGATAACAAAGCTTTTTTTTTAGTGAATTTTCATGAAGGAAATTTTTCAGATAGATATGCAGTGGCCTAACTTCAGATATTTTTTTTTCAAATGCAACCCTTTTCGAGGTTTATTCAAAATGTTTTATGTGTAGGTACAACATGGTTTGCAAAGCTTCTACGCCACCTAGAAATTTCAGGTTTGTTTCATTATACTAGAAATTTCTTTCTGGACGCTAAGTTCGCTGATCGATTCTGACGGTCATGTTTTTCCATGCAGACATGCAAATTTTCCCCTTGAAAATGCTCTATTTGTGAAACTAGTCAATTGATCTTTAACAAATTTAAGTCATATATGTTATTATTATTTTCCCCCTAACCAACAGTTACTATGCGCCAAAATTCAGTTATATATTTCATTTTGATCATTTGGTTAACGAACAGCCTGTATTAAATTTTAGTTTCTTTCCAAACGTTCCCACGTTTTTATTTCGTTGTAATAATGTTTCTTAGAAAGATACACTTGATATGCTTTTACATAATTTTTATTCGATTATTTTTCAAAGCCCATTTATGTTAGTTTCATTCAAAGTAGAATCATTATTATTCATCTTATTTTATTTTCTCGAGTGCAGCACTTATTGTCATCTATTTAATTAGGCACTTGTTGTAATATTAGCTTCGAGTAAATCATATTTTTTGCGTTACGCATATTTTTTCCGTCTTACTTTTGCATACCCACTCATAAACATTAAATTGTGCGCCAATAACACTATTTTTAGTTAAAGTGGGTGATAAGTTAGAACGTAAAACATGCATGCGATTGATTCTGGCAGCAAATTTAGCGCTAACAGTTTCTGATGTAACGGAACATTGATATTAAACGCTTTTTGACGTGTATTTCCTGCGACCGCTTAAACTTTGCCAGATAGATTCTTTCGTGATGATTTATTTTCAGAATCTGATCTGTTAAACAGATGCATTGCTAATTTTAGATACAGACATATTGTTCGTGGTTATTAATGTGGAACCTATTTATATGGAATATCAGTACACTGCAGTCATTAGACTCCAACAACAGATTGAATAAAAGACGACGATTTTACCAGGAGGAAATTAAAAATTATAAAATATTTTTATTTGTGGCTATCTCCCAATGTGTGTAAGGTGATTGGTGGTGGGTAGAGGCGGTTGGTAGGCAGTTTCTTACTCCCCCGAACTTCTGCGGGGGTGCAAATTTTAGATTAATCCGTTGATTTTCATTTTGTCATTTAAAATGTCTTGAATGCTTAAATTTGTGTTTTTTTAAATTATTTTTGGGGATATACACAGTTGTTTGTGACGGGAGTCAACATATACAAAAAATACATATCCAGGTTTTATGTATTGCTTAAGATGAAAAGAAGAAACAATTCTTGTGTTTGGGAAAACCTAAAAATACATTGCATTTCGTACAACGGATTCTAGATCTGCTTCCGCACCCGTCCAGTTTGTATTTTACCGGATTTTTCACATTCGTTGCATGGCCAATGTTCAAAACCGTCGAAGCGTTTGTCCAAAACACAATAGACCTGCAGACACTCTTTTTTTTTTGATCACCTTCTTCGTCCTCTTCCTCTAAATCATCTGTATCAAGTGAAATACGTCCTTTTTCTATCTGAAACCATATACCCCCCAAGACTAAGTCTAAATTTCAGGAAATCCATTATGTTTTTGGACCAAAGCTTGTATTTAGAGTCTGTGCGGTACTCCATCCAACCGTTTACTATTGCCAAGTCAAATAAATGTGAAGCACTTTGACGGTCCACTTACGCGTTCTGTAAAAAGATCCATCATCTGCTCACAGACATCCGCCCCGCCCATATTTTCATTGTTCGACTTGACAATAACGGGACGTGAAACATTTACTCGTCTCTTTTCTGGCTTGTTCCATCTCTGCACCTCAGTTTCAGGTTGTTTTCCGAAAACCGTGAAAATACCGATTTATTGTCTTTTCACTTAGTGACGCAAAGCTTCCAATCGCTGCGAACCACTTCTTCTCACTTCCCCCTTTTCACTGCATTATCTGTCTAAACTTAAAAACGTTTATTCTGTTGACCATAATAGTGGCAGTAGCATTTATTTTGAAGGAAATTAATTCATTCAGTGTCGAAAAATATCTATCAAAATGAAGTACCTATTTTCTGGTCATGTTTCAACCATTCTAAAAATTACTGACGGCCCTAATCAAAGTTATTTGTGTTTGAGTGTAGTAGTAGAGCACTGATAAATTTCGAATTCCAAGACAAGTCCATCGGACGTTGTGAATATAGTCCCACGGGCCTTGGCTTGTTCTTCACAAACTGTCGAACTGGACACCTGCCCAAATACGGGAACATTTTGTTCGTCTATTGAAAAAGCAGACTTTTCTTTCAGTAACTCTACAGCCATTTCGGATAAGATGAACCAGGTGAACGAGAGGCATGACACGGTGTCCATTTTCTGAAAATTTTGAACGTGCTTGAGTATCATTCCAGTAACCTGCTGCGGGGTTGGATTCTGATCTGGTTTTCGCTTTTCCTAGCTTTTTGTTTGGGTGAGCTGGTGTCTTTTGGGGAAGAAATTATGGAGCGGCGCGATGTCCGCTTTTTGTTTTTTTTTCCGGTAAAATTCTTACAAGCTCCTGTGTATGCATAAACGACGAGAGAAATGTTATGGTTTTAACTCTCCAAGCAAGTTGCGGGACGCAGGGCGAATAGGGGTGCTGTGCAAGTGTTTTTCTTATTCCTTACTTAATTTAAACAAGATGAATGTTTACACTTCCATTGTGTTTCAGCCAATTTTCTTAAAAAAATTGCTAATAGCTAACGACTTTTAGACTTTCAATAAAGTTTGGTATATATCTTACGTTTATAGAAAGTATTATACCTATACCAACATTTTAATTTCACTGTCAAACTATTCGTATAATTTCCTCTGCGTGGAATGGGTAATGAAATATGTAATGCCTGAAATTCATTTATGCCTTGTATACCAACATTTTAATTTCACTGCCAAGCTAGCTATTCGTATTCAGGAATATCGTAGGTTATGTTAGGAATGAAGAATGAAATATGTAATAGCTTAAATTTATTTAAATGCATATCATAATTACTCAAATGACTAACCAAATGGAATCTGCTATAAAGAGTGTTCCGGTATGTAATATGTCTGACATGTGTTTTTCTGTTATATACAATATCATATGCATTTAACGGTTTTAAAACAATCGAATTCTTGTCAAGGATCCTCTACATATATACCAAGGGCGTAGATAAGGGAGGGGTAATGGGGGTAATTACCCCCCCTAAGATCGAAGGAGAAAAAAATTACCAGGTGGAAATTTTTTGTTAAAAAAATGAGAATCTCGTTTTAAGTAAAATTCTTGAATTTTTTTTTGTGAATATGCTTCTAGATCTACATTTTAGAACATTTTTTAAACTTTTAAAAGGAAACATGCTGAGAAATTAGTTCGTTGTCTTTTAGATCTGCTAGAAGAAAGAAGTATGAGCACAGATAGATGCTTCACGTTATTGTATGAAGAAATTGACAAATTGCGCAATGACTTATGGAATAGGAAAATAATTAGAATCCAGATTTTTTACGAGTAACGTAACGTGTTGAAGTTGTTGAAACTCTCAAATTATCTGATAGAGAAGTATTTCGTGATATAGGTACATCTCGCACTAAGATTTTTTGCAGGTTTGCCTGCCAGTGTGAAATCTGTAGAAAAGTGTTTTTCTGCATTAAGAACGTTTAAAATTTGGTTCAGCTTAACAATGGGACAATGCACAATAAACCAAAGGTTGCAGTGCTATCGGGTCGGCGAGGCCGCGGACGAGCCCTGAGGGAAAAAACAAAACAAGAAACAATGGGACAACAGAAGTGAGATGGACTAGCCTTCATGCATGAGGATCAGAGCATTTCAGCAAATGACGAAAAGGTTTTGGAGCGATTTGCGAAAATAAAAAAAATCTCTGGACGCAGCAAGTGCGTTATGGTAGTGAATTTTCATAGAAATGATCTGGCACAAAATATTTTATTATAACTTTTTTTTCTTGTAACATAGAAATCTAAATTTTGGTGTATAGTTTACTTTTTATATCGTAAACCTACCTACCGAATTTGGTTATCATAGATTTTTTATTTTTTAAGATAAAATTTTTTTTTCAAATGAAAACTCAAATTTTTTTCGGAAAAACCCGTCCGATTTTTTTGATTAATTAACTTGTCAAAGCCATTTACAAAAGGAAGGTACATGCCAAATTTTATCAACATCGGCCCATTATTCTTTGAGATAAAATTTTTTTTCGAATGAAAACTTAAAATTTTCCCGGAAAACCTCGTCCAATTTTCCTGACTAACAAACTTGTCAAAGCCATTTACAAAAGGAAGGTACATGCCAAATTTTATTAAAATCGGCTTATTACTTTTTGAGATAAGAATTTTTTTGAATGAAAACTCAAAATTTTCCCGGAAAACCTCGTCCGATTTTCCTGACTAACGAACTTATCCAAGCCATTTACAAAAGAAAGGTACATGCCAAATTTTATCAAAATCGGCCTATTATTTTTTGAGTTATCGGTGTGATATATATATATATATATATATATATATATATATATATATATATATATATATTATATATATATATATATATATATATATATATATATATATCATATAAAAATTGAAACTGACCCCGGATATGGGTTCTAGGGGTCCTAGTTCGCGCTCATTTCCAAAAATTTTTTCAAAATTCAAAAGTCGGGATCACCCCATTAGTGAATTTTTTCTACGAAAATTCACTAAAAAACAGAACCTCGGCATTACTCTGACTGCGAGTTTGATATTTTAATGGTTTTTTTGTAAGTGGATTGCATAAGTTCATAATCCAGAAAAATTGGATCACGTTTTCCGAGAAAATTTTGGGTTTTCTTTCGAACACTTTTTTTTATTTCCGAAAGTAACAGACCTATGGTAACCAAATTTGTAATGTAGGTTTATGTTATAAAAAATAATTATATACAAAACAGATCTATATGTTACAAGAAAAAAAAGTTATAAGCATTTAATAAAAAATTTTTGGTGCAGATCATTACCATGAAAATTCACTATCATACCACACTTGCTGCGTTCAGACTTTTGTTTTCCAATGTGGGAAATATTAAACTTTGTTTATATATTGATATTTTCGCAATTTTTTGTTGAATTATTTTAATTCAATACATTTTTTAGCCTTTGTATTTGTAATTTTGTTTACCTTTGTATTTTTGGAATACCCTCCCCAAGATAAAAACCTATCTACGCCCTTGATATATACTGTACCTTCTATATCAATACCACAAGGTGCTTAAATGCAATACAATATCCCTGAAATAATATAACATTGCAGTTTGTGTTCAAGAGACGAATAGAAAATAGAAAACACGGTAGAGAATGATGTTGACGAGACAAAAAGACCGCGTTATTGTTGTTAACACGATTTATTATCTCAATGACCCTTACCGTGCTGCCTCTGAAACCATAGAGCCACAGATATAAGCTTCATAGTGGGATACAAAAGAAGCTCTGTATAAATAGAAAATGATAAATGGAATATTTTTTCCCGGATTATCGTTATCAAAATCCAGTCTCGTTCGTAGATGTTTTGACACGTATTCTGCTTGGAATAAAAAGATTAATTTAACGTTGTTTCCCTTTTCCGGCTAGAAAAAAGTTTATGTACTTTCTATTTTATCAACAAAAAAACTTCGTGGACACTAAAAACTGTTGCTCGTCCGCATAACTCGAAAATTGTCGTTAAAAGAACTCAATTACAAACGGCATGTTTCCAAAGAAGACTTGTTCAAGCTCTGATCTGAAAATGCTCGTAACTAAGGTAACGAAAAGCATGAAAACAAATTGGCTTCGTTACGAGCATTTTCAGATAAGAGCTTGAGTGAGTCTCATTTGGAAACAAGCCGTTTGTAATTAAGTTCTTTTAACGACAATTTTCGACTTTGCAGACGAGAAGCAATTTTTAGTGTTCACAACGCCGGAATAGTTTTCTTTGGTGCAATAGAAAGAACATATTAATTTTTTTCTAGCGGGAAAAGGAAAACAACAATAAATTGTTTATTTTAAAATAAAAAAATGCGCGATATGTTCTGCATTTACGCGCAGATTATGCTGCGAGTAGACCGTTTCCTCGTTATTTAGAATTTTTTTTACTGTTTTTATTGTCAATTTCGTCTGGAACAAAACATACAATTTTAATGTCAATATTTGAATCGAATGGCAAATTTAAATTTTGGAAAGAGTAACGGTGTAATAGAGAGCGATGGACATGGATTGGTTTGAGTTGAAGACAGAAAAAAAGAATATCTTAAAGTAGATTATTGTCTAATGATCAAAATCTAAAGTTTGCCAAATTAGAAAAATGTCATTGTCAAGAACTTTGCGAGTACCAGCGTTTGGATAAAAACAGACTAAATTGCGCTTTTGCAAGCACAAGTACAATACTTATTTGTAAGGCACTTTGTACTATTATTCTAACAATAAACTATAACAATAACTATACCCATATCCAAATAGAAGGCAGCCAAATCGAAAGTTATTTCAAAACCTTTTTAATCGACTTCGAGAGTCTAGTACTTGTTGTCCCAAAAGGGACAACGTGGGGGCACATCAGGCGTACTACCAAGAAGAAGAAATTTTAACTGGGGTGGCAGAAAATCTTGAAATTTGTAGTAGCAAAATAGCTAGAATCACCGGCGTAAGTAAAACAACAGTCCTAAAAATCTTTCATAAGGAAAATTTGTATCCCTACCATTTTACACCCGTACAAAACCTTTTACTAGCCGGCCTACCGGGTGGACTACAGTTTGCTTATTTTATGCGCATTCTGCAAAATCTTCACCGTGAATTTTTAAATAATGTGCTGTTTGCCGATGAAGCCACCTTTACATGCCGAGGAGTTTCAATTTTAGAAACAAGCACATATGGGCAAATCAATCCTTGTGTGGTAACTGAGCCTCACTTCAACGAGAATTCAAGATAAACAATTGGTGTGGAATTATAGGGAACCACCTTCTGGGCCCACATGATCTTCCTGCAAATTTGAACGGTGACTTGTATTTAGAATTCCTGCAGCACAGTTTAGTTAATTACCTGGACGATCTACCATTAAATTCACGGCAGAAGCTCTACTTCAGGCAAGATGGGGCTCCTCTAATTTTTCTGTCCAAGTATGGAACTATCTTGTTAAAAATTTTCCGGATTTTTGGATAGGTCGTGTGAGTCGAATGTAATGGCCTGCTCTTAGCCCTTATGAATTTTGGCCCTTTACCTTGGGACCACCCTGTAGATAGTACAATGTATTGTACAAATAATCTTTCGCTGCATAAAACTTTCCGGAATTGTCACCATCAATTTTGTTGAAATTGTAGCTTCTTCGGGATGCTTCTACTTCACCAATACTTGTTCCACGACTTTCATTTTCGCATACTTCTTTCTACTTAGGTTTATTATTACAAATCTTATTAAAAAAATCGCTACTCTAACACACTTGCTGCATCCCGACTTTTTTCTACTGACCTATCAGACCTGTGTGTGGGTATTTTGTTTCTTTAACGTCGGTCTATTTCCGCGACTATGGCCAATCACCGATGCCAGGATGTAGTTTCACCTCACTATCCTGGAAATTATTGCCAAACTCCTGCTGTTATGTAAGAAGGGTAGATATCTTTAACGTCCCCAACATCGCGTGTACACGGGACTGACGGCTTTACACCCCTACCAAAGGGCGGTACGTGCAGACATTCAACTTCCTCAAATACAATGCAACAACCTTGGTTGGTGTTATTTGTATAGTATGTACTGAAGAAGTGAAAGGGGAACCCTGGGAATCGAACCCAGTACTATTCGGTTCAGAGGCACACGTTCTTACACGTGGACTACCGAGGGTCTAGCTATCATAACTGCTGCAGTTATTAAATGAGGAACTGCATGTCTCTATCTTATTGTATGGAAACGAAATCGCAAAGCTTTTTTCCCCTCAGGGCTCGTCCGCGGCTTTGCCGCCCTGATAGCACTGCAACCTTTGTTTGATTGTGCATACCCTTAGTCTTACTCCACCCATTCCAAAATCACTGTGCCTTGAACTAGTCTGCACAGCGATTGGTAGGGTGAAGTTTTATATTGCCCTGTCTCCGGTCTGGACTGACCGTAGATCAGTTGCCTTTTGCGGTCCAGAGCTTTACACTCGCACAATATGTGCTGGGCCGATTCCTCCCCCTCGCCGCAGAGTCTGCATGAGAGGTCCCCTTCGAACCGCCCCATTTTATGCAGGTGTTTCTTGACTGCCATGTATCCCGTCAAGAGACCTGTTGTGTTTCTGAGCTGTCCTCTGCTAAGATTTAGCAGCTCCACAGCTCTCTTTGAACTGGGTTCGTCAATTATTGACTTCCCATGTCTGAGCCCTGGACAGTCTGCCCAGTACACCTTGTGTTGGTTTCTGACCCAGGACTTAATGGTTCCCCTGGCAGTGCCCTTTGTCACGCCCAGAGCCGGTTCTGGTCCCATAAATGGTTCTGCTGACCCTCTCTTTGCGAGACTCTCAGCTTCTTCATTGCCTTTGACCCCCGAGTGACCCGGCACCCAGATGAGGGTCACCTCATTCTGCCCAGCCAGGTAGCTCGTCTAGTCTCGGCACTCACTCACCAGCCAGGAATTTACCCCTGGGCTACTTAGGGCCTTAAGGGCTGCCTGGCTGTCTGTGGCTATGATGATCCGCTTGTTGGTATAGCCCCTCCTCTTGTTCTCCCGCACACAGTGCAGGATGGCGTACATTTCGGCCTGAAACACCTTTGCATGGGCTCCGAGGGAAATACTATGACTTACCCTCGGTCCTTCCGAGTAAACACCTGCCCCCGTCCCACGCTCCCCGTCCGATCCGTCCGTGAACCAGTCTGATTTTACTTAGTTTCAAGCAAGTAAGCCATACCGTATCTCAAATGCGCCAGCGAAGCGCCATTCAAGGTATGTACTTTACTAAACTACATACATACTTGGAGACTACTTCTCTGGCTTCACTGTTGGTTTTCGTTGGTGAAGGACATAGCCAGCGCGTAAGCTAACTGGAGCAAGTGGCAACGAAAACCAACAGTGAAGCCAGAGAAGTAGTCTCCAAGTCTGTATGTAGTATGGACAAGTTTCACCAAGTAAGGGCAACAACAATCAATGAATACTTTACTAAAGTTAATAGATGTGATGCGTTTAATTTATTGGCCTAAAATTTCAGGTGCAGGTTATTTTATGTTTATTGCATCTAATTTTTTAGACATAAGTGCCTAAAATACGGAGATTGTAGGCCTGTTTCGAGTACAATTTTAATCCCACGTTAACATTCAATTGGCATACTTCCCTTTTATCCTGAGTTAAGAAATAAACTTGTTTACGTTGTTCGTTTTATAAAGTTAGTCGGAAATTGCATTAACTTCAAGCTTCTAATACATAGAACAACCGAATCAAACCAGTTCCGCAAGGATAAAAGATAAATGGGCGAAGTTCACAGTGAGAAATCACGTCCCTCTTTTTTTAAGCGACATATATTTTTATGACAGTTCATTCATATTGGGTGGGTGTTTGTTTACGCCTATAAATATTGTCAGCTGATTGCCAATTTCTCTGTGGCCTTTTAGTGTTTGTAAACATGGAAGTATGACGTAGGTATTTGTGAATTTCTACAACTCCAAGCGTTTTGCTTTCGTACTTAAATCGTTATTTTATTGGCAAATTTTACTACTGTTTTTGGCATCAATCCCACATAGAATTTGTTTTTCTTGTATTTGCAGTGTCTTGAATTTTTATTGCACACATATAAATATTTTCTTGACGCATGTGACGATTCACCAGTTACCAAAATCATTCCCGGCTTCCTTCATAAAGGAATTTATCCCAATCGTGAGATGTTTGAGCGATTTTACATTCTAAATAACAAGTCAATTGCGAGGAAGATTTGTGTAGATCTTTGCATTTTATGTATGGTACCGTTTGCGAAATTCTCCTTGTTTTCACACTTTTAATCTTTGTCACCTTGTTACCCAATTATTATAATTTTTTTGAGTCAGGAGTGGAAAATGCTGTATCCACACCTCATTCACACTGTAGTGTGTGAGATATTGAGGTAGTGTGAGACTATTACCCACTAAACCACACTTTCTGGAGTACCGGATGACGTTGGGACTTGAATGTTTCCATTATGTTCGCCGCGGGGGCGTTTTCGGGCCAGGATACGCTTTCGACGCTTATGCCGTAGTGGAAGTTGCGCATCGTAGTCGGTGGCACTACGGTGAAGAGCATTTAGGTGAGAAGCGGCTGTTGCGAACTGAGTGGTGGATAGTTGAGTTAAAAACGCAATTTCAGATCAGAGTGAATCTATCTGTTTCTGCCAAACCATAGCGCTTCTGTAACCATTCTCAGAATTTGATTCTGGATGATTTGAAGGGGCTTGATGGGTGTGTGTGTGTATCCAGGGGATGCTTAGGTCAAGGCTGGCCGGATTTTGACTTTGTACATTATTAGTTTATTGTTCATGGACCATTTGGAATTCCTGTTAAGAAGCGGAAAAACAATTTGAGCTTTAGATTGAAGCTTTCCGTCGGCCTTGTTGACATAGGGGCGCCATGTTAAGCGTTTGTCGAGGAAAACCCCGAGGTATTTGGCGAAGTCTTGCTAGGGTATTAGACGGTTGTCTAATGATTATCGAGAGGCGTGTGTCTCCTCTTGGAAAATAGAACTGTTGAGCATTTGTCGGGGTTTATGGCTAGACATGATTTTCTAAACCAGTCTTGGAGGCTCTACGGCTGTTTGTAGACGTTGGGTTATTATCCTGTGATGAGTGGACCTGCTGAGGATGGAGTGTCGTTTACGTACAGTGCGCATGTCACTTTAGGGACAGTGTCCATATGTATGTGACAAATATATTGTACAGCAGAGGAAAGATAGCAGAACCCCGCGGGAGGCCAGCCATGGCTGAGTAGATTCTACACCTGCTTCCCAGGTGTCTAACCTGGAACTTCTTCTGTTTCAGGTACTATCTGATTAGGAGTATCAGAGGGAGCGGATAATTAAATGGGAGGCCTGCATCCCAAGCCCTGTCGAGGGCTTGAGTGATGTCGAGGAATATTGCACCAGTTGACTTGTTTTTTGTTAAATCCATCGGAGATGTTTTCTACCACTCGAAAGACTGGGTCTGTGGTGGAGTGCTGGTGTCTAAATTCTTGCTCGACCGGACGGATATGGTTTTCCGAGGTGTATGGGCTAGCTTTTTCTGAATTAACCTTTCGGCAATTTTGCCAATGATAGGGATTAGACTACTTGGCCTGTAGTTTTGGGGGATAAGCAGGGCTTCGCTGGGTTTTTTGGTGTGTTGATAATATCGGCAAGTTTCCACATTGGAAAATGTCGAAATCGTAGCATGACTTTCATAATCATAACTATGAATACTACTGCGTGGAGATTTTTCAGGGCTACGTTGGAGATTTCTTATTTTTTAGTGACTTAATTATTTGGGAAACTTCATCGTAAGTATGGGGACGATGTTTGTGTCTGGGGTGGCGCGAAGCGCATTCCTGGCATAACGGTGCGTTCTTGCAACGTGCGACAGATCAACGTTCTTATAATTCAGGCGTAATTGCAAATCCAGCGATTGCACCTGCTTTATCTACATCCGTTTACACGTTGCCAATTCGGCCATGAAGTGGCAAGATCGGAAATTTTCGGTAGCGAAGGGCTTTTGCCATTTGCCAGATGGAATTGTCTTGGGCGGACAGAGTTTGCAGGCATTCCTCCCAACAGTTCTTGCGATGTTCTTGTAGCGATCGTACTTGTTTGATGAGTCTGTTTGCGTTTCGTTTGTTGGTGGGGTTTCCTGCGTTGAGCTAGTCTTCTAATGCGGTTATTTTCTAGTATCATTTCTTTGATACTGGACTGCCATAGGGGCTTATACTAATTCCATTGTTACTTTTTAAATGTGACAAAAACTGAATGTAAAAAGTGACATGTATCACTTTAGTGACATCTTGTATATGCAACGTGAACTAGTTCCTGTTACACCTCACGTTTTAATGCTGGCCTGGCTAGATTTCGACAATTTTAATGGCGTGCGTTTTGATTAAAGATGGATCCATACATGACGGTACGTCGAGTTAACGTCAATGATACCATGCCAGCTTCATTACGTACATTTTGAATAGGAAATGGAATCCACAATCAGAGCCTCCTGGCGGATTGCCCGAAGAAGTTTCGGTATAAATACATCCATTTGCTACACGTATATACGACGTTTAGCTGTTTCACTAGTAAACTAGTAACTATCGTAAATAACGCGGTTTATTAAGAAATTCAAGGTGCAACGAATTTGCTTAAATACGTGTTTGGTCGTTATTTTTTTATAGTAGAAGCTTATGTTTCTTAGCATCACAGATTTCTCATTGTTATAACAGCCCACAGCACAATAAAAAAACAGAAAAAGAACCATTTGTTAAGCCAGAGATTCAGATTTAGGCATTTTTTCAATGTATTAAATATTTTCCACGTGAAAAACTAACACTGATCTCTTAGAATATAGACGACACAGTTGCAAAGCTGTTCGAAACCACTGTACTCGTCTAAGCACTTAAAGCACTTTTGTGCCTAGGAACACTTTTTGAAACCAGTGCTTAGTGCTTCGAGCACTTCATGAAGAGGGTTTGTGCTTAGTAATCCTGAAAGAAGCCTTCGGACACTTTGGGTGATCCCGAGCACTAGGAGCGCATGCACCTGTCTAGGTTTGTAAGAGTACGCAAAATGCAAATGAGTTTTTGATGCAAGAAATGTTTGTTTATTCTCATGTTTGGACTAAAGAAATGATTAAAAATAATTTCCAGTATATCTTCTCCCTTTATGATATACCTTAACTAACTGACTTTCCAAAAAATTGGAACATCCAGTAAGAGTCGACCAAGTGTACTTCTCCATTTTGTCTCCGATAAGAAATGATATGTCAGCAAATTAATACATTTTTGCGTTCTCGACGTAATCTTCTTCCTCTTCTGATACCATCGTGGACCCAAAGACAGAATAGGGACTCGTCAGGGAACACAACACGTTTCCATTTACCATCCCAATTTGATCTGCCGTAACGTCACTCAAGTCGAGCAGCACGATGTCGAGGTGTCAGCGGGAGACATAAAAATGGTCTATACGAACGAAGGCCAGAAGTGCGTATTCTTCGATATATCGTTGCCAGAGAGACTCTCTGTTGTAAAACTCCTAACCAAGCATTTCCAATCGACCGTGTTGTGGGAACTCTGTCTTGCTGAAGTTGCTCGAGGTCGTCTGGGTCCATGACTACGGTTATGGATTCGTTCTTCAAACCTCCTGGACCAACACTGTAACACTGTTGACACACTGCGTTCTATGCGGTCGAAAATTGGTGTGACTGAAAAACCGATTTCCCCCTTTCGAATTCGCTTGAATAATTGTTCCATGAACAGCGCATAGGCATGGGTTGGGTTCTCCAAATTGTACCTATAAGAAGCTTGTGAATGTGCAAACGTATGATTTTAGAAAAGGATGTATTCCAAATATTCCCCTGTCAAAATTACGCGTTGAAAAGTCACCTGTGAAATGTCATCTCTTTATTTTGCAATTTTTATAAACCTGTGCAACACCAACCACCTCTGTTGGGTGTCAACCACTTGGGTAAAACGCAAATCGATATATCTATGTACAAATCTTGAACCTATTTTGATGTTTATTTACAAAACATTTTGACACCTCATTCTGATGTTACATTACTATAATCGTGTGTTTTAGAAACTGTACCTATTCTCCTACTTATCGAATATAAATCAAGTTTAGTTTCCTCTAACATAATATGTATAAAACGTCTTGAGATGATGATTATTCTGGTAACTTATTTGTATTTGTTTTCTGGACATTTGAATTGAGTAGCAAACTTTATTTTCTTAACAAGAGCGACTCAATTCCTAAAGGAACAGCCGCTAAGCACTTGAGTTTGTAATATAAATTCAAGTGTGAAGTAAAGTGCTTAAATCGGTTTAGTTTCTAGTACTAGCCCTGAGTAATTAAGTCAAGTATACACAATCACTAGCTTGAATACGAAATGATTCTCATTCAATCATCTTCTTAGCAAAACAAACAACCTGGCACATAACTAATTTCAACAATTTTGGGAGACGCAAGATTTTTTCCAATACTTGTCAGTTTTAGCTGTTTGACTAAGTAGTTCAGTCATTAACGTTCTCTCTCGATAAAAATTTGCTAAGATCATAATATTTCTATATCAACAAAGCAAATATCAATGTTCGACGCTAGAATCATGTACATACCATAGTGGGCTCCTAAGAACAAAATGCTTTTGCCTGTAAGCTTTTAACCCAACACATTCTTTTGATTTTATAAAAATCATTCACTATTAAACAATATAACAACGTATTTGCATAAGGCTACCGCTCAGTGCATTTATCCATTAACGTCAATAAACTGCTTCATATTGCTCGTTTGAAGGCGCGTGAAGTGTTATTTATAGTCGTTGAGTGCCGTTGTTAAATATTTTGTCTGCAAATGTCATGTGCTTACATGTTTTTATCGCCTGCTTTAAATGCTCCTTTCTTAGGTGCTAATTTTATGATCTCCACTTAGGCACGTATATTTAAGCTTCTTGAGAACATCACTTCCTTAATTACATTTATACTTGTGTATGAAAGTACTTATCTTCGATTATATTTGTTCTAGAAGAATTCTCTCTGTGTTGAAGTAACGTTTGGGTCTTTTTCCAAAGTGTATCTAATTTGTTATAATTTATTATTATTTAATATATTTTTTATTTGACGCATCGCTGTGATTATTAGCGGGATCAATGTGAGGTAAAGTTATTTAAATTAGGTCTCAACAATCAAATTTATTTCGCATTGTCTGAATAGAAAATTGTGATTAGAATTGGCCTGTCAAGTTGAGAAGGCAACGTGAAGACGATTTGTTAAGCTACGAGTGGCCAAGACTGTTTTTTCGTGTTTTAGTGATTATTATAGCATGTCGAAAATTTATAAATCCCACTATATAGATCTTTTTGTGTGAATTAAAACCGCCTGAAGCCAATGACATCCTTAGTATAATATTAAGAAATGATACACCGCAAAATTATTTACCCAGAAGCTTTAAACAAACATGAATCACAAGATGACACTGTTCATTTTTGCTACTAATCAAACTTAGGTCCCTTATTTAAAATTTACTTTCCTCGCATCCCAACACACAGCTCAAATCGCTTGGATCTCGTTCTTACTACAAAACCTGAATGCTAGAAGACATCAGTCCCCGCCCCCCTTGGTCGCTCAGACCACGCCAAGGTCAATGCTTCCTGCGCAATGCAACCCGAGGTCACACAGTCATCACACCCACATATCGTTTGGCACTACAACTCCGCGACTGGGATGAAATGCGGGATTACTTTTCCTCATTTCCATGGGGGTATGTCTGCTTCTCCCATCCTGACCCCTCTGATATCTTACAAAACGTCACCGTAATTATCCAAGCTGGCATGGAATTATTTATTTCACGCACACAGAAAACCTCTTCAGCCACTCAAAAGCCCTGGTTCTCTAAATCCTGTGACAAGGCCAGACTTGAGAAGGTCAACGCTCACAAAACGCTTCTACACAATCCCAGTCAAGAAAACGCTATGTCCGCATTCTTTGAGGCAAAAAACTCGTTTAATAACCACATCAAAAACAAAGTCCTCTCAAGCTTCAACGGCAGCAAACCCTTCTGGACTCTTGTTTCAGGGGATGAAATTGTTTCTACCGCCCTGGACAAGGCTGAACTTTTTGCCTTGTTCGCCGGCAATTCTACTCCCAACCCACCTCCAAATGTTCAACCACCAACAGTCCCCAATGTCGCGCATAAAATGACTGATATCATTTTCAAAACTAAAAAGGTACGAAAGATGCTCTCTTCTCTTAATACCAGGAAATCCTCTGACCTTGACGAGATCCCAGCAATTGTTCTCAAAAATTGCGCACCAGCACTCGCTCCTGTCCTGACTCGTCTGTTTCAGACATCTTACAATAGAGGCATCGTCCCTAGTAACTGGAGATATGCTCGAGTACAACCCGTCCCAAAGAAAGGATCCAAAGCGCTTCCTAGCAACTACAGGCCTATTTCTCTCCTTTCAGTCGTCTCTAAAGTGATGGAAAAGTATATAAACACCGAATTACTAAAATTTATTAAAAAAAAAACACCGTCTAATCCACGACGGCAGTATGGATTCCGTCAGCGCAGATCAACTGCCGACCTCCTTTCCTTTGTCACCCATTCTTGGAACAAGTCCATGGAACTACACGGTGAATCCCAGATTGTCGCTCTAGACATATCCAAAGCACTCGACCAGGTCTGGCACGCAGCGCTGCTTAATAAACTACCGGCCTATGGCCTACCACCAAAACTCTGTACCTGAACAGCCAATTTCCTCTCCAATCGGAGCATTTCTGTTGTCGTGGATGGTCATTTCATCTAAACTGTATCCAATTAATGCAGGAGTTCCTCAAGGTTCAGCTTTAGCCCCTACTTTGTTTCTTCTCTACATGAATAACCTCCTCTCTAGCACATCCAACCTAGTTCACAGTTACGCGGACGACAGCACCCTCCACTCAAATATACAATATTCTAAGCCTGTCTCTTTAGCCCAATTAGATGAGGATGGCAGACTCATGGAGGGTTCTGTCTCCGTGGGGCTCCAAAAAATATTAGACTGGAGAAGTAGAAATCTTGTACAATTCAACCCCACCAAATCTCAGTCTTGCTATCTATCTCATAAGAGATACACCAGCCCTAGACCCACCACAACGAACAACCAAGTTATTCAAAGTAATGAGTCCTTTTCACTTTCACATTTCTGTGGATCAAAATCTCAATTGGCACCAACATGTCACATCAAATGCAGAAGCGGTTGCTAAGAAATTAGGTTTCCTCTGCCGGGCTCGTAAATACTTTTCACCAGCTAATCTCTATACCTTATATACTTCACAAATAAGGCCAAACCTCGAATACTGCTCCCACATCTGGGGCGCCACTGCCGCTTCTGCACTCGCTGTCCTGGACTCCATACAGAAGAGAGCTATACGTCTCATCGGTGACCCTACCCTCACCCAAAGGCTGCCATCCCTTGCCCTCCGACGTACCGTTGGTGACCCCCCCCCCTCCCTCTCTCTCTCTCTCTCTCTCTCTCTCTCTCTCTCTTATAGATATCTGCACGGGCACTGCTCAGAGGAGCTTTCTTCCATAGTTCCTCCACATGCTGCCCCCAGCAGATCTACCAGGGGAACAGTGTGAATGCACCCTTTTACTGTCCAGGTCACCAGACATAGAACATCTTTTTATGCCCGCTATTTTGTCCCGAATACTTCGAAGTTGTGGAATTCCTTGCCGGTGCATGTTTTTCCCTCTCCTCCAAACCTTCAAGTCCAGAATTAACAAGTTGCCTCTTTCCTCCTTGTCGACACCCACGGTACGATAGTATTTAGGCTGTAAGTCCTCGTGGTGTGTTGTTGAAATATGAAAAAAAAAAAATGCAAAAGAATCATAGATGATGTTAATATTGACCAAAATGTTATGCTACTTATTAATACAGACAATTGTCCCACAGCGCCCCGTTTTCTGATTGGAATTAATCGTGACTTTATTATTAACTTATTCATATCTCATTATTATGCAATTTATTCATATAATCATTTGTGCTGATCATTCATCAATTCCTATATGCTGATTTTATGTTTGGAATGCGCTTTGCAGTAATATAATCTGTTTAATTTTCGATAAAGTTTTACAAAAACTTAATTGTTACAGAACGCTGAAGAAAATGCTGCCACCCCAACAGCTGAAACTCCAAAATCAGCAGGAGAACCAGCTTCCGAGGCACCTGCAGCTGCTCCCATCACGAACGGTGATGCCGCTCCGGAAGAACTAGCTGCTAAGCCAACTGAAGAGAGCGCCAAGCCCGCCGAAGAAGCACCCAAACCAGTAGGGGAAACTCCCAAACCAGTTGAGGAACCCGCTAAACCCGCCGAAGAACCCAAAATTCCCGAACCTGCCAAAGAAACACCTGTAGAATCCGCTCCTTCTCCTGTTAAAGAGGAAGAAAAACCACCCACAGAGGAGCCCACTCCCTCAGCTGAACCACCTAAAGCTGATGAGTGCAAATCCGTCGACACCCCTGTTGTTGTTGAGGAATCCAAAGAGGTGCGTAACGAGGAGCTTCCCCCTCCCTTGCCTTCCTCCAATCCTCCCTCCTCGGTGACGGTATTTGCTGAATCTACTAAAGCTGATGCTCTGCCTGTTGGACAAGTTCCTTCTGAAACACAGTCACCTGTGACAGTCCCCACTGTGGAAACTATCCCTGAACAGCTCGTAACTGAATCTGTCGTTCCGACTATTCCCACAGCCGCTTCCTCTCCAGTCGTTGAGAATCTTCCTGAATCGGCACCTGTTGTTGAAGCTAAAGTTGAACTTGTCTCAGCTGACTCGCCCGTTTGCGAGAAACCATCCCCAGTTGAGGAAAAGGTTAAAGAGGTGCTCGTTTCACCTATATTAGATGCTCCCCCGGCAAAAGGAATTGGTGATAGCCTACCTGAGCCATCACCTGTTGCACCAGAAATAAATCTTGGTTGTGATGTACCTTCAGAGCAGCTAAAATCGCCTGTGATACAACCAGATGTTACTCCCGTACCTCCTAAAGAACCAGATACTAAACCTCTGTCATCCCCTTCTGTGATATCTGTAGAATCAGCAGCTATTGAAGACAAACCAGAAACAGCTCCCGTCCAAATCGTTAGTGAAACAGATAAACCACAGTCACCTAAAGAAGAAAAGGTAATAAACGAAGCAGCTATTCCTAAACCGACTGAATCCAAACCTGTTGAAGCTGAAAAACCTGCCTCATCTGAAAGTGTGCCAGAAACCAAACCCGAACCCCTACCAGAAACCATACCTGAATCCTTACCAGAAACCGCACCTGAATCCCTACCAGAAACCGCACCTGAATCCCTACCAGAAGCCATACCTGAATCTTTACCTGATGTTGTTCCTGATATTCTGCCTGAGCCTACACAAGAATCTTTACCTGAGCCTACATCTGAGCCTGAAAGTCTACCTCCACCACCTCCGGATGCAGTTGGGGATAGTCTTCCTTCTCCCACCGAAGTCCCAGAGCCTCCAAAAGTCTGCGATCTCCCTTCACCAATTAAAGACTGTGTTACAAATGAAATACAAAATGAAGTGTCTTCCTTACCTGAGCCAGTGTCTGTGTCTTCTGAACCTGTTGCCAATGCTGATTCACTTCCTGACATTTCGACAGAATCTTTGCCATCATTGCCAGAACCCAGTTCTGATAATCTGCCAGAACCCCTGTCACTCCCCCCTCTTGATTTAGTCCCAAATCCGATAGCCACAGACATCCTGTCAGATCCGCCTGCTACAGAAACAGTAGAAGTTTCTTCAGCTCCTAACGACATTGTTCTCACAAATGGAACCACCACCAACGGATTGAATTCGCCAGCAAAAGACGACACCCCTGTCTCACCTCAGCCAGTTGTCGGACCACTGAAACAGGTGAATAGAGCAACCGTAATGGAAAGTATCTTGCATTGACAAGTCTTGTTTTCTCTTCCGTTTTTTTCTTTCCCATTAATAACTACTTACAACCTGGATTAACTAAGAATTCTGTATGACCCTTGGCAAATGCTTCACTAACAATGTATTAAAACCTTACTAATGAGTTTTATCCATGATTACATATTGATCGCTTTTATTTGTTTGTGTTTGTTTGATCCCTTTATGTGTGGATATTTTCCCTTTGCCATTAAAATTTAAAGGGTGGCTTGATTATTTATTTTTTTAATAATAAAAGTGCTTCAGTTTGGGGGAAAATTGGTTTTATTTGTAATTGGTTTCGTTCACTTTCTTTAAGATTGACATTTTTATGGCAAAATGATTATAAAGATGATAATTAAGATCAGAAAATCAAGTTCAGCTTTTAAAGAAAGTTTCTTGAATAATTTATATATAATCGTATAAATAGAATATACATGAACATTGCACGGTACTTTTCATACAAATATATGTAGAAATCTTTAGAGCATGTGTTGTTATAGACTTTTTGGGTGTTTTTGGCGGTGGATGTTTTGAGAGGGGGTGCGAAAGTAGGAACATGTGTAGATTAAAAACGTTCTGGGAACTACAATCCCCGTACATCGCAGTAGGTGACCATTAAAAAAGTAAATGTCATACATTTATTATTATTATTTTGTTAATCTTAAAGTCATGAATCTTATTTTGACGCTGTCAAACATTTTTACATAAACGATTTCAACTATTCAGCTACTGCCAGTTGAATAGAGGAAAAACAAATAGATAAAGGGTTCATTTTTGAAAATAATAGACAAATAAATAGAACAAAAACTGCCAGTGTCCAAATTTAACTTTTTTGGGAAATCCAAAGAAAAAAAACGTCCTGTCATCTTAAATTAAGTGTTTAACTCAACGACTTAAGCAAAAACTATAAATGTTATGTTTGTCTACACTGATACTAAAACATTATGGTTTATTGTATTGTGTGGTTAAATAAAAAACAGGGACAATGGTGGTTTTTGCGGAAAAAATAAATAAATACAAACATAGAAATACTGAAACTTTATTATAAATCGACTTAAAAAATATCGTCTACTTATAAGCACACTTGGAGGACCCAAATCACCACATTACATATTTTTAAATACCCGACGATCGTTTCACTAACAAGTGCTCATCACAGGTTCCAATCTTAGCTTAGTTAATCTTTTACTTATGTCGATGTCAGTTTGACAAGAATTTGTTTCAGGTAGATGTGAATAATTTGCTGATTGTAAATGAAGAAAATATTGAACATTTTTTTGGAACTTTCAAAATCAATGCTAGACTTTTAAAAAACCTAACTTTTTGGGTTTAATTTGAATTGGCTCATTATACAATGGTAGTAGAGTCAATTCGTTTCGCAATTTTTTTCCGTTTCATAGGTGTATAGTTAGTTGCCCAAGATCCTGTGTAAGAGTGCCTTGTTTGGACGGATCTTTTAATTACACCTTTGATATTAATCGGTGGTTTTGGATTTGGCATATATTTCGACAACACACCACGAGGGCTTACAGCCCAAATACTATCGTACCGTGGGTGTCGACAAGGAGAAAAGAGGCATCCTGTTAATTTTAATGTTTGGAGGTTCAGAAGGAAAAACATGTGCCAGTAAGGAATTCCACAACATGGAAGTCCTCGGGTCAAAAGAGCGGGCATAACAAGATGTTCTATGTCTGGTGACCTGGACAGTAAAAGGGTGCATTCGCTCTGTTCCCCTGGTAGATCTGTTGGGGGCAGCAGGTGGAGGAACTATCGAAGAAAGCTCCTCTGAGCAGTGCCCGTGCAGATACCTATGAGAGAGGAGGGGAGGGAGGGGGGTCACCAACGGCAGGTCAGTGGGCAAGGGATGGCGGCCTTTGGGTGAGGGTAGGATCACTGGTGAGACGTATACCTGTCTTCTGAATGGAGTCCAGGATAGTGAGTGTAGAAGCAGCAGCGGCACCCCAGATGTGGTAGCAGTATTCGAGGTTTGGTCTTATTTGTGAAGTATATGAGGTATAGAGATTAGCTGATGGAAAGCATTTGTGAACCCGGAAGAGGAAACCTAATTTATTAGCAGTCGCTTCTGCAATTGATGTGACATGTTGGTGCCAATTGAGATTTCGATCCACAGAAATGCTAACAAGTGAAAAGAACTCATTACTTTGAAAAACTTGGTTGTTCATTGTGATGGGTCTAGGGCTGGTGTATCTCTTATGAGATAGAAAGCAAGACTGACATTTGGTGGGGTGGAATTGTACAAGATTTCTACTTCCCCAGTCTAATATTTTTTGGAGATCCACGGAGACAGAACCCTACATGAGTCTGCAATCCTCATCTAACTAGGCTAAAGAGACATGCTTAGAATATTGTATATTTGTGCAGAGGGTGATATCGTCTGCGTAACTGTGAACTGGGTTGGATGCGCTAGAGAGGAGGTCATTGATGTGGAGAAGAAACATAGTAGGGGCTAAAGCTGAACCTCTAGGGACTCCTGCATTAACTGAATACAGTTTAGAGGAATAGCCATCCACGACAACAGAAATGCTCCCGTTGGAGAGGAAATTTGCTGTCCAGGTACAGAGTTTTGGTGGTAGGCCATAGGTCGGAAGTTTATTAAGCAGCACTGCGTGCCAGACCTGGTCGAATGCTTTGGATATGGCTAGAGTGACAATCTGGGATTCGCCGTGTAGTTCCATAGACTTGTTCCAAGAATGGGTGACAAAGGAAAGGAGGTCGGCAGTTGATCTGTGCTGAAGGAATCCATACTGCCTGTCGTGGATTAGTCTGTGTTTTTCAAGAAATTTTAGTAATTCAGTGTTTATATACTTTTCCATCACTTTAGAGATGACTGAAAGGAGAGAAATAGGCCTGTAGTTGCTAGGAAGCGCTTTGGGTCCTTTCTTTGGGATGGGTTGTACTCTAGCAGTTTTCCAGTTACTAGGGAATATGCCTCTATTGTAAGATGTCTGAAACAGACGAGTCAGGACAGGAGCAAGTTCTGGTGTGCATTTTTTGAGAACAATTGCTGAGATCACATTAAGGCCGGACGCTTTCCTGCTATTAAGAGAAGAGAGCATCGTTCATACCTTTTTAGTGGTGAAAATGATATCCGTCATTTTATGTGTGACATTTGGGACTGTTTTGGAGATGTGTTGAAAGTAGAATTGCCGGCGAACAACAAGGCAAAAAGTTCAGCCTTGCCCAGGGCGATAGAAACAATTTCATCCCCTGAAACAAGAGGTGGGAACATGCTCTTGCAGAAATTATTCCTAATAGATTAAGCAAGAGTCCAGAAGAGTTTGCTGCCGTTGGAACTTGAGAGGACTTTGTTTTTGATGTGGTTATTAAATGAGTTTTTTTGCCTCAGAAATAATGCGGACATAGCGGTTTCTTGCATCGTTAAATGCTTAACGGTTTTTTTGACTGGGATTGTGTAGCGTTTGTGTAGCTTTGACCTTTTCAAGTCTGACCTTGTCACAGGATTTAGAGAACCAGGGCTTTTGAGTGGCTGAAGAGGTTTTCTGTGTACATGGAATAAATAATTCCATGCCAGCTTGGATAATTTCGGTGACGTTTTGTGAGATACCAGAGGGGTCAGGATGAGAGAAGCAGACAGACACCCATGAAAATGAGGAAAAGTAATCCCGCATTTTGTGCCAGTTCGCAGAGTTGTAGTGCCAAACGATACGTGGGTGTGATGACTGATGAAGTAAGGTTTAAGTCCCGCTAATATATTTAAAAGGTTCTCTTGCTGGAACTTCACCAAATTAAAATGAAAGGGATTTTCTCTTGCAGCCAATATGGTTGAAATCATCGATTTCTACAACGGTTGGTTCTTTTCCGTTTTTGGAGGGTCTTCTAAGTTGTAGACCTTTGTTATACTTAGCTGGACAATTACTAACTGTTGTAAGTATGTATCTTTAACGCAGCTGCAACTCTCTGCAAATAACATCAAGTGTAATAATCCATTTCACAACATAACCTACAATTTTGGCATACAATCATTAAAACGTTAATTCAAATAAGGTCTCAGAACTTTGGATATAATTAATCGTATATTAATGCTACTTACATTGCATACACCAGTAGGTCCTAGACAGGGCCCTCCTTGTCACGTTTACCTTCAAAATGGGTTATTAGTGATGCCACAATTTCTTGAGCAAGACTTGCTAAGGGACTAGGAATTGTTTCAAATGTTTAACGAACTGTTTTATGTTTAACGAGATTTAGATCTGAAACAACCATCACAGATAAATGATCAAATTCGTGTCATTGGTTGGTACACTAATTTGTTTATGTTTAAAAACAAGTTGAGTGTGTCATTGGAAATGGCCTACCATGCAGCTGTGCGGTACCAGTCCCAGAGGCGTTGTACTAATATAATCAGTTCTGCGGTGCTATCGGGGCTACCGCAGATGAGCCCTGAGGGAGAGAATATATATATATGTGTATATATGTGTGTATATATATATATATATATATATATATATATATATATATATATATATATATATATATATATATATATATATATATATATATATATATATATATATATATATATATATATATATATATATATATATATATATATATATATATATATATATATATATATATATATATATATATATATATATATATATATATATATATATATATATATATATATATATATATATATATATATATATATATATATATATATATATATATATATATATATATATATATATATATATATATATATATATATATATATATATATATATATATATATATATATATATATATATATATATATATATATATATATATATATATATATATATATATATATATATATATATATATATATATATATATATATATATATATATATATATATATATATATATATATATATATATATATATATATATATATATATATATATATATATATATATATATATATATATATATATATATATATATATATATATATATATATATATATATATATATATATATATATATATATATATATATATATATATATATATATATATATATATATATATATATATATATATATATATATATAGGGTGGCACATTGAAAACAAAACAGACCGATTTGCATCCAGAAATTTTTTTTAAGAAGCGCTGAAACACGTCAATTTTAATATTGAGGGGGGCATGTTTTGACATAAAACTCAACTTTGTCACATCAACCCCTTAAGGGTGGTGATAACAACCCTTATATTTTAAATAGCCCTTTCTTTTTTGAATTCAGCACACTAATTTTTTTGGAAGTTTTATCAACTAGTTTAAAAATTATTCACAGTTGAAGATGCAAAAACGCATTTCACTCATTCCGACAAGAAATGTGCTGATAGTCAATATTTTGTTGGTTTGTAAACAAAAAATTTACTATCAGAACATTTCTTATCGGAATCAGAGAAATGCGGTTTATTATTTCAGTTTATCGGTCAGTTTGATACTTGATAGTACTACCGAAAGTTAATTTCACAATGGTGTATTCTGTAGAAGAAAGAGTTGAAATAATAACTCTTTTTTTTCAAAAACGATGACTATGCCAACCGTACCGCAAATTTGTTTAATGAACGACATCCGAAGAGACATGTTAACAGAAAATGCATTTTGAAGTTAGTTGCAAAGTTTCGACAAAGTGGTTCAGTAGCCAACAAAAACGGGATCCTGAACGTGAATTTCCAGTTAGAAATGAGACTACTGAGATTGAAGTTTTAGGACAAATTGCTGCAGACCCAACTTTGAACACGAGAAAATTGGCCACTGTTTCAAACATCAAAAGAAGAACTATTCAGCAAATATTAAAGCATCATAAATTTCACCCGTATAAAATTCATCTTGTACAACAACTGAATGAAGATGATTTTGATCGGCGGCTGGAGTTTTGTTAAGTTTTGCACGAATAGCTGATAACGGGAACTTTCTGTTCAATATCTGTTTTTCAGACGAGTGTACGTTTTTTTTAAACTCTACAGTCAATCGTCATAATTGTCGTTATTGGGCAGATAATAATCCAAGAAATTTTTACGAAGTCCACACTCGAGCTCCACAGAAATTGAATGTCTGGAATGGTATTTTTGGAGACCGTTTAATCGCACCAATTTTTCTTGATGTCAATTTGAATGGTGAAACCTATTTGGAGTTACTAGAAGATATCGTTTACCCTCTACTAAGTGACATTGTTGAAAATGATGATCGCTATCAAGAAAATCAATTAGTGTTTCAATAAGATGGAGCTCCTCCGCATTTTTCACAATGTGTTAGGGAGTTTTTGAACAGAGAGTTTCCAGAGTAATAGATTGGACGTAGAGGTGCTATTGAGTGGCCCCCTAGATCACTGGATTTAACTCGTTTAGACTTCTCTCCATGGGGCCATTTGAAGAGTATAATTTTTGCAACAGAACCGGAGTATCTGGAAGAATTACAACGACACATTATTGAAGAATGCCGTCTAATAATTCCACAAATGCCCCAGAATGTCTGAGATCGTTTTGAACAAAATTTGTACTTTTGTATGGAAGCTGGTGGTCAACAATTTGAACACTTACTTAACTGAATAAACATTTTTGAACGTTTGGTTTTGTTTTTTATTTATTTTTTAAACGAAAAATTGACTAATTAGTGCATTTCTTATCACAATGAATTAAATACGTTCTTGCAACTCCAATTGTAGATAATTTTTAAATGAGTTGATAAAACTTCCAAAAAAATTAGTGTGCTGAATTCAAAAAAGAAAGAGCTTTCAAATGATGTAACACTCGACCCATGTTCCCTATTTAAAATATAAGGGTTGTTATCACCACCCTTAAGGGGTTGATGTGACAAGGTTGCGTTTTATGTCAAAACATGTCCCCCTCAATATTAAAATTGACTGTTTCAGCGTTTCTTAAAAAAAAATTTCTGGGCGCAAATCGGTCTGTTTCGTTTTCAATGTGCCACCCTGTATTATATATATATATATATATATATATATATATATATATATATATATATATATATATATATATATATATATATATATATATATATATATATATATATATATATATATATATATATATATATATATATATATATATATATATATATATATATATATATATATATATATATATATATATATATATATATATATATATATATATATATATATATATATATATATGATACATACATACATACATACATACATACATACCGCAATGTTGGATTACTCTGTGTAGGTATATATTACATGTATTGCTCATTTATTCCATGCATTTAGTAAGCTTTTTTATTATTATATTATTTTCTCTCTTTTTTTTTTCATTTTAATATACATATAAACAACTTTTTTTCACAATTTTTTTAAAATATTTTTTATTGCTTGAATACCTACAGGGAATGCACAAGTGACAAAAATCTTCATGCCAAGATGTCTGTCAAGGCAACAGTTAAAAAACATGAAGGTTCGGAAGTTGTTGTGTTCTGTCCAAATATCAATATGTCAAACGACATTTGCGGATGTAGTGAAATCAATTGGAGAAAAGAGCACTTTCAGTTTTACCCGAATTTTCCGGGCATAATCACCAATTTTTTTTTCCCTTACAACCTTATTCTGACTATTAAAAACATTTAAAAATTAGCCTAATTAGTTCAGCCGTTCTCAAATAATGTGCTTACCACCAAACAGCATATAACTTTTATTTATATAGATAACATCGAATGCATATAGATTCTGTCTTTAAAGAAATACCGGTACCGCACAGTAGTAACAAACTATTAATTCAGTGTGTTATAGGTCTTGGGGGAGTCGTAACATTTTTCTGTATATCCAAGATCCAGAGACGATAACAATCAAGAAGCTATGTGTAAAGGTGGGGTCAACGCCATATTGATGAAGTTACAGCTTCTGCAATTTTTAAAAGTTTAGCAATTCACAGCGCCGCACCACAGTGCAGATTTCTTTATTTTTACCACGTTAAATATCCAGGGTCTTATTTAAAACAGTATTGTTACTGCCTCTTCAACAAATAACATTGAACTCCAGTATGGAATTGATAAAGCACTGAGATAAGTACATACAGACTGGTCCAACTGGAAACTTACACGATACGTATTTCAGGAACCACCGTATATTTTTTCCTATAATTTTGCACGCAAAATTTACAGTATTCAGGTTATTTAACTAAAAGTTGAAACCATATTTGTTATCAAATGGAATTTCCATTTTTTTGTAACATACCATATCGAAAGATTTACAGCTTTCCATATATTCATCCTTTTTTTTTTTTGCTACTACTCGGTAGTAGAGCCTGCAAACCAAAACGTACTCTTTCTTGCTAATTCTTCTTTGTCGTCTCAGATACTAAATAGGTATACTTCAATTTTTATGTAACCCCACATAAAAAATCTACAGGAATGATATCTGGACATTTTGGTGGTCAAATTAATTGATCTCTGTTGGAGAACCACTCAAGTTATTGTGACTTTTTAAAATGTTTCTTCATTTGCATTGAAATATTGAAGCCATTCGCGTTGTCATGTATTTCTCATAATTAAGAAATAAACTTTTGTTAGTCGCTAGTGCAGATAATAAGTTTGTAAAATCTATAAGGATAATTGAACTCATTTATACAGTATGTTCAAAACTTAATGACGAATCAGGAAAACTTCAAAAATCAAACTCTTTTTTTTTTCAAATGAACAGCCTGTATATTTTTACATATTTGGATAGAAAATTTAATTTTACATCGACTAGATATAGCATACACCCATCAATTCGTTGCTCTCGAATGAGGGTGTATGCTATATCTACAAGGGTCTTCCGAATGATGCTGCAAATGTGCACTGGTTGCCTGTTGTGACTCAGTGTATTTTTGCTTCTTCATCCAGAGTGTTCTCATCATCACCTGGCTATACCATGCTGATGATAGCTAATAAGCTTAAAATACGTGTATGCGGTTGTCTCCTCACGGCCTTGCCCTTAACCTTTCTCCTTGTATAATATATATATATATATATATATATATATATATATATATATATATATATATATATATATATATATATATATATATATATATATAAATATTACGAAATTCCTTGTTCCGACTGTTCCCAAACTTACGTAGGACAAGCAAATAGACGCATCCACAACAGAATATATGAACACACCCTCACAGTTACAAAACCCGACACCTCATCGGCGCTGGCCATGCATCATATTCATACAGGACATAAAATAGACTTCGATAATGCCAAAACAATAGCACCGGTTTACAACTTCAAAACGAGAATTATCCGCGAAGCAATCGAGATTGAAAAACGTCCCGATTGTTTAAATAAGAGAGATGATGGTCTTCGCTTTCCGACTATTTGGAAACCTATTATATCTTCATTAGAAACACACAAAAAGAAAATAAATTCCACAGACAATTTTATTTCCCCATTATTTGTCTCAACAAATGCCGGTGACCCCCTTAATCATACTCATCCTCTAAGTACCGTGACCAAAGCCCTCCACTTAATTGGCTGTGACCCTACTACTTTCACTGATAACGAAGCAGGTAGACGGAACGACATATATAAGACGAGACTTGCAACGAATAGCCAGATCTCTCTGAGGCCTAGGGTTGAACACACTGAGACCTCATAGACAATCTCCGGCGAGATTCGGGGAGTAGGCAGATTGAGGCCCCGTAATCGAGCAACAACAACCCAACCCATCTTTGTCCTTCGCTCTAAGGAGTAGGCAGATTGAGGCCTTAGAGTGTCCTTACATATATCCGTTACCTCTTGAAAATGGCTCCAAAACAGGAGCCAAAACGTCGAGTTTTCATATATTCTGGATGCGGTTCATTCAACCCCAGAACCAAGTATGTCTCATATATATATATATATATATATATATATATATATATATATATATATATATATATATATATATATATATATATATATAAATTACCAAGTAGCAAAAGGTGTCGTTTAATTTTTTTAGTATTATAGACTGCGAACTCCTGTTGATTCTCGAAATTGTAATACTTGAAAGTTTTCTTGCATATGACTTGAAATAATCAGATTAAATTCATATCATAGCAAGTAAGAAAAACATATTTGTGACATTATAGGAATATAGTTTTTTTCTTAGCCTGAAACCAATATGAATGCCTCTATGAGGTAAATACAATTAATTTGCAGTAAAGATCTTTTAACAAAAGTGAACAAAATCAAATAGGCAATTTAAAAATATATGGGTTTTTAAAGTGTGTTTTTATCATTTTTTGATATAAATGTACATTTTGCAGGTTCCCTCTGATTTAACAGACAGCAGCGAGGTACGACAAGAATGTGGAGATGCCAAAAAAGAATCAGTGGCAGTAAGTATTATCAACGGTTGATTATGATGCAAATAAGTTGATTTAGATTTAATGTGACTGTTATATTTTTTACCGCGACCGAAGGTCTATTGTGGGTCATGTCTCATTGCTTAAATATCATCCATCGAATCCATCTCCCTGAAGGAGACAGTATTTTTGAGGGTGAAAGTTGGTTGGGCATGGTTCTTTAGGAGGTTTTTTCCGCCCGCTGTGATGACGTACTGCCATCTGAGCGAACTCTCCCGTTTTGAAATTCTAAAGCCTCGCTTTGTGTTCGTCAGAACCCAACATCTGTCAGTGTTTAACTCAAGGCTATGTCATATGGAGTCCTGAGCAGCATCCAAGTGAGGTTGCTTGCCTGTTTTGAAGCTCACAGGTGTAGTTGACCCCCTAGAGATCTCGGCTCCCCTTCGGGCCTGTCTCGACCAGACAACAGCTAGTGCTTGACTCAAGGGGATATCCCACGGGGTTCCGGTCCATAGCATCACTATTGCAAGGTCGTTTGCCCATTTCGAATGAGACAGTAGAGGCCTCAACCTGCAGGCTTATCTGACCCCTAAATACCTCGGCCCTCTCCAGGTTTGTTTGGACTCGCTTTGAAATCTGAACTTTGAAAATTGTAACACCTCACTGGCACATTGTGTGTGACATAGCAGCCATTTCTGTTTGAATCTTGACTTTCAACTCGGAGAAAAAAAAATGAGGAGTGATGAGTCCCGGAAATCCATGTAACATCATCTACTTGATATAAGTTTACTGGCAAATATTTTGTTTATAACAGCCAAAAATAAGTTAGGTTTGATTGTGAGTGGGCCATACCGGTGACAATTAGGTCTATTGTGGCTCACCCCAATAGTCTATATTTCGCCCAACAAAGCCAGCCTCCTGCAGAGGTCGATGATCTTTGTGGGTGAAAGTTGATCCAGATCCTCCGGAGCAAGCTTCATCTTGCCAAAGAGCAGGTATCTAGTCCTGTCGGCTGCCGGACAAGAACACAGTACGTGCTCTGCTGTCTCGTCACTCCATGCACAGCCGGCACTCAGTCTCCTGACCGACTGACTCCAATACGGTGCATGTGGTGACGCAAGCGGCAGTGTCCTGTATACAGGCCGACTAGAGTACTCAGTTGTTGTCTGTTTAACTCTAGAAGCTTTTTAGCCCTTGACTTAGACAGGCCATTTAAAAAGGCCTTAAAGTGAGCTAATCCTGGAAGATTTTGCCAATACTGGATTGTCATTCTTTCTGTCCAGGTCTTTAAGATGCGTTTTGCTGTGCATGATGTTATCCCCAGCACCGGTTCTGGTCCGACAAAGTCTCTCTGGGCACCACTCCTGGCAAGTGTGTCGGCCGCAACATTGCCATCATGGTCCGAGTGACCCGGTATCCAGACCAGTGACACCTCATTACAGCTGCCCAGTTCGTTAAGGGTAGATTTACAACTCGATACCGTTTTTGAATTAGACCAGTAGGAACCAAGAGCCTTTATTGCAGCTTGGCTATCTGAATATATCTTCATTGATTTGTGTGTGCACTGGTTTTTTATACTTTCCCTTGCACACATCTCGATGGCATACACTTCTGCCTGGTGTATGGTTGCGTACTTGCTGAGGCTAGCTGATAGTCTAGCATCGGTGCTGCCCCAATAATGTGCGCCGGCTCCTATTCCCATATTGGTTTTGGAGTACCAGCAGAGATCGGCTTTCAATAGGGTTGTTTGATTTCGCTCCCAGTCCTCCCTTTCCGGGAGGACGGTCTTGAAAGACAGGTCTCTACTGATCTTTGTAGACATCAAGTCTGAGACCATTCCAGGAATCCCGTGACCCTCAATGTCATCGAGGAGTCCGGACCCTCCCAGACTGATTTCCTTCGGCATACTGTCGGCCGTTTGTTTTAGTCTGTATGTTGTCCACCTTGCCACCCTCTCCAACCATATGTGAAGAGGTGGAATATTAAGGGGGACCTCCAGAGCGGCTGATGGTGCGGTGCTTATCACTCCCGTTATCATCAGACAAGCTTGTCTCTGTAGATGAGCCAAAACTATGGCTCCATATGTTATCATTGGTCTGATAACCACTACATAGAGCCAGTACATCTGTTCGGGGTTTGTTCAAACGGTTAAAAGCTATAATGAAAATTGATGCTTTATCTGGGTACATGTTGTTTGTTCCCCAGTTGTTTCCACAGATTCTCCGGCATGTCCACAGGGACAGTTTAGCCCTGCGGATTACATTCTCTAACTGTATGTCCCAGTTGAGCTTCTTATCTAGGGTGACCCCCAGATATTTTGCTTGTTCCGAAAATGGAATCGTTTCCCCCATAAGAATAGGTGGTTTTAATTTGTCAAACTGCTTCTTCTGGTAAATGGAGCAATGATTGTTTTGCGGGAGTTCACAGACATCTGTTTCCTCTGGCACCAATCATTCACTACATTTAGGGTCTCCTGAAGAGTACTTGCCCTCCCTCCTCATATCTGCCCCTAACCATTACGACTAGATCATCTGCATACGCCTGGACCTCAACCTCCCGCAGTCCGAGTATAGCCAGCAAATCGTCCACAAAGAGAGACCACAGCAGGGGGGATAGAACAACTCCCCCTGAGGGCAACCCCTCCCAGCCCTGAAGCCGACCACCTCCCCCTGCAGCGAGGTAATGACGGTCCGATTGTAGAGCATGCTTTCGAACCAGCCACAAATGGTAGGTTCCACCCCTCTAGCGATAGTGGCTTCGTAGAAGGAGATAGGTAATGCATTGTTGAATGCTCCTTCAATGTCGAGAAATGAAGCCACCGCCACCTCTCCGTTATCCAGGGAGTGTGTGATTTTCTCGACGAGGTTATTGAGTGCTAACTCAGTAGATTTGCCAGTTTGGTAGGCATACTGGTGGGTATTAAGGGGGTTGTTGACTAAGATGCTCCCCCTAATGTGTCCGTCCAGTATTTTTTCCAATCCCTTCAAGAGGAATGATGTAATACTGAGAGGTCTCAGTGATCTGGGTAGGTCATTACGTCCCAATTTGGGAATGTAAACTCCCCCTAATCACCATCCAGCTGGATGGAATATAGTTCCAAGCCAGACTGGCTCTATACAGCCTGATTAGGAAAGGTAGGAGAATCTCCAGTCCATTTTGTAGAAGGACCGGTACCACCCCATCCTCCCCTGGTGCCTTCAATGGCTGTAAATGTTTCACAACACACTCCACTGCCGAGGCTGTAACTATTCTCCGAGCAACCTGCCAGTCCTCCCTTTGAGGGTGTTTAAATCGACCCTCGCCTGGCAGGACATCTTCGTTGCTCAGGATCAGACAATCTGGGAAGTGTGTGTGTGCTAAGAGATCTAACGTTTCTTTCCGTGATTCAGTAAAGGTGCCATCTGATCGTTTTATCGATCCCAGTTCCTGGGCACGGTCGCATGAGAGAATTCTGTGGTTTCTGGCGCTGCTGGACAAATTAGATATGTCCCCGCAGAACCTCCTCCAGGATTCCCTCTTAGCGTTCCTTATCTCTGTTGTAATGTGTTAGAGCGGATTAATATTGTTCCCAGTTGCCTGTTGTCTTAGCACGATTGAAGAGACGTCTCACTTCTCTTCGTAGTTTTTCGAGGTTATTGTTCCACCAAGTAGACCCTCGAATATCTTTTTTTGACTTCAGTGGACAGTTTTCGTGATATGCTGAGACTACAGCATCCCTTAGCTGTTCAGCCGCAATCTCAATCTCTCCACGATCCCTCACTGTGGGGATGGCGGTCACAAGTCGGGCGGCGAGGGATTGCTTATACCCCTCCCAATCCGTCCCCCTCGGGTCACGTTACTCCACCACAGGTCTAGGGCATGTTTCAATCTCAAATAGGATGTGGGCATGGTCCGAACATGGGGGTTCAGACGACACCCTCTGAGGATTTTTCAGCTCCACAGCCTTGAGCAGATCGTGAGATCTAAAACCTCTCTTCGACCGTTAGAAAGGTGGGTTCCGAGCCTATGTTGTTGAGAACCAGCTCCTCCCCTAATATGTATTCAAATAGTGAGTCACCTCGTCTGTTAGTCCCTGTGCTCCCCCAAACCAGATGATGGGTCTCGCATCACACCCCATTACAAGATGATAATTGTTCCTCTTGTAGTAGGTGATCAATTTCCGCACCTCTGCTGGAGGTGGTTGTTCTGCATCCCTGTCTCCGGGGAAATAGGCCGAGCAGGCCACTACTTCTAGCCTGGTTCCCCCGGTTGTGATCATGAGATGGATGGCTGCGATGTCCTTGGTGCAGTATTCTGATAGTGTAAAATGCTGCAAGTTGTTTCTGATCCAGATACAGGCTCTGGGGTTGGTACCAGAGCCCACCTCTACTGTCTTACCAGAAGTGTTACCCAGCCCTTTAGTTCGGTCCGAACTGGCGGTCCAGGGCTCTTGGAGAAGAGCAATGTCTATCTGCTCCTCCTTTAATTTTATGCTAAGGAGGTATGTTGCTGTCTTAGCATGATGAAAATTTGCCTGTATGCACCTAATAGGTCTGGTGGAAGGATGTATCCTGCCACCTCCTCTATTGGGGCCCATTTTATTGGTGGATTTAATTCCCCCTGCGGTGCCACTTCCCGAGGGTATAGCTGGGGGGATTGATCCCCCCACTCTCGGAAACGCCCGCTTTATTATACATTGAGGAGGAGGGATATTCAGAGTGGATAGTGCCCACTCCCACCCCTCCAGTCACCTCACTGAATGTCTTCCTGACAGCAGAGTGGATAGTGCCCACTCCCACCCCTCCAGTCACCTCACTGAATGTCTTTCTGACAGCACCCTCTCGGGTCTTTTTTGCCCTCTATTGTGGTATGCTGCCGTCCGACCGGAGTCGCTTTCCGCTGACGGCACCTTCAGTATCCGCATCAGACTCCTCGGGTCGTTTTATCGTACCCTCAGAGCCCTCAACCCCCACCCGAGCCCGTCGGGAACCGACTTCCGTTAGTACCTGACTCAAGGCGATTGAATATGGCACACCCGCCTTGAGCGGACGACTAAGCTGTTGCCTTGCGGATCCAGGCAGTCGTTTTTTCCTTCGCTCCTCCGTGTGCCACACGGGAGATTTTAGAACCTCCCGCTCCTCATCGGAGGACAGAGATTTGGAGGATAGGGAGAGGATGACCCTCGACCCCCCCTCCACGGTTTGGTGGTAAGAGAGGGGACAACCCCAATTTCTACCTCTATGTGTTCTCCAGTTGCCTGGAGATCGAGAGTATTATTACCCATCTCGTTTCGGTCTGTGTCTGTCGTGTTCATATTCTGATCTCATGAGCAGCTGGGGAAAATTGTGGTTAACCTCCATGGAAGAGCCCCGCATCCCATGGAGAGGCATTTATACACAGGGAGGTCGCCTGGTTTCCCTGGGGAGGATTACGTTAGGGGCAGAATTACCAACCTGCCAATGCCCGGCCATATCGGCCAAAAGCATCATCGCTTCGGCACCAACCCTCCAAAGACCCTGCGATGTGGGTTTTTTATAAAGGGCTCTCCTCGCAATCCCGGCCAGTTAAGGAAAGCATTCCCGGCCCTCCCAAGACATGCCTAGGTATGGTTACCGTATTCCCTCCTCCTTTCTCAGCCGGGCTTGGTACCATCCATGGCGGAGTTACTATATAGGTTATACCGGTAACCAGATTGATGCCTGCTGACATTAGAGAGACATGTTTGCTATTCAAAACATTTAAATGAAAATTCACTTCCATAACACACTAGCTGTGTCCAGTTCTTTGTTCTAATGGTTAGCTACATTTTGTTTTTATTTGTATACAGTACAATTTGTAGAGCCCAATTCATCACAATACAGTTTTTTGACCCGACGATCGTTTCGCTAACAAAGTTAGCGTCATCAAGGTGATGACTAAACTTACTTAAAACTAGTTTACTCATTCCTTTGATGACGTTAACTTTGTTAGCAAAACGATCGTCGGGTCAAAAAAACTGTATTGTGATGAATTGGGTTCTCCAAATTGTACTACAGTCATCAAGGGGATGGGCGTTTCCACGCTAATTTTTCCAAGCCCGTTCCCTTGGCAGTGGTTTCGCTAGATAGTGGGTAGGGACAGTGGGAATCTCGTTAATCTCGTTAAAACGAATTTACTCATCCCCTTGATGACGCTAACTTTGTTAACGAAACGATCGTCGGGTCAGAAAACTGTATTGTGATGAATTGGGTTCTCCAAATTGTACTTATCAGTGCTCATCACAGGTTCAAGTCTTCACTCACTTTGTATACAAATGTATTATCCGTAAATAGATAAATAAATAAATAAATAAAAAATGGTCAAGGCTAAATATCAATGGTAGTAGTTTATTTTGTTAAAATACAGGATTATATAATCTAAACGAGGTTGTTTTTTTTTTAATTATACTTTTTTTTTTCCAGGAACCAGTTACAGCTGCAGCCGAGTAAGGGATTCTTCTCACGTCATTGATGTTTTTTCTTTTTATACATATATATGAACTTTTATTACAAGTTGATCACAAAAAGAAAGTTTTAACGGATCATTCCGGCGGGCAGTGACCGTTGTTCGACCAAAAGAAGAAAACCAACTGCCATATATACATACATAATAAAAATTAGATAACTAGCATATTAAATGTCATGGCATCAGAAAAAAAACAAAATAAATGGAATGTGAGAAGTTTTTAATACTCTTAGGTATATTAAAAATATTTTATATCTTAGCAGGAGTTTTGGACAATTTTTATATGTCGTTGATTCGACTTTTTTATCAAATACACTTGTAAAATACAAAGTTAGTATAGATTTAGTGTAAGATGGTCGTTTTTTTGTTTATTTTTATTATATTCCATAAGAAATTTCTGTATCCATCACATTTGAGTTATTTAACATAAACCAAGATAATTCTTAAATGTCTCATTTTTTATCGTTTAATTTGTAATTATTAATATGTGTTTCGGCTGTTCTACAGGAAATTTTTTTTGAGTGTAATCTGTTATCAGAAAATCATTACATTAACGGCATTTTATTTTAGACACACCTGATATTATGCTAAATCAAAATTTAAGTAAACTGCAAAAATTTGACGTTAACCATAAATTTTATTGACTCAAAAAATGTTACTTTCATAGCTTGCGTTCGACTGATACGGATAAAAAAAATTTCCAGTGGAATATCTGTATAGTTTTTTTTATTATACTCTTTGCTTTCTTAGGTTAGTCACATATCTATTTAAAAATACATGTATATTAAAAAATATTCATTCATTCAATTTTTGACATCAACGGAATGATGAATGTGTAAAAAAAAAGTTTCTATAAAGGGTTTTGAAATTTATAAATGTGTAGAAATAGACTGTTCTTCAATAGTAAGTGAAATAGTATACGTTGTGCTTCATGTAATATTACTGCTCGAGGCAGCTGAACGTGTTCACGTTTGCTCTTTGGATTTCATGCAAATCCAGGTATCAAACGGATGCGTTTATTATTTCTTTTCAATGTATAGTTTATTTGAAGCAAACATTTGTACATTTTACAACGAAATTCATTTTATAACTTGTTCGGTATTCCTAAATTTTAACATGTTCAAGCATAGTTTTTAAACAATTGAATTTAGTTTTGATTTCTCTACTTGAAACTATATTCTCCACAGTTTTTTGATATTTCGTCCCAACTCGTCGACTTATCAAGACGGCTGTGTATAAATAAAACATTATTGTATGTGTGAATGTGTTTATAATAAAATATTTAATTAGGATTTTTCTTTCATTCATGATTAACAAAATAAAATACAAATACTAACTTGAATGCTGTTTATCACAGTCTCCAAAACAAACAACCCCATCACCTAGTTCTAATTGAAACCCAAATTTGTCTCTCCGCAGTCTCACTCCCTGTCGCTCACACCACGGCATGGTCACTGCTTCCTGCACAATGCAACCCGAGGTCACATAGTCATCACACCAACGTAGATTGGCACTACAACTCCGCGAACTAGGACGAAATGCGAGATTACTTTCCTCATTTCCATGAGCGTCTGTCTGTTTCTCTCATCCTGACCCCTCTGATATCTCACAAAACGTCACCGAAACTATCCAAGCTGGCATGGAATTATTTATTCCACGTACATAGAAAACCTTTTCAGATACTCAAAAGCCCTAGTTCTCTAAATCCTGTGACAAGGCCAGACTTGAAAAGTCAAAGCTCATAAAATGCTTCTACACAATCCCAGTCAAGAAAACCGTCAAGCATTTAACGTCGCAAGAAACCGCTGTGTCCGCATTCTTTCTGAGGCAAAAAACTCGTTTAATAACCACATTAAAAACAAAGTCCTCTCAAGCTCCAACGGCAGCAAACCCTCCTGGAGTCTTGCTAAATCTATTGGGAATAATTTCTGCAAGAGCATGTACCTCTTGTTTCAGGGGATGAAATTGTTTCTACTGCCCTGGGTAAAGCTGAACTTTTTGGCTCGTTGTTCGCCGGCAATTCTACTCTCAACCCACCTCCAAATGTTCAACCACCAACAGTCCCCAATGTCGTGCATAAAATGACTGATATCATTTTAAAAACTAAAAAGGTACGAAAGATGCTCTCTTCTCTTAATACCAGGAAAGCCTCTGGCCTTGACGAGATCCCAGCAATTGTTCTCAAAAAATGCGCACCAGAACTTGCTCCTGTCTTAACTCGCCTGTTTCAGAGATCTTACAAAAGAGGCATATTCCCTAGTAACTGGAAAATTGCTCGAGTACAACCCGTCCCCAAGAAAGGATCCAAAGCGCTTCCTAGCAACTACAGGCTTATTTTTCTCCATTCAGTCGTCTCTAAAGTGTCACACCGAATTACTAAAATTTCTTAAAAAACACAGTCTAATCCACGATAGGCAGTATGGATTCTCTCAGCACAGATCAACTGCCGACCTCCTTTTCTTTGTCACCCATTCTTGGAACAAGTCTATGGAACTACACGGTGAATCCCAGATTGTCGCTGTAGACATATCCGAAGCATTTGACCAGATCTGGCACGCAGCGCTGCTTAATAAACTTCCAGCCTATGGCCTACCACCAAAACTCTACCTGGACGGCAAATTCCCTCTCCAACCGGAGCATTTCTGTTGTCATGGATGGCCATTCGTCTAAACTTTATCCAATTTATGCAGGAGTTCCTCAAGATTCAGCTTTAGCCCCTAATTTGTTTCTTCTCCACACCAATTACCTATTTTCTAGCACATCCAGCCCAGTTCACAGTTACACGGATGACAGCATCCTCCGCTCAAATATACAATATTCTAAGCCTGTCTCTAGCCCAATTAGATGAGGATCACAGACTCATGCAGGGTTTTGTCTCCGTGGACCTCCAAAAAATATTAGACTGGGGAAGTAGAAGACTCCATTCAGAGTAGATCTATATGTCTCATCGGTGATCCAAAGGCTGCCATCCTTTGCCCACAGACGTGCCCGTTGGTGATCTATCTCTCTCTCTCTCTTTTATAGATATCTGCACGGGAACTGCTCAGAGGAGCTTTCTTCCATAGTTCCTCCACCTGCTGCCCCCAACAGATCTACCAGAGGAACAGAGCGAATGCATTCTTTTACTGTCGAGGTCACCAGACATAGAACATCTTTTTAAGCCAAGTCTTTTGTCCCGATGACTTCCAAGTTGTGGAATTCCTTGCCGGCACATGCTTTTCCTTCTCCTCCAAACCTTCAAGTCCAGGGTTAACAAGTTGCCTCTTTCCTCCTTGTCGACACCCACAGTACGATAGTATTTAGGCTGTAAGCCCTGGTGGTGTTTTGAGGACTTCCAAGCTCTGGAATTCCTTGCCGGCACATGTTTTTTCTTCACATCCAACCCTTTAAGTCCCGAATTAACAAGTTGCCTCTTTTTCCTCCTTGTCGACACCCACGGTACGATAGTATTTAGGCCGTAAGCCCTTGTGGCTTGATTTTTCATTATCGAATAATATGAAGTTTCTAGGTTGCATGCATTGTTCCCCCAATGACGATGTATATGCAATGAACTTTTTGATTACCTATCTAGTAGGTAGTTGATTAATTTGGTACAAAGCTATCGGAATTCTGTAGTTCTGGGGATTTTAATATGGATAAACATAACTGACCCCACCCCCCGCCCTCATGCGCCAACGTCATTACCGAAATTATTTTATTAGGCAAGGAAACCTATATTACTCATTCATCAAAACCTTGTTTCGATGAAGCTTGCCGAAAAGCAGAGTTATTAAAAATGCTGCCTACAATTTTGGGTGGAAAACTTCGACCAGTGAAACCCATCCAGCAAGTAGCAGGTGCAAAAAATCGATAAAGTCATAAATTCCACCAATCAATAAAGTACAAAGTCATGTTTTATCCCAACAATACCAGATGTTTCTGGTGTATGGCAAATATAGGTAGAAATTTCATCACTAGCTCTTTTCCCTCCTTGGCTTCAAATTAGAGGTATGTGAAGCTTCGAAATCTCGAACCAAACTCTTCAGTTCCAAAAATTGTACATGCCGGCAATGTTTAAGTAATTCGTAGTTCGAAATACGTAAGTCTCCAAAATAGTTCGAAGTTCGTTGTTTAAAAATACTTCAATGTTAAACATTATAGGCATTGAAAGCTGTGAAGTTGTAGCAGAGTAGCAGCCTCGTTAAGTCGGTAACGGTGCTTTAAACACTGTATCGGTCACGTTGAGTCGGTAGCCTAATTTTGAGATCTCACTAATGCGTATTTGACAGTTGGTAGGTTGGTAGGACACATCGAGACCTGACAGAGCTATTTAACAATCGGAGATTTATTTTTTATATTATATCCTATGATCCCAATGCCTTCTTTGGTTACCACATTATGATGGAAATGATCAAAAGCAATCGGTAATGTAGAATGTATGTCTATAATTGCAGATAGCCTTCCGGAAACACTAGGTTGAACATGCTTTATTTCACAATGAGCCAAAATAAAATTAAATATTTGCAATCAGTACACAGTTAAAATTTTCAAGTGGTTATTATATAACAACTATCATGCTCAACTTTAACCCTCTCACTCTAAAAGATTGTTGAAACTGCCTAGGCGATACCAAAAGAAATGAAGGCAGTGATGGTATTCCATTGGACGGCACTTACCTGGTTCCTCTGCAGAGTCCTCGAACCGAACAAATCTGCTCGAAGACTCCCAAAAGCCTCGCATTCACACAGGTAGTGGTAAGACGTTTCTTCATCCTCGCCGCATTCCTGGCAAATGTGATCCCTCTCTACGCCTATCAATGGGAGGCGCGTTCTAAGGCCGCTGTAATCTGTCAGCACCCCAAGGATGCGGCGAAGCGCAGGTAGGCTCCTACCGAGTAGCCAGACAGTTTTATCTGTCCGGCCCGCCCACGAAGTCCCTCTCCTGCCTACAGCCACCAGCTGACCCCTAGTGCCTCTCCATGGCCTCCTCAGTCCACCTGCCTAAGACAACAGAGACTGTCTTCCTACTTATGCTTATCACAGGCTACAGAATGGCGGCCGGGAACCAAGCCTTGTGAGATCATTCGCCACCTCATTCCCCGCTACGCCACAGTGTCCCGGAAATCACACCAGCTGCACCTCCTTTGTCCTGGCTACTCCTTTGAGGGCGTCGGCGCACTCCTGAACCAGTGTTGACCTAATTCTGACTGCCTGGCTATCCGAGCAAATATATATACATTTCTTGGGGCTCATCATCACATCCTGTCTATTGGTCACAGACAGGATAGCGTACACATCCGTTTTGAATGCCCTGGTATATGCACCCAGAGCATAACTCTCGCACCTCCAGGCTCTCGATGTATATTCCTGCCCCAGAGGATTGTTGATGCTCCAGCCGTGATCCGTCGCTAAAACAGACCAGGGTGCGGGCTGGAATGCAACCTCAGTTTCCCTCCACTGATCCCTACTGGGGATCCTGAGGATATATGGCCTAGTCAACCTAATATCGTCCTCTGCATTCCGTACCTTAATGGCGGAAATCAGAATTTACTTTTCCACCTCCTTGGCGACTTGCAAGCTCTATTACTGCTCCCTCTCCGCACCAGTTTCCAGAATTTCATATTCTAAGATGCGACGCCATAGCCTCTCTTCTGATACAGATGGGAAGCGGTGGCAGCATCAATAGGACCTCTAGCGCGGCTGAGGGTGTCGTCCTCATAGCGCCTGTGATACCCAGGATTGCCAGCCTTTGGAGTTTGGCCAGCCTCCTGGTAGTAGTGTGGTTCACACCACCAGAGCAACGCCCCATAGAGGATCCTCGGCCTGACAATCACAGTGTAAATCCAATGAAAGGTAAAGGTTTTCCAAACATCACGGGCGCCCTGAACCCCTCCATATTCCTCATCTTGGTGAATAGGATCATCTCCGTCTTCGCCGGATTTACGGAGAGTCCCAGCCCACTGCACTACCTTTCGATTATGCTACAGGAAGCTTGCATGCACACAGACGACGCCGAGGAATTTGCCGGTGACCAGTCCATCAGCGTACGCCTGGGCGTAGAAGCCATATCAAAGGCTCCCTCCACATCGAAGAACACAGCTAATGTGCTCTCCCTGTAGTGTAGGGCCCTTTCTACCTGTCGCATCACAGCGTGGAGCGCCGTCTCTGTCGATTTCCCCCGCTGGTACACGTGCTGACTTTTATGGAAGGGGTGATCCCTGAAGATCCCTCCCAACATAAACCTATCTACTATCTTTTCCAATGCCTTAAGCAGGAAGGATGTAAGGCTGATTAGCCTGTACGCCTTGGCCAGCGTGTAGTCCTATCTTCCCGGTTCGGGAATGCAGACCCCCCTAACCCGGCGCCAGGCCTTTGGGACATAGCCCGGAATACCTCCCTTATGTTGGAAAGCAGTATCCAGGCCCCTCTGGAGCAGGACCGGAAAGATCCCATCACAGCCTGCAGACTTTAATGGAGCAAACTCGTTCACCGCCCAGGTTATAGAGCCATCTGTGACCACCCCCTCCGCCAGCTGCCAGTCCGCATTCGGGACCATCCACCGACCCAGATCGGCAGCGCCCGTGACTGCTCCACCGCCTGCAAGGTGAACTTCGGCGAGATGTCGCAAGGTTTCCTCGCCGGTGTTGGTCCAGCTCCCGTCCGGTTGCCTTAAGGATCCTACAGTACTACCCGACTCCTGTTTGAGTACCCTTACCAACCTGGCTGCGTCCGACAGGGAGTTAACTTCCCCGCAGTACGCGCGCCAACCAGCTCGTTTACTCCGTCGTAATTCCTTCTTAAACTCCCTTCTGGCAGTTCAAAACTCGTCCCAGGCCGCCTCACCCGATTCTTGGACTGCTAGGTTTAAGGCCTTCCGAGTCCGCCCGCGTACTGCGGCGAGATCCCTGCTCCACCATCGAACTTTGATGGACGGCTCTCCCATGGGTGGTGACGCGGCCTCGTAGGCTGCCATTATTTTACCTTCTAGGGCCTCGGCCTCGCTATCTAATGCCTCTATAGAGAGTCCCCTCTGGGCTCCTCGCGACCCACAAAGACCTATTACGTAGGCATCCCAGTCGGTCTTCCTTGGATTTCTCCTGGGGGGAGGACCCTCACGATCGACATACAGTTCAAATCTGGTCGTACGATGATCAGTGATCGATGATATGTGTTCCGTCACCCTCCACCTAGATATATCCTCTGTTCGTTAGGGACACGATATCGATCATAAAATATCGATACTCGATACTACCAGATATCACTAAGACTGGTATCGATACCTAGTAAATATCGCAATGCAACCATCGATACTCTGATACTAAGAAATGACATTTCCTGTTGGTGTTGGTTAGGTTATGTAAAATATGCTTTATTTTAAGTTTTAAAATGAAATAGATGATTAGAATAAGCTGAATTTTAGTATAAATAAAATAAAACAGAACCACATTACTACAAACTAAATTAAAAACGCTAATTTATAATTGAACTTTTGGACTTCCGTTTGTAAAATTGTCACACATTTACTGGTGCTGCCAATATTTATGTACATAAGGCGAACGACAAAGCAGTCTGAAAGCTCGAAAACCAATTAAATGTATGAAAATGATTGACCATATAAGTCCACAGTAAATGTAAAAATATAGCTTATAAGTTTTCCTCCACCAGAACTATAAAGGACGCTTGTTTCTACAAAGAAAACGTAAGACGGCAGTCGACAAAAATGGCGGGAAGTTGCGAAATGAAAAGTGTGTGTATGTGTGTTTGATGATTACTATATGGCCCCGGAATCCAGGTCCATTAGCCAAAAACAGTCAACGAAATAAATAAAAAATACTAGTGATTGACGATTATGAATGATTCAGTCGAAATATATCGATTATGCCGGTATAATCGACCATTCAATTATGACGAGAAGATCATTCGTTTGCAAAAGTTCTTCTAGTACCCCATAAGACATTATTGAAATACTTTTATTTATTAAAATACATTTAGTTATAAATAGTTACAATATTATTTGTTTCCAACTGTTTAAATTAAAAGAGCCGCCAGTCATTTCATTGGTAAATTGAAATCTTGGTAACTGCGAACTACTCAATCGTGCACTGACGTCAGTGCAATCGTGCTCCTTAGTTTCTTCTTCGGTCATTTTCGTGACTCGTTACACAAATTTTATGCAAATCATTCATAATCGATATCTCGAGATATCATTCGATCATTGTGGTTGAATATTTCGATTCCTTCAATTATGGAAATGTATCGATGATGCCCAACACAGTGTTGGCAACACTAGAAAATAGTGATGGGTCTTTATTTAATTCTCTGTTATTTTTAAACGGTTGTCCAGCCGCAACGGTAACCACCGGTTATGGATATATCAAAATAACAGGTACAAAATAACCCTTTTTACACTAAACTCGAATTCGGACTCGTATCTGTTTCAGTTCCACTGCAACTAAGTTCGATGAATAAACATCGGTTTTCATCGGCAACTGTTAAATTTAACTATTTAACGGGATGAATGCACAAGAGACTGGGAATGATAAATATGTATGGGTATGCTATGCAGTATAGAGCGGACTTTACTTCATAATATATTACTTAACAGGTAACACGTTATTTATACTAGTGTGCTCACTCTCGCTCACAGCTTTGGGAATGTAGGATACTATGGATCGACTATCCAGTTCAAAATAAAAGATAACTGAAGCTGTTATTTTCAACGGTTATTATGAAATAACGTAAACGGCTTCAACTGTTAATAGAAAATAACGGTTTTGCACATCACTACTAGAAAATACCCAAAACATCGAGAACTGACGACTACAAATGAAAATCGACAACAAACGGACGAAAATAATAATAATATTATTGGAAAATATCAAACTGACAGTGACAGGGCAGAAAACATAGACATAAGTAGGTAGTTAACTCTCTCTGAAGCTTAACAATGCATATACAAGGTGTCGATACTATTAAAATATCGCTAAGAAAGTATCGATGCCAAAAATACTAGGTATCGCTGCAAAAGTATCGAATCAGTGATGGTATCGATGTATCATTCGTGTCCCTACTGTTTGCCAATGTGATGTCAATCACCTCCTGCTGGATACGATTAACAAACGCCGGTGCTGTACCTCTATTTAATATCTCCAGGTTCGTTGTAGCCAAATACCCTAGTAGAGCCTCACCGCGTGGGTTGGTATTTGTGCTGCCCCACAATCTGTGGTGAGAAATGGCGTCACAGCCTATAATCAGTTGTAACCCATGTTCCCTCGCACCAGTTCCTCCGACGGTTGCAGTCCCCGCCGCTCGTAGGGAACATAAAGGCTGCACAACCTAACCTTAAACCTAATATCACTCACATTATACTCTAGGATAACTGATGGGGCGTCCCTGGACCCGAGCTGCGGCAGCAACATCAACGCCAGTATGCATATCCTAAGTTGTTCTTCCACCTCTGCTTCGCCGCCAACTAGGATGTTGAAGCCGATTCCTCCAAGCCCTGTCACTTACTTCCTATACACATAAGGCTCTTGGATCAACACAACGCCGCCTGCGAGGAGCTTTGCCAGCTCCCCAGTGGCATCCCGACTATGTTGAAGGTTGATCTGGCCTAACCGCAGCTGCCCCGCGAATTAATCGCGGCGTCGACGGGGCGGAACCCTTTTCCGGTCAGTGCCCGTCTGCGTGCCCGCCGCGGGACGGGCGGAGAGGACCGCACTTCATGTCGGAACTCTGATTATATTCAGAGTCACCAACTCGAAGTACAGCCGCCCGCCTTGCCTGTCCAGCCCGCGAGCCACTCCGGGCTTAACCAAGAAGACTAGGCGCCATACCCCAGGTCCTCCTGTCGTCTCCAGGTGCCGACATTGCCCAACATTGAGCGAGCGGTTCTGGAACGCAAGTATCCTGACCACTTCCTCTAGGGCCACCTCTTGACTCCTGAGCCAGAAGCCGATCCGGACCGGCCATGGGGCGCTGAAGGCGATTTCCCCCAACGCCGCACCGGAACAGCCGTTGAGGAGCCAACTCCGGGACTCGCCATCCTCGGCGGTCACCAAGAACCGCCCTGGATCAACTATCCCCGAGTTACGCAAGCGGAGCTACAACGTCCCGTCGGATGCCGACATGGCGTTCAACATACTCGCCACCAAACTCCTCCTAATTGGCTCGGCCTCTTCCGCCAGGACGACGTCATCCCCCCCGGTTGAAGGTGATGACCACCTACATATCTCTCCTACCCACCGGATCAGCCGTTCCCGAGGGGCCGGAGCCCGCACCAGCGGGCGGGGACGCGGCAGCGTCTCCCACTCACAAGAGTGGGGACACATTAGCCGCTTTCTCTCCAGTCGCCGGCGCACACCCACTGCTAACCCTCTTGGTCCGCCGCTCCGGCGATGTTTCCTTTTCCGCCCTTGGGCGCTTCGCATACGCGCCCCCAGCTGACTTGGGCCAGCCCTGCGACCCCGACACTGGAGAGTCTGATGGTCCTCCCTGAGTCGTGGCCGCCTGTCCAGCTTTCGTCCCCGTGGACGCGGCTGCGCCTTATCCCTCTTTTGTTTATTTTATTATTCTCTAGGGTAAGTGGTCGGGGACGGCGGGCTGGTCCAACTTACGAAATCGTCCTATAGGCATTACAAATTGTATATTGCAATTTACAATATTTTCGACTGAGTTGAACAAATAACATCCATAACTAGTTCATTGATAGCTGCTAAGTGGCATGTAGATTGTGGCGCCATCTAGTTGTGCCTGTAGATACACAAGTATTTCACCAATTTAAAAGGTGGAATAATGAGGTATGTATATGTGACAACACATAACCCAACAGCGTCCACATCTGTGATTAAATACCAAATACCTACACACAAATTGCTAATGCTCTAATTATACCTAAGAAAAGATACTTAAGTGAGCTGTTTAAAGGTATTAGACATTACCATAAGTATTCATTACGCCCTGAATAAGTGTAGGCAATCCACAATACACAGCATTTAGTGTATTTATTTTAAAGAAAGAATAGCTATTTTAAATGAAAATGTTGCCACTAGATGACAGCAGTGTTTACATGTCACTTAGTAGAAATTAACTAAAGTGTACTTCAGGCTATAAAATGCAAAGGTGGTGGTCGGGGCGGCGGTGGCTGCAGATATAGCACTTCAACATCAACCACATTTCTTCATCTACCCCAGTCAAAGAAGATTCTTTAAAAACAATAGGGGGATAAAGTTCCCCGGGGACTGAAATCCCGAAAAGAATGTTGAGGTAAGTAAATGTAATGGTAGTAATATAATATGCTAAATTATTTTCTTATCTTGACCATGTTACAGAAAACTATAATAAATTACAGGTTCCTGTAATTAGTTCATCATTTTGTCCATAGATGGCGCTAGTATCGTTGCAAAATTATTTGCTATTAATTTTGTTAGATATAATTTTAAAATATAGTACAATAATTACAGGTTTCTGTAATTAGTTCACATTTTCGTTGATAGATGTCGCTGATTTTATTGTTGCACCAACATCTATGAAGAAAGTAAACAAATTTCGTAGCTTCTTTATTAAACTTGTTTATTCAAATTTTCTGGTTAGAAAATATATTGTCGACAAAAACAGTCGCTCCTTCCTCAGATTTTAAAAAGATTTCGAGTTGAAAGTAAGACTGGATAGTTTAAAGTTGAATGTGGTTTAGTTTAGCAAGTAGGAGGCGTAGGGGAAGACCCACCATCTAAAACAGGTGCTGTCCTCTTGTAGCAGAACCTCTACACTTCCAGCTTAAGTATCCTTCAACTTATTCCATTTAAGCGACATAAAACAGCTGCTGCTCTCTTGTGCCCAAATTTTGCACCCAAAAAACACTGAAGTGTTTCTAACAGTTCATAATATCTACTGTTTTAAAATTACTGCTTTTGTTGCATAATTAAAAAAGTGTGTCCTCTTTATTTCAATAAGATTTTATGATATATCTCTTGTCGAGTGGGTATTAAAGGATTTTTAAATGAAACATTTTATTTAAAATCATTTAATAGATACTAGTTACTGAATACAAATAAATAAAAAATTCACTATATTATGATTACTTAATTATTGTTCTGGAGGTGAAATTGATTCTGACACCATAAGCACTTTTTCTTGGAGGAATTGTACCAGTATTCATTTGTTGGAGGATTCATAAGCAGCAAGATTCCCATGCTAGAGTTCCATTTTCACTGAAATGTAAGAAATACTTTTAAGCTAACTTCTCACTACATTATTTCTAGAGAAGAAATTACTTTTCAACCAGCACATGACATTAATTGTTGAGAACATTCTGGTGATCATGGTAAAGAATAGTTTAGCTTAGTTTTGATTTAGCCACACAAAGGGAGTAGAGAAGTGGTGGTCAACAATTAAAATGAACTGTTAGCTTTGCAGAAACTATAACGTTATAAGCTCAGTCGAATTTACAAGGCACGTCAACAACTATCAAACTATCATCCCAAAGCTTTGAATATGTAATTTAATATGTGTTTGCATTTTACTTTGTTTGTTTAACTCCGGTCTAGTTGCGCTATCAAGGCCAGTCAACGATGCCAGGAAATAGTTTCATCTCACCAGCCTGAAATTTTGCTGAAGCTGTCCTTACAAGAAAAGTGATATTTTTTATTTCCACATATTCCCAGTTATTTCCACATATTTACAGTTATTTCCACAAAATTTCATAAGTGTGCTAAATAGGTACCTACCTCACAATTCTTAAGTCCACATTTTCATCTATTAAGGAATCAGGTATCTCTTTATCAGCCAGTAGAAATTTGTTTAGCAGGATTTCGTTGTGTACTTCAATTATTAGTAAGATCATCATATCCAAGCCATTTTAAAATTTTCATTTTCTTCATATCATCAGGCAAATCAGTAAATGGTTGTGGTAGGCACAATTTCCTATTTTTCGGTAATCCTATCACAGTCAAATCTTTGCCTTTCAGTCTGCCCCTTTTCTTAATACTTACTGGCATTCTTACTTCAGAGATTGCTGGAATTGCAAAATAAAATTCTAACAATAAGTAATATTTTCCTATAAATTTTTTTTTTTTTTTATGTCAACAACACACCACGAGGGCTTACAGCCTAAATACTATCGTACCGTGGGTGTTGACAAGGAGGAAAGAGGTAGCTTGTTAATTCTGGACTTGAAGGTTTGGAGGTTCGGAGGAGAAGGAAAAACATGTGCCGGCAAGGAATTCCACAACTTGGAAGTCCTCGGGACAAAAGAGCGGGCATAACAAGATGTTCTATGTCTGGTGACCTGGACATTAAAAGGGTGCATTCGCTCTGTTCCCCTGGTAGATCTGCTGGGGGCAGCAGGTGGGGGAATTATGGAGGAAAGCTCCTCTGAGCAGTGCCCGTGCAGATATCTATAAAAGAGAGAGAGGTCACCAACGGCACGTCGGTGGGCAAGGGATGGAAGCCTTTGGGTGAGGGTAGAGTCACCGATGAGACGTATAGCTCTCTTTTGAATGGAGTCCAGGATAGCGAGTGTAGAAGCGGCAGCTGCACCCCAGATGTGGGAGCAGTATTCGAGGTTTGGCCTTATTTGTGAAGTGTATAAGGTATAGAGATTAGTTGGTGAAAAGTATTTGCGAGCCCGGAAGAGGAAACCCAATTTCTTAGCAGCCGCTTCTGCAATTGATGTAACATGTTGGTGCCAATTAAGATTTCGATCCACAGAAATGCCAACAAGAGAAAAAGACTCATTACTTTGAATAACTTGGTTGTTCATTGTGATGGGTCTAGGGCTGCTGTATCTCTTGTGAGAAAGAAAGCAAGACTTAGTTTTGGTGGGGTTGAATTGTACAAGATTTCTACTTCCCCAGTCTAATATTTTTTGGAGGTCTACGGAGACAGAACCCTCCATGAGTCTGCGATCCTCATCTAATTGGGCTAAAGAGACAGGCTTAGAATATTGTATGTTTCAGTGGAGGGTGCTGTCGTCCGCGTAACTGTGAACTGGGTTGGATGTGCTAGAGAGGAGGTCATTGATGTGGAGAAGAAACAAAGTAGGGGCTAAAGCTGAACCTTGAGGAACTCCTGCATTAATTGGATACAGTTTAGAGGAATGGCCATCCACAACAACAGATATGCTCCTGTTGGAGAGGAAATTTGCTGTCCAGGTACAAAGTTTTGGTGGTAGGCCATAGGCCGGGAGTTTATTAAGCAGCGCTGCGTGCCAGACCTGGTCGAATGCTTTGGATATGTCTAGAGCAACAATCTGGGATTCACCGTGTTGTTCCATAGACTTGTTCCAAGAATGGGTGACAAAGGAAAGGAGGTCGGCAGTTGATCTGCGCTGACGGAATCCATACTGCCTGTCGTGGATTAGACTGTGTTTTTCAAGGAATTTTAGTAGTTCGGTGTTTATATACTTTTCCATCACTTTAGAGATGACTGAAAGGAGAGAGAGAGAATTATATTATTACCCACGTTGCTTAATCTTGGAAGAATCACTCAATAGTATGTTTTCCAAAATCTGTACTTTTTTTGGTTAATACATATTAAATTACATATTCAAAGCTTCGGGATGATAGTTTGATAGTTGTTGACGTGCCTTGTAAATTCGACTGAGCTTATAACGTTATAGTTTCTGCAAAGCTAACAGTTCATTTTAATTGTTGAAAAACATAAATGGCTGCTAAATGAATTATTTTAAAAAAAATATGTTTTTCCTAGCCAGCATAGCAGTACAATACATACATAAATCAATTAGAGTATTTTGGAATTATCTGGAAATAAGTGGAAATAGTAGAAATAATTGGAAATAACTAGAAATATTTTAATGCTTGAATATTATTTGGAAATTACTTTGATATTATTGTACACTTTATTTCAGAGTGATTGCCCCCTCGTTTTTCCTTTATTTCACAATTACCTATTTCAGGGATTTTTTTTCACAACCGAAACATTTCTGCAAATTGTTGAGGCAGTGAACCTGAAAAAGACATTAAATACATGGAGCTCCAAGATTTGTTCATCTATTATTGAAAAATATGAACAAGCCATATGCTGCGATGGTTGTTTGATGTGGTTACATTATCATTGTGTTCCAAAAAGCAAGAACACCCTGAAAACTGAAATGTATTTTTGTCAAATTTGTTATAATTCTTAGTGATATATAAAATTTCCTTATTTTATTGCTATCATATTATATGAGAGTGCAATATGAATTTATCTATCTAATTTTTGTGTTTATACATGTGACATAATAAAAGACTGCATTAATAGTTCGCTTTTTTTTCCCACATTAAACTATAATACCTTTTTATTGAAAGATTAGCTCTTTTTCCATTTTGTTGCAAAAAGTCTTTTCAAGTTAAAGAAAACAATTTTTTATTCTTAATAATAGTTATTAATAGACATTATTACGAAAGCATCCAGTCATTAACTAATATTTTTGTAATTGCGAAAAAGACATATGGCAGCAAGATGATTTCGTACAGCACAAAGTATTTTTTCACAATTTCAACTTAAATTTCCCGCCGTATTCGATCGAGTAATGACGTCATAGTTGTTAACGGGAGCGCAAATAGCTCCCGTTTGACGGGACTCTAGACACGGCCTGTGTTTTATGTGCCGACTGTCCGCTCGCTGTTTGTTGAGGTTATGTTCCCACACACTTGTTTGTTGTGCCAAATCCCGCTCGTCGAATGCCCATGTGGTAATTTGTGGTTAGGTCTCCACGTTTTTGTTATGGTTCGACATGTGCCGATTCACGCTAGCCGAATATTTGTTAGGTTAATGCCCAGTTTCACAAAGCTTGATTAAATATTTAACGGACGGTTAGTTAATCAAGGCTTCAGACGACCAATCACAGGCTGTGATTCGGATTTTTGCCATGACAACCAAATATTTTAAAGCTGTGATTGGTTGTATTAAGCCCTGATTAACTAACCGGCCGTTAAATATTTAATCGGGCTTTGTGAAACCGGGCATAAGTCTCTGTTTACATATAAGCCCCATGTGGTAATGTTCCCACACACACACACACGTATATGTTATGATTAGACATGTGCCGACAGCCTGCTCGCCGAATGTTTATTTGTTGAGGTTAAGTCTGACATAGGATCCTGGACACCCCATTTAAATACATTTTTTTTATATTTCAACAACACACCACGAGGGCTTACAGCCTAAATACTATCGTACCGTGAGTGTCGACAAGGAGGAAAGAGGCAACATGTTAATTCTGGATTTGAAGGTTTGGAGAAGGAAAAACATGTGCCGGCAAGGAATTCCACAACTTGGAAGTCCTCAAAAAAGCGGGCATAACAAGATGTTCCATGCCTGGTGACCTGGACTGTAAAAGGGTGCATTCGCAATGTTCCCTTGGTAGACGCAAGTAGAGGAACATGGAAGAAAGCTCCTCTGAGCAGTGCCCGTGCATATATATATATATATATATATATATATATATATATATATATATATATATATATAAGAGAGAGCTAACCAACGGAACGTCGGTGGGCAAGGGATGGCAGCCTTTGGGTGAGGGTAGGATCACTGATGAGACATATAGCTCTCTTGTGAATGGAGTCCAGTATAGCGAGTGTAGAAGCGGCAACGACACCACAGATATGGGAGCAGTATTCGAGGTTTGGCCTTATTTGTGAAGTATATAAGGTATAGAGATTAGCTGGTGTAAAACATTTGCGAGCCCGGAAAAGGAAACCTGATTTCTTAGCAGCCGCTTCTGCAATTTATGTGACATGTTGGTGCCAATTGACATTTCGATCCACAGAAATGACAACAAGTGAAAAGGACTAATTACTTTGAATAACTTGTTTGTTCATTGTGATGGGTCTAGGGCTGGTGCATCTCTTATGAGATAGAAAGCAAGAGATTTGGTGGAGTTGAATTTACAAGATTTATACTTCTCCAGGCTGTGTTTTGGAGATCCACAGAGACAGAACACTCCATGAGTCTGCGATCCTCATCTAATTGGGCTAAAGAAAAAGGCTTAGAATATTGTGTATTTAAGTGGAGGGTGCTGTCGCCCGCGTAACTGAACTGCGTTGGATGTGCTAAAGAGGAGGTCATTGATGTGGAGAAGAGACAAAGTAGGGGCTAAAGCTGAACCTTGAGGGACTCCTGCATTAATTGGATACAGTTTAGAGGAATGGCCATCCACGACAACAGATATGCTCCTGTTGGAGAGGAGATTTGCTGTCCAAGTACAGAGTTTTGGTGGTAGGCCAAAGGGCGGAAGTTTATTAAGCAGCGCTGCGTGCCAGACCTGTTCGAATGCTTTGGATATGTCTAGAGCGACAATCTAGGATTCACCGTGTAGTTCCATAGACTTGTTCCTAGAATGGGTGACAAAGGAAAGAGGTCGGCAGCTAATCTGCGCTGACGGAATCCATACTGCCTGTCGTGGATTAGACTGTTTTTCAAGAATTTTTAGTAATTCGGTGTTTATATACTTTTCCGTCACTTTAGAGGCGACTGAAAGGAGAGAAATAGACCTGTACTTGCTAGGAAGCGCCTTGGATCCTTTCTTGGGGACAGGTTGTACTCGAGCAGGTTTCCAGTTACTAGGGAATATGCCTCTATTGTAAGATGTCTGAAACAGACGAGTCAGGACAGGAGAAAGTTATGGTGCACATTTTTTGAAAACAATTGCTGGGATCTCGTCAAGGCCAGAGGCTTTCCTAGTATTAAGAGAAGAGAGCATCTTTCGTACCTTTTTAGTTTTGAAACTGATATCCGTCATTTTATGCGCAACATTGGGGACTGTTGGTGGTTGAATATTTGGAGGTGGGTTGAGAGTAGAATTGCCGGCGAACGAGGCAAAAAGTTCAGCCATGCCCAGGGCGGTAGAAACAATTTCATCCCCTGAAACAAGAGGTGGGAATGTGCTCTTGCAGAAATTATTCCCAATAGATTTAGCAAGAGTCCAGAAGGGTTTGCTGCTGCTGAAGCTTGAGAGGACTTTGTTTTTGATGTGGTTATTAAACGTGTTTTTTGCCTCAGAAAGAATGCGGACATAGCGGTTTCTTGCGTCATTAAATGCTTGACGGTTTTCTTGACTGGGATTGTGTAGAAGCGTTTTGTGAGCTTTGATCTTTTCAAATCTGGCCTTGTCACAGGATTTAGAAAACCAGGGCTTTTGAGTGGCTGAAGAGGTTTTCTGTGTATGTGGAATAAATAATTCCATGCCAGCATGGATAATTTCGGTGACGTTTTGTGAGATATCAGAGGAGTCAGGATAAGAGAAGGAGACAGACTAACATGTAAAATTTGTAGTCGTGCTTGGACAACCAATTCGATCTCTGGACATTTAAGTCAACCCTGGACACATTTATAACAGTGTTTAAATGTAAATAGATTCGATTATTTTGTAGGGAGTCAGGTATGGGGACAAGGTATTAATAATAAAAACAGTGGTAAAAAATAAAAGTATAATATATTTACTCATGTGTCTACTACAACGAGTTAACTAATTTTAAAATTGTCTCTCTTTGCATTTCTGCTTTTTTATTTCGACCCAGTTCCATTAACTGTTTAATCAGCTGTTTCTTTTGAACTTGTTTTTCTCTGTAAGCCTTTCTGATTGCAACTCCTTCTTCCGTTTGGTAAAACAGTATTCTCTTTTCATTAGCTTCTTGTCTTCTACGAATACCTGAAGCTTCTCTGTCGCATTGGCAAGCCTCTTTATTGTGCAGTTCTTTTACTGGTACGTAAGACTGATACGTTTTCAACTCCTTTTGATGCTAAACATGGCATTTCATCTCTTACAGAAGCACACGTCTGGCGGCCAAGAATCACTGTACACTCGCCTAGAATACTGTGAATGTGGCGTTCCACGAAGACTGTTCAGTCTTAGATCTCTGTGATTAAAACAGTGGAGTCTGTCTGTATAGCTTCCTAGAGGACGCTGTTCGCAACTGCTTGCCACTAATATATAAATAGTAGTTCTAGTCTTTATTCATCGCCTTGATGACGCCAACTTTGTTAGCGAAATGATAGTCGGGTCAAAAAACTGTATTGTGATGAATTGGGTTCTCCAAATTATACTTACCATTGTCAGATTTTACATATAGGCTTAGATTTGGATGTACACCCACTGGAGAAAAAAGAAGCATTTCATTTTTTGTGTGTTAAGTACCAGACCATTTCGCCAACACCTGAGATACACAAATATTAGCTGCAGCACCAAGCTCGGAGATTACACCTGTGGTGTCATCTGCGTAAAAAGTTAAGTGGTATGTGGGAAATTATAAACAATGTTGTTAACTTCGAAACTTTCCCAGGGGATCATACCTGTGGTGTCATCTGCGTAAAAAGTTAAGTGTTATGTGGGAAATCATAAACAATGTTGTTTACAAAACTTGTAAACAAAACAGGGCCCAATCTGTTGCCCTGCGGCATGCCACAACATGCTGGAAAAAACAGACATATAGTTCTTACCTGCTTGATGTACCCTGACAGCTTGACTCGTCTCAGAGAAGCAGCTTTTTGGCCATAAATATGCGTTTATTCTTATGCTGTAATAATTCAATTTTTGCTACAAAAGGATATGGTTGACTCTATCAAATGCTTTCGAAATGTCAATGAAACGCCCGGCGGATTTGGACCCACTATTCATGCAATCCAAAACAGTCAGGTAGGTAAGTACTAAGCATGATATCCTGTGTTGACAGTCGCTTATGAAAGCCAAATCGACAAGAAGACAGCTAATCGTATCTCTCCAAAAAGCAGCCAAGTCCGAGCAGAAATGCCTTCTCAAAGAGCTTAGAAAATACCTCATTTATAGTTGTCATATAAATAAATGAAATGTTTTCTTGCCTGATGATGAGGCGAAACCAGTTGCAGAAAGGAAAACAAGCACCCGTAAAGCCACAGAAGAAAACTCCAGATCTGTATTTAAAATTACAAAGAACGTCCCTACATCTAAATTTATTTTGATGATGAATAAAACACTTGTTTAAATCAATATTTACAAAAATAATATATTTGTGATTTAAAAAACAATTTACAAAAGAAACACTTATATCATAAAACAATATTGTAGGTACTAAAGCGTTGTTCATAACATGCAATTATTAAGTTTATTAATCAAGGGATACTTGACTACTAGCACCTAGCCGTACTGATTCTACTTTGGCTTTCGGGCTTCCGCATGCGGACTGAGTTACTGTGATAATTAACATGGCTCACAACTCAAGAGTTTTTTGCCGTTTTAACGAAATAAAAGAGCGCCCTGAAGTGCTGTTTACACACAATCCTTCCAGCTGACCTTCCTCACCTGCCCTGACATCAGTTTGCCTAATCAAAAGCTAAAGAAGGCAAAGGGGGAACGAAAAGTATACATTAGGTATGCTCACATGATTTATGTATGGCAGGGTTGATTTTTCCTTTCCCCTTTAGCTTTTAATTGGGCAAACTGATGTCAGGGCAGCTTAGGAAGGTCAGCTGGGAGGATTGTGTGTAAACAACACCCCAGGGAGATCTTTCTTTTATTTCGTTAAAACGGCAATAAAGATATATATATATATATATATATATATATATATATATATATATATATATATATATATATATATATATATATATATATATATATATATATATATATATATAGTGAGGACCTAAAGTCCCCCCCCCCTAATTTCTGAACCATCCTGTATATTGTGATTAAATTTGGAACGATGATATATGAGAAAGGTCTGCATTTTTTGACATATCAATAAAAGCTGTAAATGTCAAGGTGGCAGCTGCGCGCGCTTTCGGTATATTTTTTTAAATAGAAACGGGGGTCGAGTGATACCTCATTTTAAAGGTCTTTTAATGCTCAGAACATTCTCCAGTTTTGAAAACGTTTGGTTACTTATTTTCCAAATGAGAATCAAGAATATCGGTTTCAAACAATTGAAATAAAATCTAACGGCACAAACTTTTGGGGTGGTTACTTCAACAGATGTTGAAAATGACCACCTTGGACCTCCTGACAAATAAATATTCTACGGGTAAATTCTTCTCTGATATGTTGAAACATCTGTGGCATTATTCTTGAACAAACATCTGTAATTTGTTGTCTAAGTGCATTTAATGAGCCAGGAGAATCCTCAGATTTAACGTACCCCCAAAGAAAAACTCTATAGGCGTGAGGTCTGGGGATCGAGCTGGCCATTCCATAGGGCCTCGACGACCAATCCACCTATTTTCATAACCCTCATCCAGGTAATTTCTGACTTGTCTAAAATAGTGAGTTGGGGCTCCGTCTTGTTGTAAAATAACCTCTTGAAACTCATGTGGGTGTTGCATAAGAACATCATCAATATGTGGAGTAATTGTATTTTTTATATTAAATATGGGTAGTCATAACGTAGAAACAGATATTATTGATTCTTATTTGAAAAATACTTAACCAAATGTTTTCAAAACTGGAAAATATTCAGAGCATAAAAGACCTTTAAAATGATGTATCACTCGACCCCCGTTTACATTTAAAAAAATATTCCGAAAGCGCGCGCAGCTGTCACCTCGACATTTACAGCTGTCATTGATATGTCAAAAAATGCAGACCTTTCTCATATACCATCATTCCAAATTTCATCACAATATATCGGACAGTTCAGAAATTGGAGGGGGAGGGACGGACTTTAGGTCCTCACTGTGTATATATATATATATATATATATATATATATATATATATATATATATATATATATATATATATATATATATATATATATATATATATATATATATATATATATATATATATATATATGTATATATATATATGTATATATATATATATATATATATATATATATATATATATATATATATATAATTGAATTGGTACGGCTAGATGCTAGTTACTTGACTATCACGAGATCAAATAAATACATAAATGCCTTAACTGGTCTTGTTCATTTCTCAGTGCAGCAGATGACTACAAATTAATTTATTGTATAAATAGTAAAAAATTTTTTTTATTTATTTACAACCATCCTCAAGAAAATCAAATTACAGGATGGGATACAAAACATAACAAAAATTACAATATACACTGTGTCTATAAAGCAAATTCAATAAAATTAAAAGTGACCATTGTTAAGAAAAATTCAAAACCGGATCGATTTTTATTATCAAAAAGTAACTTAAAAATCTCACCCCTATCACGAGACGATGCCAACACTTTTGTAATTTTCTATTATTTGCCAAACACTGTCTCGCAACAGATTCTGTTTATCTGAAATCTATCAGCATATATCTGGCATGTCCTTAGATATAAATAAATTGAAATAATCCTCCTGTGTATAATTTAATCGCACCAACATGATTATTAGTAATAGATATATGTCAAATAACAACAAATAGTGATGTTTCTGTAGTGCTCAATTGTTTTCTTTTAACGCGCGTCGCCGTCATGGCTGACTAACGACAAAAGTTAAAGCCGTATAAGATTTTTACAATATAAAAATGTTAAATCGTTGTTGTGTCCTGATATTGTTAATCCCCACCCTCAGTGAGATTATCCCCGTGAGAGTTGGCGGCCAGCGTCACTTGTTATCAGAGTTGTTGTGACAACAAAATAATGTCATGAAAAATTAGAACTGTCATAAAAAATATAGATGACACAGATCACCAATCAAGTGAAGCAGTGATAACCAGTCATCAATCCATATAGCTTCCTGGTCATTGTAGCAGTAAATGCGCCTCGTGTGCAAGAATCCCTTTTACAGCGAGCGGCGGACCCGTGGCCGAAGTGCACCACGTGCTTGTGAGCCAGTCACCAGCCCATACAGCTTCCTGGCCATTGTCTGGTCCCGTCTTGTCTGGTCCCGTCTTGTCTGGTCCCGTCTTGTCTGGTCCCGTCTTGTCTTGTCCCGTCTTGCCCCGTCTTGTCTTGTCCCGTCTTGTCTTGTCCCGTCTTGTCTTGTCCCGTCTTGTCTGGTCCCGTCTTGTCTTGTCCCGTCTTGTCTTGTCCCGTCTTGTCTGGTCCCGTCTTGTCTGGTCCCGTCTTGTCTGGTCCCGTCTTGTCTGGTCCCGTCTTGTCTGGTCCCGTCTTGTCTGGTCCCGTCTTGTCTGGTCCCGTATTGTCTTGCCCCGTCTTGTCTTGCCCCGTCTTGTCTTGTCCCGTCTTGTCTGGTCCCGTCTTGTCTTGTCCCGTCTTGTCTGGTCCCGTCTTGTCTGGTCCCGTCTTGTCTGGTCCCGTCTTGTCTGGTCCCGTCTTGTCTTGTCTTGTCCCGTCTTGTCTGGTCCCGTCTTGTCTTGTCCCGTCTTGTCTGGTCCCGTCTTGTCTGGTCCCGTCTTGTCTGGTCCCGTCTTGTCTGGTCCCGTCTTGTCTGGTCCCGTCTTGTCTGGTCCCGTCTTGTCTGGTCCCGTCTTGTCTTGTCCCGTCTTGTCTTGTCCCGTCTTGTCTTGTCTCGTCTTGTCTGGTCTTGTCTTGTCGCATCATTGGGGTGCTGACAGGCCATTGTGCTCTTAGAAGACACCTCACATTGATAGCTGTCGAGAGGGATTCCATTTGCCAGGAATGTCGCGAGAATGAAGAGACGTTATACCACTACCTGTGTGAATGCGAGACTTTTGGGAGTCTTCGAACATAATTGTTCGGTTCGAGGACTCTGCAGAGGAACCAGGTAAGTTCCGTCCAATGGAAGACCATCATGACCTTCATTTCGAGGTCGAGGCGGCTTGGTGACGGAACTGAGGAAGAGTACAGCATGGTTGCTAAAAAGGGCCCATTGTGGCCTACTTGCCTGGCGTTAGCCTCCCCACCACTGCTACTACTCCTACCATATAAGTAGGACTCAAATAAGGATACTAGAGTCACATATGCCAAAATAATGTAGTTCATTCAGCAGCAAGCTATGATGGACTGAGTCAAACGCTTTGGTGAAATCAAAGTGAACAACATTAAGCTGTCCACCTACATTAAGGTTGTTAAAAACATATTGAGCGAAGCAGGAAAGGTTGGTAGGTGTTGGGTATTTCTTCACAAATCCATACTGGTGGCTGGTTAAATATGATGAAATATGGGGAGAGATTTGAGCATATATAGCATATTCAAAAACTTTAGCAAAGCTGGACATGGTTACAATCTGCCTATAGTTTCAAATAAGTGACTTGTCACCACCTTTGCGAACTGGGCAAGATTTTGAAACCTTCCAAACATCAGGATATGTACTAGTCTGTAAGAAAAGATTGAAGATAAATAATAATGGTTCAGCAAATATATGGCCGCATTCTTTAACAAGAAAACTAGTAATGTTATCAGGGCCTCGTGATAGCTTAGGTTTCAACTTCCTCATTGCATCAAGGATGTCAGACAGCTCAAACCTATTCAAGTTAAGTGCAGTGATATTAGATACTGCAGTAGAATTATTAGGTAAATTATTACTATGAAAACAATTACTAAAGAACTCAACAAAACCAATGATGACATCCTGAGCAGAGGAATAGGTATGCTCATTATATGTGACACTGGATGGAATATGTGTTTCTTTTCTTGAATAAAAGACCAGAATGCTTTATGATCAGACTTAATGCAAGATTCAGTTTCATAAGTATATTGCAATATGCAAAGAAAGGTGATAACGACAATACACCAGAAAAACCTGCATGGAATGCTTTGGTTCGCCTTGACTATGCTCAGCGGAACATTTTAACATATATCACAAAAAAGAATAAAGCAGAATGCTATCTCAAGCAACATTTAAAGTCAAATTGACGTAAAATCACACTAACAATAGGTCAGCGATCAAATCACCACAGGTCATTTTCAAGTAAACTTTAAGTGTATTTTACCAATTTGGGATATAAACTCAAAGTAATAGGGAAGCCAATAATAGGTCCAGCACGGCATTTCGACCAACCCGTTTTAGTTACATGTAGGGCATTTTTATTCAACATTGGGCCAATGGACGTAGTTTATTGGTAAATACGTGCAACACGCTTCACTTGGATACATCTAAGCGCCTAATGCCTGGACGTTTTTAACAAAGAACTGTGCATGTGACATTATTCTGTAGGCTCTGTGGTTATGTATGTATCAACAAACAGTAGATATTAGCAATTAGCTATGTCCATCTTTGTTGAGAAATGAGAACATGTTGTATGATCAAAGAACATACTTTAAATATTTGGATCCATGATAAAGGTGATTTGCACTATATAAAGGAAAAAACCACTGCGGTTATGTTTTTTACAAGTTTTTAAAACTTATTCAAAATTCTTAAAATTCTGATTTTGAGGATTGATAATGTAAACAACACAAAACTTTCCTACTCTCATTGTATACAAGCATTACTTTATGTTTTTCTCGAATTGAAATTTGATTACACTAGATTCAACAATTTTCAAGGCAATGAAGATGGATACCGCAAGCATAGATAAATATCGCTGCCTTTATAACATTATTGACCTAAAAATTAATTTTACTCTATTTTTTTTACTTATAAGTCACAGTCCCAATGGCAAGGAAACTAACCAAACTTTGAAGATATTTTGTCGTATTATGGGAATATCAACTACATGGTAAACAAATTTTGTTTGAATTTATTAGCAAGCATACATTTTTATGTATATGTATATGTATGTATATGTATGTATATATATATATATATATATATATATATATATATATATATATATATATATATATATATATATATATATATATATATATATATATGTATATGTATATGTATATGTATATATATATATATATATATATATATATATATATATATATATATATTAATAATAATAATAATAATAATTGTAACTGTTATTATAGTTATTATAGGCTAGTTCTATTTTGATGTTAAATATTGACATACATCACGTAGACATTTTGAAAGCGTCATCCATCATCTGTGTTTCATTTTATTTTCAATTTGATGAATTCTTTGATCAAAACATCATAGCATAGAAACAGATCTTTATTTGTAGTTGTTATGATCTGGTACTAATTCAATTTTTATCTGTCTGAGGATGCTGTCAAGCAACGAAACTAGTCACAGAAACCTTGAAGAACATCAGAGAACATCTAGAACTCATAAGTGCCTCTTGCTCCAGTTAGCTTACGCGCTGGCTACGCCCTTCACCTACAGAAACGAAATCCAACAGTGAAGCCAGAGAAGTAGTTTCCAAGTCTGTATATCTGATTTCTGAATATCCTTCCTCCGAGGTCACTATTCTTGGTGATTTCAATGTTCATAATAAGGAATGGCTAGGATCTTCAAAAACTGATCCACAAGGGAGAGCAGCGGAGTCCTTTGCAGTCAGCAATTCTTTAGCCAAAATGGATCAGCAACCTACTTACTTTCCTCACAGCCCAACACACAGCTTCGTCTCCACATCAATGACCTCCTCTTTAGCACATCCAACTCAGTTACGCGGACGACAGCACCCTCTACTCAAATATACAATACTCTAAGCCTGTCTCTTTAGCCCAATTAGATGAGGATCGCAGACTCATGGAGGGTTCAGTCTCCGTGGATCTCCAAAAAATATTAGAGTGGGGAAGCAGAAATCTTGTACAATTCAACCCCACCAAATCTCAGTCTTCCTTTCTATCTCATAAGAGATACACCAGCCCTAGACCCACCACAATGAACAACCAAGTTATTCAAAGTAATGAGTCCTTTTCACTTGTTGGCATTTCTGTGGATCGAAATCTCAATTGGCACCAATATGTCACATCAATTGCAGAAGTGGCTGCTAAGAAATTAGGTTTCCGCTTCCTGGCTTGCAAATACTTTTCATCAGCTAATCTCTATACCTTCTATACTTCACGAATAAGGCCAAACCTCGAATACTGCTCCCACATCTAGGGTGCCGCTGCCGCTTCTACACTCGCTACCGAGGACTTCATTCAGAAGAGAGCTATACGTCTCATCGGTGACTCTACCCTCACCCAAAGGCTGCCATCCCTTGCCCACCAACGTGCCGTTGGTGACCTCTCTCTCTCTCTCTCTTTTATAGATATCTGCATGGGCACTGCTCAGAGGAGCTTTCTTCCATAGTTCCTCTACTTGCTGCCCACAACAGATCTACCAGGGGAACAGAGTGAATGCACCCTTTACTGTCCAGGTCACCAGACATAGAACATCTTGTTATGCCCGCTCTTTTGTCCTGAGGACTTCTAAGTTGTGGAATTCCTTGCCGGCACATGTTTTTCCTTCTCCTCCGAACCTCCAAACCCAGAATTAACAAGTTGCATCTTTCCTCCTTGTCGACACCCACGGTACAATAGTATTTATTTATTTAGGGTGTAAGCCCTCGTGGTGTGTTGTTGAAATATAAAAAAATGACTAAGAGCATGCACAATAAGCCAAAGGCTGCATGCTATCGGGGCGGCAAAGTCGCGGACAAGCCCTGGTGCTCGAAAAAAAAATTCACTCAAAAACTTTCTTTCACTTGACCCTTCCGTGCTTCCGTATTTATTGGTTTGTAGGTATCACAAACACTGATATATTATATTTTTATAGTTACAAAATAAAATTTTTTGAGTTTTTCCTTATTTTTCTCCCCAATTTATGGACAATCGGAGTCTGTAAGACATATTCGGTCGCGGTCGAGAACTAGTACATAACTGGTCGACAATATATCAAAACTGGTCGAGAACTGGTTACATTGACATTTCTTCATTATTTGTTAAATTTTATATATTTTCCATTTAATAATATATTAACTTTTTTGGCAGTATGAAAGATACCTGGCCGAATTGGGTTTGAGAAAATACTGCTGTAAACCTTCAATATTTATTTTGGCAACTGGTAAAACTCATAGTTTACATTAACTGATCAACAACCGGCGCATTTACCCTATACAACTTTTGACTTACATACTACTTTCACATGCTGCTTTAGTTTCACATACTGCTTTACTTTGAAATAATATGTTATTGTAATTATAAACTAAATCATAAAAATCATTATCACATAATAAAATTGGATTGATTACATTGATTATATCACATGTAAATTGCAAATCAGTCTCCAAAGATTTATAGGCATGATCAACATGATTTAGACTCTCCAAGAGACTCTCTCTATTTTTGAATCCTGATAAGATCACACATCCACCTGAATGAACATAAATATATTCAAAAGATGAGCAAAGCATGAATAATAAACTGACTAAAAAATGTGTAATAAATGGAATTCCTATTAATACTATATTTTTCTTGCCTACATAACTCTTTATCTTAAAATACAGTTGCTTCTGGAATTCACTGAAAGCAGTTTTATTAAAATCGTTCATATTTATCACAACAGATTCATCATTAAAATGTTTTAAAATTTCTTTGTATAAAGAAAGCATGGGCTTAGATGAAAACAAATTATCGAAACATTCAAAATAATGAGGATTACAAAATTTTGAATAACATACTTTATCTATTCTTTCCCCTGAAAACTTATAATATCTTTCCACAGTTTCAGGTACAAAGATAATAGAATCGCAAGCATATTTCCTGATGTAAAATGTTTCCTCTGAACCCCTCCAAAAGGACGATATCTCAACAAATGGGACTACCCTTCTTCCTATTGGCATTCTTTTTATGTGACATAATCTCAAATAACGGATTGCTACTACCTTTTTAATTCGACGAATTGATTCCCGTTCAGCATTGTCTTGATTCTTAAAATATTTTATATTATTAGAAATTGTGTGAATTTGCTTTTCCATAAAATAACGACCACAGCTTGTAACCTCACACAAAAAATCTTCGTCTAATTGACACAAATCAAACATTGAATTTTCACTTGGACCGCCTCTTTTATACGGTATCAACAATTTTTTCCATATATTTGTTAATTTATCTGCTCCAGAAAAAGACATGCAAAGTAAATACACTTCAGAATTACCACTTTTCGATGGACTTGGTTTGTAGGCTACAATCCTTTTAAAAAGACAGTTAAGAAGATACAGTAGCGAAATCATCGGTTCTTCGAATATTGTGAAAATTTTCAAGACAAAGTTACCATTCTCATGTAAAACTGATAAAGCAGTCATCGTCTCACAATAATGCAAATATGCCACTTTTTCTTCTTGTTCGCCAGGGTCGTCCATGCAATTAACACTACCATCAGCAGTAACCAACCAGATTTTTCCATTTTCTTTCACTTTTTCTGTGATATGCTGGTAATTGTAATACTTTGTAATATCTCCAGTCCCATCTAATCCAAAATACCAATGATCCAGTGTATGTTTCACCAACCTATCATCTGGTATCATCTGAACGGTATTATTACCTTCATGGTAAGGATTTAAACTGTTCGCCTTCCAATGCCACTGCAAATTTTCATAGTGTGAGAAGATATAATGATTTAATGCACAAACAAATGCGCCCGGGGCTTCACATAAATGCAAGCTACTAAATACCTCATCGTTTACACATTCGTCTGGGATCAAATGAAACTTGCTTAAACATTCATAGAACTTACACCAGGCTTGTGTTGCAAGCTCTGCCTGGCTGTTATGTTTTACAAAATTCCTTACGAGTGCCGACGGATCTCTGAATGTTGTATGTTTCGACCACTCAGACAACTTAAATACATTTAGTTGACTTTTTACACCGTTTAATTCCTGTTTCATGACTTCCAATTCGGGGATTCGCCATTTTGTTGCAGAATAAACATCTGTTGGTAGTTCTGCGAGATGATTAGATTTAAATTCAAACTGTTTGTTAAAATGTTCATATAAATCAACGCAGTTCATGTTTAAACCCAGCCAAATGAATATTTTAACACTAAGCTTAACTTTTGTGTGAAGATTCTGCAGAAATCACACATATACTTTCTACCTAAGAATTATACACTTCATTATTGAAAAATGAGATGTTTTCATTACAAACATGATGGAGTTGAAACTGGAATGGTGACAGGACCCATTGCATTTGTTGTTGATAAGTTTGATTTCAAATGATCTTCAACTGAAAATAAAAACAACAAAATAAATCAATCTTTACATCACAGACAAATGCAATGGTTACAAATAAATTTTACTTTTACTGATTCTATCTGCACTCACTCGATGAAAACACCACATTTTTTTTTTAATATTTCAACAACACACCACGAGGCTTTACAGCCTAAATACTATCATACCGTGGATGTAGACAAAGAGGAAAGAGGCAGCTTGATAACCCTGGACTTGAAGGTTTGTAGGTTCGGAGAAGGAAAAGCATGTAACAGCAAGGAATTCCACAACTTGGAAGTCCTCGGGACAAAAGAGCGGGCATAACAAGATGTTCTATGTCTGGTGACCTGGACAGTAAAAAGGTGCATTCACTCTGTTCCATGGTAGATCTGTTGGGGGCAGCAGGTGGAGGAACTATGGAAGAAAGCTCCTCTGAGCAGTGCCCGTGCAGATATCTATAAAAGAGAGAGAGACGTCACCAACGGCACGTCGGTGTGCAAGGGATGGCAGCCTTTGGGTGAGTGTAGGTTCGCCGATGAGATGTAGCTCTCTTCTGAATGGAGTCCAGGATAGTGAGTTTAGAAGCGACAGCGGCACCCCAGATATGGAAGCAGTATTCGAGGTTTGGCCTTATTTGTGAAGTATATAAGGTATAGAGATTAGCTGGTGAAATGATGTGACATGTTGGTGCCAATTGTGATTTCGATCCACAGAAATGCCAACAAGTGAAAAGGACTCATTACTTTGAATAACTTGGTTGTTAATTGTGATGGGTCTAGGGCTGGTGTATCTCTTATGAGATAGAAAGCAAGACTGAGATTTGGTGAATTTGAATTGTACAAGATTTCTACTTCCCCAGGCTGATATTTTTTGGAGACAGAACCCTCAATGAGTCTGTGATTCTCATCTAATTGGGCTAAAGAGACAGGCTTAGAATATTGTATATTTGAGTAGAGGGTGCTGTCGTCCGCGTAACTGTGAACTGGGTTGGATGGAGGTCATTGATGTGGAGAACAAACAAAGTAGGGGCTAAAGCTGAATCTTGAGGGACTCCTGCATTAATTGGATACAGTTTATAGGAATGGCCATCCAAGACAACAGAAATGCTCTGGTTGGAGAGGAAATTTGCTGTCCAGGTACAGAGTTTTGGTGGTAGGCCACAGGCCGGAAGTTTGTTAAGCAGCGCTGTGTACCAGACCTGGTCGAATGCTTTGGATATGTCTAGAGCGACAATCTGGGATTCACTGTGTAGTCCCATAGACTTGTTCCGAAGGAAAGAAGGTCGGCAGTTGACCTGCGCTGACGGAGTCCATTCTGCCTGTCGTGGATTAGACTGTGTTTTTCAAGAAATTTTAGTAATTCAGTGTTTATATACTTTTCCAGCACTTTAGAGACGATTGAAAGGAGAGAAATAGGCCTGTAGTTGCTAGGAAGCACTTTGGATCCTTTCTTGGGGATGGGTTGTATTCAAGCACTTTTACAGTTACTAGGGAATATGCCTCTATTGTAAGATGTCTGAAACAGACGAGTCAGGACAGGAGCAAGTTTTAGTGCGCATTTTTTGAGAACAATTGCTGGGATCTCGTCAAGGCCAGAGGCTTTCCTGGTATTAAGAGAAGAGAGCATCATTCGTACCTTTTTAGTTTTGAAAATGATATCCGTCATTTTATGAACGACATTGGAGACTGTTGGTGGTTGAACATTTGCAGGTGGGTTGAGAGTAGAATTGCCGACCAACAACGAGGCAAAAAGTTCAGCCTTGTCCAGGGCGGTAGAAACAATTTCATCCCCTGAAACAAGAGGTGGGAACATGTTCTTGCAAAAATTATTCCCAATAGATTTAGCAAAAGTCCAGAAGGGTTTGCTGCCGTTGGAGCTTGAGAGGACTTTATTTTTGATGTGGTTATTAAACGAGTTTTTTGCCTCAGAAGGAATGCGGACATAGCGGTTTCTTGCGCCATTAAATGCTTGATGGTTTTCTTGACTGGGATTGTGTAGAAGCGTTTTGTGAGCTTTGACCATTTGAAGTCTGGCCTTGTCACAGGATTTAGAAAACCAGGGCTTTTGAGTGACTGAAGAGGTTTTCTGTGTACATGGAATAAATAATTCCATGCCAGCTTGGATAATTTCGGTGACGTTTTCTGAGATATCAGAGGGGTCAGGATGAGAGAAGCAGACAGACGCCCATGGAAATGAGAAAAAGTAATACAGCATTTCGTCCCAGTTTGCGGGGTTGTAGTGCCAAACGATATGTGGGTGTGATGACTGTGTGAACTCGGGTTGCATTGCACAGGAAGCAGTGACAATGCCGTGGTCTGAGCGACCAAGGGGGGCAGTGACTGATGTCTTATCGCATTCAGGTTTTGTAGTAAGGAGATCCAAGGGATTTGAGCTGTGTGTTGGGATCCGAGGAAAGTAAGTAGGTTACTGAACCATATTGGCTAAACAATTGCCGACTGCAAAGGCCTCCGCTGCTCTCCCTTGTGGATCGGTTTTTGAAGATGCTAGCCATTCCTTATTATGGACATTGAAGTCACCAAGAAAAGTGACCTCGGGGGAAGGATATTCAGAAATCAGATGGTCGGTTTTTTCAGAAAGGTAGCCGAAGAGCTGGACAAAGTTGTTATCAGAAGGCGACTGGTAAATGCAACACATGAATTTAGTTGCAGCCCTGAGAGAGTTTCATCCAAAATATGTCTTTTCTTCCAGCTTCTAAATTAGTGAGTCTGGTGCAGGGTAGATTGCTACGGATGTATGCGCACACGCCTCCATGCAATCTAAAGGAAGTAAGGAGCTCATACCCCGAGAAATTAAGGTGATTAGTGGCTGTTTTGGTACTGATTTGGGTTTCGGTGAGGAAGATGAGTTGGGGCCTATTAGCCTGGAGGAAATGGTGGTCGAAATTCAGGTTAGAATTTAGGCCACATATATTCGAGAAGGATATGTTAAATCTTGACGCCCGCGCCCCTGCACACTGCTCTCCCGGAGATCCGTATGGAGGGGTATTTTATCTCCGGAATCTTTTGTACAAGGAGGAGCGACCATAATTTAAACAACGAACAAATTAACTACTATGTAAATTATTGGCATTGAAATATTACGATTTAGCCCAAAGACCAAAACTAAAGTCTGCACGCAGCAAGTTCCTTATAGTAGTGAATTTTCATAAAAATGTTTTTAATAGCAAATATGTCTTTGTTTAATGAAGGCAGGCATTAAATTTGGTTACCGGTATAATCAATATAATAAAAACAATGTACCAAAATAGCTTTGTTGTTTGAAAAGGTACAAACATTTTCAGAATATAAACTTAAGATGTTCCCCAAAAAACTCCTCCGATTTTTCTGGCCAACGAACCTGTTCAAGCTATTTACCCACCTAGCAAGATATAATTATATTGGGGTCAAGGAGTCGCGGGCCAAAGGACTCCAGGGGGCAAGCTGAGGAAGTGGAAACAACAACATAAGCTTTCGATGAAGCTTTCCCCAACACCGTCATGTGCGATGAAGAGCCGCATTCTGCACGAGGTGACCCTGCTGATAACTAAACATGACGGATCTAGACAAGGAGTTTGAAATAAACTCCCCAACTTCCCCAATCTACGGTGTCACGTGACCCGTGCCTACGAATGGCACCAGGGTGATGGTGTCGTGAACGGAACCTCTGGAGTACCAAGCAACCCTCCAGAGTAACCCGCCTTGCACCACACAGAGGATTCTGATGGTGGGGACAATATTTCCCCCATTCTCGTGGGAACAACATGAAAATCATAAATATATATGGAACCAAAACCAATGAGGTTCGAGGAGTGGCTCCGGCTACAGACTCGTGCCTTGAGTTTATTCCGGAAACGGAGACGAACCAGGGGGCGGCAGCGTCCGCGGACTCTGGAGGTCTTACGACCGACGTAGATACGGGGGATCGGGCCAGAGATTGTCCCCGACACCCAAGCTGGAGGCTGGGTCCCACCGGAGGGCGGCGAGGTCCCCGGACACTGGTGGCCCCTCCACCAGTGAGGACCCTACTGTAGGAGTAGAAGGACTGCCCTGGCAATCCAAGCGTCTTTCCGGGGTGTAAAGAAATAAGCTCCGGAGGGCGCAGAAAATGGCGACCGGGACGTGGACGGTCGAGAAACCTGTAAAGGCGCAAGAGGGGAGTGCGAGTCAGAAGAGGACGCGCCCGGACTCTAGCACGCATATTTCAGACAGACCAAAAGGGCCTGAGCACCTGTAAAGGCGCAAGAGGAGAGTACGAGTCAGATGACGCCGCGCTCGGGCTTTAGCACGCCTACTACAGACAGACGTCCCAAAAGGACCAGGGCCGGAACACCGGCGCAGACTGGCTCGTATAGGGAGGCTGCGGAGCGCCTCGGGATGGCGGTGATTGACACGCCATCCTGAGGTCACGCTAGACCCGGGGAAGGCGGACCTGATCCAGGTTGCGGTGGACTCTCTTCAGGAAGGGGAGAGTCCGCCTCAGTTCCACCGGGCGCGCCTTGCGGGGGGCATCCTCTGGATAACCTGTGCTGGCCCAGTCGCGGGACTGGCTGCGGAAAACGATCGGGAGCCTCGGTTAGATTTGGGAGGGGGCGGACTTGACAGCCGTCGAGCCCAAGGAACTCCCAAAGAGACGCAAGGTCCTCGTACGGATCCCAAACACCGTCCCGCAGGAGACGGTGATCAGTAGACTGAAGATCCAGAACCCTGAACTGGGGACACAACTTTGGTCGGTTCTAAGCAGGAAGGCAGAGGAGAAAGAGCAGACTCTCGCCTTCTCGATCGACCAGGCCTCTTACAGAGCCCTTGAAGGAACCTCCTTCAAGGCATTCTGGGGTCTGGGAAGGGTTAGCTTCCTTCCACTTGGGAAGCAACTAGGGGTTAATGGGACTTAGGTTCGTTCCTTCAGGTCAACCTCCAACACAGTAGGGCAGCCACAGCCGGACTACTGATGGGTCTGAGGAACACGGATGTGGCCCTCATTCAGGAACCATACTCCTATAAAGGAGAGATCAAGGGACTCGGCAGAGCTGCTGGAAAGCTCATCTACAGCAGATCCAGCGAGAACCTGAGGGCCTGCATTTTTGCCAGGGAAGGGATAGAGTTTCTGCCTTTAATGAATTTCTGTTCCAGGGACCTGGCAATGATCAAAATCCTATATGGAAGAGCGGATGGGCCGAACGACATTACGTCCGATCAGCCTATTTGCCAGGGGACAGCACGGACCCTCCTTCACCCAAGGAATTGGAGCAGCTGATGGTGGGTAGCAAAGCAGGTAGATGGATTTAGACATATTGAATAGAGGTAATAAACCAACCTTCGTCGCAACATGGCGTGAGGAAGTTTCAGATCTAACAGTTTCCACCCAGTTTCTGGGTGACTTTGTTAAGAACTGGGCTGTGTCTGGGGAAGTGAGTACCTCAGACCACAGATACATCCGGTTTGAAATCGCCTTGAATTGTCTATGGTACTCTTAACACCCCGCAGTTCCACTGCTAGGTCTGTTCTCTAAGCTTCCCAGTCTGCCTTGCGGGGGCCCGGTACCATACCGTTTGTCTTTCGACTTTGGCAATTTCAAACCGGATGTATCTGTGGTCTGAGCTACTCACTTCCGCAGACAGCCCAGTTTTTAACAAAGTCACCCAGAAACTGGGTGGAAACTATTAGATCTAAAACTTTCTCAGGCCGTGTTGTGACGAAGGTCGGTTTATTACCTCTATTCAATATGTCTAAATTAAATTTCATAAAGAATTGTAAAAGTGACTCACCCAATGTTGCGTTTTTGCAACATTGCATTTAAATGTGATTTTACAGATATTCTTCAAAAGGAATTATTCAATTTGTTTAGGTATATCAATCCGTGAAATATGTCATACAAAACCCATTTCCAATTCAGATAATATACTACCATATGGTATTGGATGGGTATTTCGAAATTCAGGTTTTCTGCTTGTAAGTTTGACAAAACAATTTTGTTTGCATTTGAAATTCAGGATATTCTCAGGGCTTAGGGCAATTTTTAGATCCATGTTCACACATTGTATAATGTAATATTGTCGACAAGGCATCGGAAATAACGATCGTTCAATAAGGAAAAAAACATTTTTGTTGACGTTGCGTTAATGCAACCATGGGTATAAATAGGTTAATATAAAAGAGTCCAATAATATGCTTACTTATATATATATATATATATATATATATATATATATATATATATATATATATATATATATATATATATATATATATATATATATGTATATATCAGTACCTATACTTTCTTATTTATAAGATCATGTTCAGCTTCATCTTGAATATCGCTTTCATTATCACCAAAGACTTCATTTCCTTTGCAAATAATTTCATGAACAACTGCATCCTCACTACTTGCTTCAGGGTCATCCAAATTGGGTTGGTACCAAAGAGGTTGTATATGTTAGAGGGAACAAAGCCGAGTTTGCAGCCTGTCGATTTCCCACTCCTGTCACCGTCCAATCACAAACAAAATTTTGAATAACGCGCTAATGTGTTTTGTTTTGATTCGTTCCCCCAACCGCTCTTGAAGTTATTGTCAGCTGTCAACAAGTATTTGAAGTGTTTGTTGATTTGCGATTAGAGGTTATCTTGTGTGTTTTGCCGTTTTTTAGCAGTGTTTTAAGAGTGTAAAAGTTAAAAAATGCCAAGGTGTATTGTGAAGAACTGTATGTACAATAAAAGTGCCAATTATGAAAAGGATAAAGCAACTGTGCATTTATTTCGGTAAGTTGTTTACATGTCTTCTGTTTCCTTGTTTGGCGCCAAATGTTTATTGGTTTTCACAGGTCCGTATTTACACATTGTATTGCTTTTGTTAAATCTTTAGCATTTATTATTGTCAATTGTGTTTTTTCAAGAAATAAAATCTTAATAATGCATTATTTATTGAATATTTGTAATGAAATTAGGCATTTTGTTTGGCAATTATTATTTGAATTAGATGTATTTACCTATGTAGTTCCAGTAGAAGCAGAAAAAAAGTAGAATAGTTTTGTTTTATCTATTACTGCATCTTTCTAGAGGTTCAGTCACTGATAAAGTAGATAATTTGAGATATTATTTTCAGATTTCCCAAAGCTGGTGAAAGATACGAGGCTTGGAAACGAGCATTACATTTAAGCGATGAAGATATTTTTATGAACTCAAATGTGTGCAATTTACATTTTACCAAGGAATCTTATGATTTAGAAAAATCACCTTTTGCAGTATACTTAAAAAAAAGTTCTATACCTGTATTGGTAAGTACTGAATCAAGGTTATTAATTTATGTAACTATTAGTGATATATATATATATATATATATATATATATATATATATATATATATATATATATATATATATATATATATATAGCCAAACAGCGGTTTTTCAATGGCACTGATATCAGTGATGGCTATTTTTAAATAACAGGGACTTTAAACAGCTACTGCGATTGTGGTTTAGCCATTTACAATGCTGCATGTGCGTATGCTATTATTTTAAACACTTACAAGGTGTTAGTGTTAACCGCTTAATTGAAACCACAATATGATCTTCAGATAACTTTTAAATTATATATTAATTTTAAAACTACTCAGATTTTTACTATTAATAGAAGTTCTATAAAATTAGCATATTACAAGAATATACGATGAGAGAAATCTACATATTATTTTAATTTTAATATAATGAAAAAGTTGGAAGGCATATATATGCTACAGTTCGGTGCTGCTTTAATTCTAGATTCAGCAGGTTTTTCCATGATATAATGACTTACAAGATATATGATATTGCGCATATGCCCCGTCCCCTCCTATGACATCACATGGTGAGTAACGTTATAGAAGGCCAACTACACACTTAACACAAAGTCATTCGCAATCAAAAAGTTTCTATACGTCACTTTAATGTGGTTGAAGTTACATTCCATTCCATTTTTATATTACATATATATATATATATATATATATATATATATATATATATATATATATATATATATATATATATATATATATATATATGCACAAGTGAAGTATAATAATTAAGGGGAGCCCTGAATTAGCATTGGTGATACACAAACTTAAAAAGTAGAGAAGACGTTCGTAGACATTTACAGGGGGCCTTAACATTCATAAACTTGATTTGATCATCATGTCACATAATCATAGTATAGTATTCTGATCTTAAAAAGTTAATTCCAACTGTATGCACTCAAATATCAGTAAAATACCTAATTTGTTAAGGGGTTGTGATGAACCGTCAAACTCCACTGTACGACAGCATATTATTATTGCATTGGACTCACCACATGACGCCATGCGCGTGACGGTTCTAAAAATAGATAGTCTCATTATCATATCTCGCGTTATTTGTATCATGAGTTTTTCGTTTTCTACCTATAAGAAAAGGAGAAATGTTGTATTCTAATAATGGCGAGAAGGAAAGTATACAGATACTTCTACTCGCTCGCACAAACTGCGATTGCGTGTATTATGAATACAGCAATTGCTGTTTGTCATGGAGTTTTTAGTATAAGATGAATTTCATAGAAATAATTAGTCTAATGATTTGTGTAAATCTCGGTTTTCACAATCGCTGTTGTTTTGTGTTTTAATAACAGCTACTAACAGCGATCTTTTAATAGAAGCGATTAAATCACCGGTAGCTATATATCGCTCATCTCTAGTAACTATGCTACTAATTACATTCACGTAATATATTGTTATGATATTTATCGTAATTTAATTAGCCCTGCAAATTTACATTAATGGTATTCGTTTCAAATTTATTTATGCAGGTAACAAACAAGCCATCAACACAAGTCGTTTTTGGCGAGCAGCCAATGACTGATATAACTGCTATCAATGTGCCATTTGCAGCTAACCCGTCAACTAGTACTTGGTCTGGTAGCAATGTACCTGTAATGGATTATTCTCGGCCATCAACAAGTGCTGGTTTTTATGAAGAGAAAACTGTTGTAGAGGTACCGCAAAGATCGTTTAGTAGTTTAGGATTTGCTGAAATGAAAACACCTTCAATGCCACCCACTTTGAAGGACATGGTGAGTTAAATTCAGTTTTTGCCGTTTATGAAATCAGTATAATTTTAAAAAACCTAATATGTTATTCCATCACATTTTATATGGTGTTTAAGTTTGTATAGTCCATGATTAAATAAGTTAGAAACAACTGTTTTGCAATTTATCTCAACCACTATTAACCAAAATGTGTTGTTGGAAATTTTGTTTATATATTCATTTTACTTGAGAAAATAAATGGTTTATCATTGAACATTTTTTATAGGTTGTTACACCGCGCAAACGTAAACTGAAGAAGCAGTTATTCGATGCACGAAAAAAAATTAAACGGCTCAGCAGTAGTGTTCATCATTATAAGAAGAGAACAGCAACCCTTGCGAATATAATCAAACAACTAAAAGGTAAAGTAACCGACGAAACATTAGAAACATTAATGCAAATAGGACCTAATGAAGAATTTTTACAAAGACAATTAGGTCGTAAACATAAGTATGAAAATCAACTTAAAGCTTTTTCTCTTACGCTGCATTATTACTCTCCCAAAGCTTACAGTTTTGTCAGAAACACATTTAACTCGGCTCTTCCTCATCCAAAAACTATATCTAGATGGTATCAAAGCGTTAATGGGGAAGCTGGTTTTACGTCAGAGGTGTTCAACTTATTAAAGTCAAAATCAGAAAGCACAAATGGAAAACTTATATGTTCTTTAGTCATAGATGAGATGGCAATTCGCCAACATATAGAATGGGATGGGGTAAAATATTATGGGTTTGTAGATTTTGGTATATATCTTGAGACCGATTGTAACCCTGTAGCCAAAGAAGCTCTTGTTTTTATGCTTGTTAGCATTAATCAATCATGGAAGCTTCCTCTTGGATATTTTTTAATCGACTCTTTAAGGGGTACACAAAAACAAAATTTGGTATAACAGTGTTTAACGCTACTAAATGAGTCGGGCATATACGTGGTCTCAATAACTTTTGATGAGGCAACAAATAACCTAACGTTAGCAAAAGAACTTGGCTGCGATTTGAATTGGAGGAACATTAACTCTACGTTTGTTGATCCTAGTTCAGGTAGGAAAATTGCAGTCTTTTTTGATCCATGTCATATGATCAAACTGATAAGAAACACATTAGGCGATAAAAAATTAATAATTGATGAGAATGGGGAAAATATAAAGTGGGATTATTTAGTAAAATTAAATGAGTTACAGGATCAGGAGGGCGTTCATTTGGCAAATAAATTAAGAAAATCGCATATATTTTATACAAACCAAAAAATGAAGGTTAAATTAGCCACACAACTTTTTAGCCACTCAGTGGCACATTCTTTGGAATATTGCAATGAAGTTTTACATCTTGAGGAGTTCAAAGAATGTGAGGGAACTGTGAAATTTATCCGACTTATAAACAATTTATTTGACATTCTTAATTCTAGAAATTTAAACAATTCAGATTTTAAGAAAGCAATAAACGCAGAAAATTTTGAAAACATTAATGTATTTTTAAAAGAGCTTGGGCTAGAACGGGCGAAGAAATAGGCGTTAAGCGGGCTATTACGAACAAAGTGGACTGTAATTTGCGTTTGTTAATTAAGTAACGGTTTTTAATGAAAAGAGAAGGGGCAAAAGCAGTGGAAATTGATGCAAACTCGTGAATGACCAAAAAGCCACTTACCTTTGTGAATTTCTTCTCTTGTCGAGTACTGGACTCACAGAAACTCGTGCGTGTCCCGGAAAAGGCTATCCTGGGTTGCTGGTGCGTTTAATGGATTTGTTAAGGCTGGTTTGACTGTATCACACACACATATATTTTTAAGGTAGCGGTACTATACGATATCGCGGTTTTGCGTTGCTGACTACTTAAGTTGTGTTCTTCTTGACGATTCGTGGAATTCTGGTCTGTTCTTCTTATCGCAAAATAAAGATTATAAATTCCACTGCTTTTACACTATACGAGGAGCGAACATCCCGCCCGGCCAAAATGGCTGCTATAAGCAAGACATTTTTCTACACAAAAAAAATAATTAACGCGAAGGAGAAGCGATAACATGCGGCGGATAAGAAAAAAGAGAACAAGAAACAAAATAAATGATTATCCCGGTTAGCAAGAATCCACAAAACAATAAAAAGACTTAAAATAAAAATTAAATTAAATTAGAAACAAATACTACTACTACTAGTCATTAATTGGCAACGGGCACAACTTCACCAAAGGGCGACGAAGGATACCATTCGAGGTCTTTACAATAGCAACTCTTGCGACACCATCAGGACCAGGAATTAGAGACAATAGACGACCTAGTAGCCATTTAGAAGGCGGAAGTTTTTCAGCTTTCACGGCCACCATCGCCCCAATAGTAGGAAGAGCACCAGCGTCAAGCCACTTGCTTCGTTGTTGTAGGGTGTGAAGGTACTCCTTGTGCCAGCGAATCCAAAAATCATGGTGCATACGTTGGAGAAGTTGCCATCTTGACAGACGAGTTAAGGGGACAGACGACAAATCGGGAGTTGGAAGCGTAGAAACTGGCTCCATATGAAGAAAGTGTCCAGGAGTTAAAGCGTGAATGTCATCGATATCCGAACTCATGGGATTTAAAGGTCGGGAGTTCAAGACAGATTCTATAAGCGTCAGGACAGTGTAGAATTCTTCGTACGATAGGATTTGTTGGCCAACAACACGAGAGAGATGAGATTTTACACTCTTGATACCAGATTCCCAAAGACCACCGAAATGTGGTGCAGAAGGGGGGTTGAAATGCCAATGGATTCCTTCCCTAGCAGTTGCATCAGAAAAAATGCGTTTAAGCTCCTTGGCGGAGCCAACGAAATTTGTACCACAATCACTATAGAGATTATCACATCGACCACGACGAGCAATAAATCGTTGGAGGGCAGCGAGAAAAGCGTCAGTCGAAAGACTACAGGCAGGTTCTAGATGTATAGCCTTAGTCGCGAAACACACAAAGAGGCAAATATATGCCTTAGAGGTTTTAGCACCTCGGTATCGATTCATAGTGATCGCGAATGGACCACCAAAATCTACCCCAGTATGCGAGAATGGTTTGACTTGCGAAACTCGAGAAAGGGGTAAGTCACCCATAGGTGGCTGATAAGGTTGAGGCTTTATTTTCCAACATGGCATACATTTCGAAATAACAGTGTTTATGGCACGTCTTGCAGACAAAATCCAAAAATTCTGACACAACAAAAAGTGAAGAGTGCGAGGGCCAATATGAAGATACCTTTTATGGTATTGTTCAATTAAAAGCACCGTGAGTCGGCACTTTTGTGGAAGTAAGAGCGGATGCTTTCGCTCATAAGACAAACTTGAGTGAGTCAAGCGACCACCTACACGCAAAAGACCAGTACTGTCTTGAAATACGGCGAGTTTTCTCCAGGACTTAGGGAATTTTTTACTAGATAACTCCTTTTCAAAGTAGACCGCTTGAGTGTGCTTGACCAGAAGGGTCAGAGCATCATGAAGCTCTAACCGAGATAGCGGTCCAAATTTCGCAATAGAAGAATGTCTAGAATTAAAAGCGAAGCGTAATACGTATGACAAAATAGACTGTATGTAATGTAAAGAAGAATGATTTTCTAACAAATCATCAAGCAGATTTTCTTCACCTGTAAATGTTAAAAGCGAAACTGTCCTTTCCTCAACAGAGACCTCTTCAGACTGCAGCTCTGAAGACGGGGAGCAGGCAGACAGCTCAGAACGACATAGTAGCGATGGACCATTGAACCAAATATCATGGGCGAGAAATTGAGAAGGATGAACACCTCGAGAGGCGATATCGGCGGGATTATTAGCAGAATCTATATAATGCCAAAATTCAGAAGAAACCCTTTCGTGAATGTAGGCAACTCGATTTGCCACAAAGGTTTTCCAACGATGAGGCGAAGATTTTATCCAACTCAAGACGATTTGCGAATCTGACCAGGCAAAAATTCTTTCGAAAGTCATGCGAGTCTGATAAACGTTCAGAAGAAACGATAGGAGTTTCGCCAACAAAACTGCACCACACAGTTCTAGCCTAGGAATGGTTAGTTTCTTAACCGGAGCGACTTTGGTTTTAGAGCAAACAAACTGAACAAAAACTGTTTTGTCAGGGCGGAGGCATCGTATATAAACAACGGCAGCGTAACCCTTTTCAGAAGAGTCACAGAACCCATGTAATTCATAACCACATCCAGAATGAGGTGGAAGGATTTTTCTAGGAATGCGTAAATTGCTTAGTAAACCGAGTTCATTTCGATAACGGTTCCAAGCCTCAACAATATGCGAGGGCGGGGTTTGGTCCCAATCTAATTTAGAAGTCCACAGCGACTGGATTAGAATCTTTTGAAAAATAGTAATAGGCGAAAGAAATCCAAGCGGGTCAAAGATTCTGGCCAGTTCCGAGAGCATGTTGCGTTTCGTACAGGGTTTCCCCAACGGCGAGACTGAGAAAAAGAATGTATCCTCAGAGGGACTCCACTGCAGACCGAGAATTTTTAAAGGAGTGTCGTTTGCCAGTGAACCAAAAATAAGCGGATTTTGCGACAAATGTTCCGGAGGTAAATGTGAAAGTAATGCGGAACAGTTACTAGACCATTTTCTAAGCTCAAAGCCGCCTCGTTCAAAAAGCGAGATCAGCTCTGACTGTAAAAGCTTTGCGTCTTCATAAGAAGAGCAGCCGGTTACAACATCATCAACATAAGTGTCGTTTAAAATGGCGGCAGAAGCTAGCGGGTAAGAGCCCCCTTCGTCATTCACTAACTGATGAAGAGTGCGTATCGCGAGAAAGGGGGATGGCGTCAGTCCATATACAAGCGTAACCAGGTTATAGTCCACCAAAGGTTCATCAGAAGCAAACCTCCAAACAATTCTTTGATAATCATGCTGTGATTGGTCGACAAGAATGTTACGATACATCATTTTGATGTCAGCACACAAGACATAATTATGAAGGCGAAAGTGACACAGAATTGTGGCAATATCTTGTTGTAGTTTTGGTCCAGTATGTAGACAATCGTTAAGAGAGCTTTGGTTGGGAAGTTTCGCCGAACCATTAAAAACTACCCTGAGTTTAGTAGACAAGCTATTTGGTTTCAAAATGCAATGATGCGGAATATAATATGCGTCGGGAGAATCTTTATTGTCATAAACACGTTTCATGTGGCCTAGTTCCAAATATTCTCTCATAAAAGCAGAATATTGGGTATACAAGTCCATGTTTCTAGCAAGGCGGCGTTCCAGGGAAAGAAATCTTTGGACGACGAGGTCGCGAATGCCAGGAAAAATAGGCAGCGACTCAGATTTAAATGGGAGCGAAACGATATATTTGCCAGAAGGAGAGCGAGATATTTTAGTCTTAAAATGATGTTCACAAAAAATATCTTCATTAGAGTGATGCGACGAAGTCGGAACACTTTCCACTTCCCAAAAATCCCTAAGGGTGCGATCGAGATTTGATTCAAAGTTACTGCACAAGAAAGAAGAGACAGCAGAAGAATGAACTGTGTTGCCAATCTTACCCATGAGCACATAACCAAAGACGGTGTTGACGGCATCAGGTTGACCTTCCCCACCGGAAATGCGTCCATTTAAAAGGATTTTAGAAAAAACGTCGGCTCCTAACAATATATCGACCTGACCTGGACGATTAAAATGGCGATCAGCCAATTTTAAATTGCGAATGTGAGACCAATTGGAAGAGCAAATAGCGGTTGCCGGCAAATTATCACAAATGGCGTTCAAGATCAATGCGTCGACAGTAAAATTGAAAGAATCTTGACCAACCGGTCTTCCAGTGAGCGTTACACAACCACTCTGAGAAGAAGTCTGCATAGATGCCAGTCCTTTGATTGCAAACATGCAGTTTTGCTTAGGCAACCCCAAACGCTTAAAAGCCCTTTGCGAGATAAAAGACATCATACTACCTCCATCCAAAAGGCATCTCATAATCTGATAATTTCCATGGTTATCAAGAACTTCAATCAGCGCAGTGGCCAATAAGACCGTGGTTTGATTAGATACAATCCCAGAAGCAGCAAAGACCTGCTCTTGGTCGAGCGGAGCGGAAGGAACTGGAGATCGGGAAGGGTTATTACACACTGGCGACGGAATAGGCGCGGAGCTTTTATCAAAATGCAAGAGCGTATGATGACGCTGACCACACTTGCGACAGGACCTGGTAGATTTGCATTTGTTAAGACAATGTAGGCTACTTAAACAGTTGTGGCAAAGACGAGAAGATTTAACAAAATTATAGCGATCTTTTGGAGTTTTATTACAAAATGAGGAGCAATTATAAATAGAATGCGAAGAATCTTTGCAAAACACACAAGTATGTAAGATAGATTTACAATTTAAATTATCAGCGAAAAAAGCGGAAGTTCGAGGCGTTGGTCTAGCTTGCGATTTGTCAGAATATTTCTTTTGAGAGTGCGAAAGGAATGACTTCTGATTCATAGCATCACCAGCGATACAATATTTATTTAGAAAGTCAAGCAATTGCGTAAATGTAGGGACCTCGGTGGAAGCGTGGTCTAACTCAAATTTCGTCAACATGTTCCTGTCAAGGCGTTTTGACACCAACATAAACATAACAAAGTCCCATTGGTCTGTAGGAAAGCCTAAAGTGTTTAAAGCAGAAAGATTTTCCGAAATAATGTCTAGCGAATTGCGAATATTGACGTGGTCATCAGAATTAAATTTCGAAATGCTATCTATAGCATGCCAGTGCTCTTGGGCACGCAGACGTTTGTTAGAATAACGAGTGACTAATGTATTATAAGCTATCTGATAATTGTCAGCGGTCAGAGGCAAAGATCTTATTAGAGATAACGGCGGGCCTTCTACTGATATAGTTAGATAATGAAACTTTTCAATGTCGGAATATGCGGGACAGTCATGTACTAAGGCATTGAATCGATAAGTGTTAAAGGTTTTATAGTCACCTCTAAATTTAGGAATTTCTATTTTAGCTAGCCTTGCTTTAGCACCTTCATTAAGACCAGCTGTATTTGAATTTAGAATTTCCTGGACATTTGTTTTATTGTCAGGGAATAACCTAGAACAAATGGCTTTAATTTCAAAATAAGCGTCCATAAATCCAGCGTAAATAGTGTTTTCGTCAGAAGCGTTTCCATGTTCACTACTTAAAATTACAGAAACGATATTTTCGTGCGTTTGAATAAACTGTTCCCTTAAATAGTCGATTTCGGAAGATCTAACCCTAAGTAAATTATAAAGCGAAACATCTGACTGGGCTTTCTGGGCTAGAGAAGACAATGTGTCTATTTCAGATAGCTGAATATTGCGTTGGTTTTTGTATTTCCTTAATTTAGTGTCAGTCATGATATTAATTGAATAGGCCTCGTATATGGAAATATAACAGATATACGTACCAATGTGAAACAAAGAATTATTCAGGTACAAATTGATAAGAATGAAACAGAAGCAAAGAGCGATATATGCGTGAAATGATATGCGTCGACTCCTAAAGCCGTGCTCGTTGTTCAAAATAAAGCAAAATTTAACTGAATGGCGGATTCTTGCGATAAGAAAATAACTTTTTAAAAATTCTATAATTATAAAGGTTCTAGCGATATATACATGAAAATTGCGGGAAATTAATTTAAAATCTGAATTGAATACAGCCAAACCAGCGCGCTTTAGTTATTTTCAAAATTAACAAAGTTGAATAGCCAAATTTACTTGCGTATTATTTCCGAGACAAAAAAACTATCCGGCTGAGAAGGACCAAAAAATGGGCTAGAACGGGCGAAGAAATAGGCGTTAAGCGGGCTATTACGAACAAAGTGGACTGTAATTTGCGGTTGTTAATTAAGTAACGGTTTTTAATGAAAAGAGAAGGGGCAAAAGCAGTGGAAATTGATGCAAACTCGTGAATGACCAAAAAGCCACTTACCTTTGTGAATTTCTTCTCTTGTCGAGTACTGGACTCACAGAAACTCGTGCGTGTCCCGGAAAAGGCTATCCTGGGTTGCTGGTGCGTTTAATGGATTTGTTAAGGCTGGTTTGACTGTATCACACACACATATATTTTTAAGGTAGCGGTACTATACGATATCGCGGTTTTGCGTTGCTGACTACTTAAGTTGTGTTCTTCTTGACGATTCGTGGAATTCTGGTCTGTTCTTCTTATCGCAAAATAAAGATTATAAATTCCACTGCTTTTACACTATACGAGGAGCGAACAGAGCTATCACAATATTTAACGTCACTTAGGATAATTGATGGACCGCTTCTGTGTGAGAGTGGTAGAAAAATGGGTATAATTGGCTTTTTATTTTGCATACAAAGTTTGCAATTTGTTTATAAAACTTTAATTGCCGACAATAATTTTTTGCTGTATTTTCCCACTTACAAAATCAGTCAGGATCATATTGAGCTTTTTTTTGGGCAAATTAGATCCATGGGAGGCTATAACAATAACCCATCAGCAAAGCAATTTAAAAGTGCATATAAAAGGATGATGGTGCATCTTGAATTAAAAGATTCATTTAAAGGAAATTGTATCCCTTTGGAAGCAATTCCTATTCTGTCACCCATTGAGGTAATAAATAAAACTTGTGGGCGAGAACGAATATCTGAAGAACCAGATGAAGACATGAGTCAAATAGATAATTTTGACGACGACACAGTTCTTCAAATATTAGATATGAATATATCAGAGTTTAAGAAAGAAGTCGTGACATATATATCTGGCTATGTAGTAAGGAAAATAACAAAAGCTCTGAGATGCGAAGAATGCGCGGGTGAACTTGTTGGGGAGAGGTCTGTGTTATTAACATCGTTTATAGATCAGAAAGACAAAGGTCAACTCCTCACATACCCATCTGACGATGTAATATCTATTTGCACTATTGCAGAAAAAGTTCTTCAAACATACTTAAATGAATCTGCGGTGATTATAAATGTAAAGGAAATAAACATGCGAATATTAAAAACTATAATAAACCAAAACAGCATATTTAAAAAACTTGAAGTTCACTTTCGAGAACAAAATCTTTTGACTTGCCATTATGGCCATCTAATTAAACTAATATCTTCTATGTATGTTTCTATTAGAATACATCATTATAACAAAAATCTATTTGATAAAAGTAGAAGTTTAAGGGCTGTTTATAACAAACTTCTCTTATTTAAGGGCCAATAATTCAGTGTACATTTCAAGTACTCGTATGTCCTTCAAATAATGTTATCGGAAAGTTATTATGTCTTATAATATGACCAATAAATTTTAGCTTCCTCTCTATTTCTTTGAGCAACCCTCTTTATTCTTTCACCTCTCCTAGCACACTTTGAAGCGTCTTTCTATCAACCTGCACTGTCTTTGAAATTTTTCTTGTCTACATTTCAAAAGCTTATATTCTCTTCATATCCTGCTTAACTACAGCCCAAGTTTCCGCCCCATACATTACCATACTCCATACACGTACGACTTGCATTTGTTCCTCATGTACAGGTTAAAATGTTTATTAGTGAGAACAGTACTGTGGTTATTGAATGCTTGTTTTGCCATCGCGATCCTCTTCAGACCTTTCCTACACTTACCATCATCTGTGATAATACTTCCAATCAATTATTTGAAATAATCTAATAAATCAAGCGTCATGTTCTAAGATTTAAAAGCTACTTTTGTATTTGTATAGGTATTCAAAATTTGTGAAATGCACACGTAACGCAATCTACATCGATCAAACTTCTAGAAATTTTAACACCCAATACAAAGAACATATTTTTGCATTTAGAAATAACCATGCTGACAAATCTACATTTGCAAAACATATTATTGATACCCAACATAGACCCACAGTAAATAACGGCATAAAACCACAACATTTTTGTCATGACAAGTGTAAACTAGACTTGTTTTAAGCTTTAGAAGTAAAAAAGCATATACACGACAATATTTAGGATTTCTGAGATATTCTTCTTCCTAATTAAATAAATCAGACAACATAAATCTAACTATTTTTTCCAAAAAGTTGTTATAAGACATGATGTGTGTCGATATTTTCATTGTATAGTCTGCTTTATTAATGTGTTTGTTTAGTTATTTTATTGTTGTAATTGTTATTATAGTTATTACTGTTATAGGTTTCTTCTATCTTTATGTTAAATATTGATATACATCACGTAGACATTTTAAAGGCGTCATCCGTCATATTTGTTTTACTTTATTTTCACTTTTAAAGATTTTTTTGATTATAACATCATAAAATAGCAACAGATCTTTATTTGTAATTGTCATGATTTCGTATTAATTCAATTTTTTTCTGTCTGAGGATACTATCAAGCAGCAAAACCAGTAACAGAGACGTTGAAGAACATCTAGAATTCAGAAGGGCCACTTGCTTCAGTTAGCTTACGCGCTGGCTACGTCCTTCACCTACAAAAACGAAAACCAACAGTGAAGCCAGAGAAGTAGTCTCCAAGTCTGTATGAAGTATGGACCAGTTTCACGAAGTAAGGGCAACAGCAATCAATGAAATTAATCTCTATTTCTTTAAAAAAGACAAGGAATGTTAACATTAATTTGTAAACAGTACAATGTACTTTATGTTGTATTTTCTTCTGTTGTTGAAATAAAAACTATTATTATTTATCTAACCTTTTGAATATAAAACTTTATCCAATATATTCATCCAACAATTTATCCAACCAATAACCCAAAAAATATTTCACTGATTTGGAGAAAATTTTGGAATTATGCTTATTTTGCTAATGGCTTGGATGAGTTCGTTCATCAGATCTTAACACATAGTTTTTCCTAACAGAAAATTAAATATATTTTTTTAAACGCAATAGCTTTCAAATTGTTTAAGTGATTGGAACGAAAATTTACAACTTAAAAGAACATACAGAGATGTGGTTGTGTACCAATTTTCAAGTCTTTTGATCAAAGAAAAATGAAGTTATTCGAAATTAATAATAAAATAATCCTCGACATCACTTCAAATTCTGTAATGCAATATCTACAATGTTGGACAAAGGCAGAGCAATACAGCTACCTGTACTGTTATGCTATTTAAATAAATTGTAGATAAAATCTAAATAATGGAAGTCACAACCATTGCCAGATGTCAAGATGTTGCTGACCGGGGTTGCCCGATCTTCAGAAATTTCATGTAGTTAAACCTTTCATGTATAAACATATGAAATTTTTACAACTTCTGATAATAAAGAAAACATTTTATAAAATTTAATTTTATCAGTCAGTTAAAAAATACTGTGTTTAATACCTGCAAATTTCGAATTACCCATTTCTCATGATTTTCAACTTAGGTATCCCTCCGATCATAATTTACTCTATCCGACAACTTTGTTAGACTGCGTATGTGCTGAAGCTCAGCTGTCATTTGTCATTGTGTGGTAGTGTTATTTATTGACAATATCAAATTGGAAATTTAGGACAGTAGAAACAGACACCATAAACAAAGAAGAAATTGGAAATTTAGCCTCTAGTGTAGGTTTTTGACATGATACCATTACTAGAGAGATATGATAATGTGGCAGCATAATAATATTATGCTAATGCTGTGGTACAGTCAGTTTGGCGTTTCATCACATCTCGTAACACACCAGCTGTTGTGTGCATACAGTTAGATGTAATTTTTTATTATCAGAATACTACTGTAACATGATGAAATCAAGTTTATAACTGTTAACATACTGTAAATAATTTCTCCACTTTTCAAGTTTGTGTTGCTGCAATGTTAATTAAGGGTTCCCTTAATTATACGCATATTGTGCGTATAAATGTAATATAAAAAAAAAATGAAAATGCAAGTGAACCTATTTAATTTAGCTCTGTATTCTACATTATCTGAAAAAGACATTATAGGCGACGAAGTAGAATGTAATTTCGGTAAATTTGCAGTTGACTGCATGAGGGTTTTAGATATTTTTTTCCAGCAACATGCTTAAAACCTTCCTCGCCCACAAGGCAAATTTTCTGGCAAACAACCCCCAAGAAAATTAAGGGACTTTGAAAACATGCGTTTTTCACATTTTACAGCAATACCTCCTTTAAACCCTGTCTACCCCATATTCGCCCAGGTCCAGCAACCTTCTTGGGGGTTGCTCACAAGAAATTTTTCTTGTGCTTTATGCTTTGAAGGTAGTTGTATGCATGCACAAGGGGAAGGAGAACCCCCCGAATTTTTGGGTGAGGAGCAGAAACCCTCTTCCTCCTGGGGTTCTTCTCCTGCATGCACACAATCACCCTCAATGCATCAACCAAAGGATTTTTTTTCCAGCTTTCTAGTTTATTTTTCTAGAGTATATTTCCTGTTTATCAATTGCTTTGTTTGAGTTTTGTATCCAAATTACTCTATAAATATATGTCATAGATCATGTTTTTGCTTGTCCTTCTTTACCTTGTTTTACTGTTCCTAATTTAATTAATTAATTTTCATAACTTTTAATATAAGGCTAAATCTTACAGCTTATATAAATATATTATTTAATATTGTTATGAAAATTCACTATCATAACGCACTTGCTGCGTTCCGAACCTTTTTAGGTTACCTATTTATACAAAAGCTTAAGAAATTCATGAATAAGCATTACATTTCAATGATTGAATAATTTCAGTTTTATTTCTAACCAAACTAAAAATTCCTAAATACGTCCCTGACGTTTCTCCCACTCAAGTCACCGAACTCCGCCCAGTTAGGAAAAGTGTACAGGCTTCTTGTATTGCAAAACTGCACCTTTGTTACCTCTATCCCTTACAACCTCTTTGGTTGGTACTCACTGCCACTGTCAACGAAAGGCTCTTCGTCTGAATCTAAACATGCGAGAATATACTCATATTCTTCCCTTGTAAGACCACATATATTATCACCATCCCTCTGTTCTCTTTTTCTCAAAGGTCCCGGATTAGACGCCCTTTTGGTATAATTTATACTACCAATGCTTGCTAGTTTAGCACTGATATGATACTCTCATCTGTCAGATCAAAAGCCATGGATTTGTGGTGTAAATTGCTAATATGCCGTATTTATATGGTAGTTCTGTATCAATGCGGTGGTGGTTCCATTTACACGTTTCATCAAACGAATTAAGAAGGCAGTGGGCTCAAAGGTATGATCAAAGTTTCGTATACATGCGCCCGGGGTGCAGTCAAAGGTGCAAAATAAATCAATTGCCGCATATATGCGTCAGCTGGTTTAAGACAATTTCAAGGTCGAACATATATATTGAGAATGAGAGAAGACACTTTGTCATGTCGTGCATGTACAGTATTGGGAGCAAAAGGGTTAATTATGAAGCTGGTAAAAATGCATTAAAAAAACAAAATGCCACAACCTTTTTTTAAAATCTTAATTGAATTTAAAGTAAAGTGTAGTCTCTAAATGTATTAAACTCACCTTAAAATATGTGCTTCAGTTATTGGCATCAAAAACTGGGAAGCTCAATATTCCCAATTATAATTTGTTACAAGGGGAATGTTCACCAGTCTTCATAACCTAGAAATAACTCAGCTTTAATTAATAATCAAGAAGCAAAAAATAAATTTAATGGGAGCGAAAGGGTTAATTATGTAGCTGCTCAAAATTCATAAAAAAAACAAAATGCCACAACCTTTTTTTTTTGTAAATCTTACTTGAATTTAAAGTAAAGTGTAGTCTCTAAATGTATTAAACTCACCTTAAAATATGTGCTTCAGTTATTGGCATCAAAAACTGGGAAGCTCAATATTCTCAATTATAATTTGTTACACAAGGGGAATGTTCACCAGTCTTCATAACCTAGAAATAAATCAGCTTTAATTAATAATCAGGAAGCAAAAAATAAATTTAATGAAATGATTAAGATATTTTGTGAAACTGCCAATACCTAAGTACCTAGTTGTTTTTATTTCATTAATGTGAAAAAAAATTACCTTATAAAGAAGTAAACGTAAACGTTATTACAAAGGTAAACACTACCGTACAAAATGATTAAAAAGCTATATTGTTTGTGTTTAATGTGTTTGAATTTTTAAAATCTTATCTGTGATCTGAGATTTAAATGAAAATAAACGTCACTGAAATTGACACTTGACTTGCTAAAGGAAATATGATTCTCTTTCTCTATAGACAGTGTCGCCATTCATTTATCGTTGAAAATTAATAACTAAGTTAACCAATGCTGCGCTTCTTTGGGCGACAATTAAAGCACGTCAATTTTATTATAATTTTATGAACAGTTTTTACTCAAGAGAGATAAATAAATTTCACTTCCTAACTTATAAATGAGGACATATCACAAAAAAAGTTAGAGCGTCTTTTATGCATTAATTTTAGGGATATCTGCTTTAACTAAACCTGTTTTAAGGAACACTAAATTGACTTTATTTAAAAAATCATTAACAAACATTAAATTTGTAAAATATTTTGATAATTAGTAGTTATATAGGTGCATCAGAATTGAAACTTGTTTTCTATGAACCTACCTTTGTGGCCTTGAGATCAAGATTTGAATATGCAATACATACAGCATTAATAATTTTAAAGTATGCTGATTGAAATTCTAATAGTCAAAGAAAGTACCATATATTGAATAGATCTCAATTAAAAAATACCAGACAGCCAGTTATGGTTGCTTTAATACGTTTGTTCTCTGCTATTTACAAAAATACCAGTAAGAACACTAATCAGCAACCAAATTCTAAAGATCTAAATCAATCAGACTAGATTAAATGTGGGAGGTAAATTTAGCTGTAGAAAATATACATAATCTTGAATTTTAAAGAAAATGTTGATTTGTGTTAATTTTAAATGTTTAATTGGTCAGAACTATCCTTATAAATTTATAATAAAAATGCAAGTTTTTATTATAAGAGACCACCTAACTGTTTGATCTGGTGAGAGTTTTACGTACTCAGTTTATCAACGAAATGAAGGAAAGAAGTTTAATGGATAGTACGATATTTTTAATGCGTTTTGAGACAGAACTATGCTGTGTAAACATAACATTTACTCTCCTTGTACCAAGAATACAGCTAAGAACGGAGGTGAGAAAATTAATAAGCTAGCGTCAGCTGGTTTGCAAATTTAGGAAACACGGTCCCCACCCAACATTGCTGGTGAATAAACTACATTCTGCGTTGAAAGTAACACTTTCATTGTAATTTAAATATTTAAATGAACGTTCGAGTATTGTTAATGTTTTAGCGATAATTACTAAAAGCAATAAAACCTTTATTAATAATCAGTTTTTTTGCAAGTGGAGAAAATTAAATTAAATTATATAACAAGTTTTGTGCTTCAAAGAAGATAACAGTTTTTTGTTTTTATTTCGCTAGAAATTTGTGAGATAAGAAATGTAAATATCACGGACTCAGATAAAATAGTTTAGTTACGTCACCCAGAAGATTTCTCCGTTTTTTTCCTTTTTTTGTAGGTGGATCTATCATGAAAATACCGCACAGATTAAAATTTCTGCCATGTCAGTAGTGTCACCTTTTTACTGTCAATATGTCACATGTCAACTGACACTGACAGTTGACATTGGCAGTCGCAATGGAAGAATGCCATCTTTAGATTTCTACCCATTTTTAAAGATTTCTAATTCTCCCGTTTTATCAAAGGTAAGTAAAAAACAAAGTTATATCGATCTCCGTCGTCTAACACAAATTCTATTTTAGTTTCTTCACGAATGTGTTGACGATTTAACTGGAGAAAAGGAAATAAACTTTGACAACTACAACAGTGATATTGAGTGGACCCTCCAAGATTATAATATCGCAAAAAAATCAATTCAGACTTTTTACAGAAAATCAGCTTTAAATGATACTTTCGAACTAAATGCTACTGATTTAAGTGAGAACATTCAAGAAGCAATTAAAAATTGTTACGAAATCAGAAAGCAAGATATCCTACAAGCTTTAGTAGAAGAACATATCCTTGAAAACGGTCATAACTTGGTGGACAGTTTCGACTGGAAATTGAAGTGGATATTGGGCAGCTCTACCTTCGCCTCAATAAGGGAAGCTGTACTGCAAGTTGATCTGCATTGTATTCAAAATCAAGAAGACATCAAAAGGTCATCCAACACTCTGAGTTTTGAAATGGACTTGAAAACCGTGGATAATATCATCAGTGAGTTAGAAAAAGCTAGCGAAATCCTCTAATAAGTGCATTTATTGTGTTGTGCTGCTGTGAAAGTGAAGAAGCATTATCAATACTTGAAGCCAGTTAACAGTGATTGAGCTGTAACCCGTTAAGTTGACATTTTGTCACCCTTTTCTTTTGTCAAAAGTGAATTAAAATTGCAACAGTGTCGCTTTTTATCCAGAACATTTTGCGTGAAGCAAAAATGGCATCGAACCTAGATGATGAACAAGCGCTACGAGAGTGTGAGAGTTATGTGCAAACAAACAACATACAGAAAATACTCAAAGATTGCATAACGCAGCTATGCATGAATCGTCCTGCGAATCCTGTCGCGTTTTTGAGAGAATACTTCCAGAAACTTGAGAGGGAGCAGGCGTTAAATGCAAAGCAGCAAACTCTGTCACCAGAAGATACTGAAGATCTATCACCGCTTCCGTCGCATGTGCAACAACAACAAGTCAAAAGAAGAGGCGGTATTTCAGCTGAGCCATTCACAGAGGAAGATGCAACTAGTTATGTTAAAAAGGTCGTTCCGAAAGATTATAAAACTATGGCAGCATTATCGAAAGCCATTGCTAAGAATGTGTTATTCGCTCATTTAGATGAAGATGAACGATCGGATATATTTGATGCCATGTTCCCTGTTAATTGTCTTACAGGAGAGTTGATAATTCAACAAGGGGACGAAGGAGACAACTTTTATGTCATCGACCAAGGTGAGGTTGAGGTTTATGTGAATAATGAGCTTGTAACAACAATAGGAGAAGGTGGGAGTTTTGGTGAGTTAGCCTTGATATATGGTACACCTAGAGCAGCTACCATTAAAGCTAGAACTGATGTTAAATTATGGGGAATAGACAGAGATTCATATCGTAGAATTCTTATGGGATCAACAATACGTAAACGTAAGATGTATGAGGAATTTTTAGCACGAGTTTCTATATTAGAGAATTTGGATAAATGGGAACGCCTGACTGTCGCTGATGCCTTAGAACCAGTCAGTTTTGAAGACAAGGAGACCATAGTAAAACAGGGCGAACCTGGCGATGACTTCTATATTATAGTGGAAGGAACTGCCATCGTTAAACAGAACCGAGCGGAGGGTGAGGAACCTATAGAGGTTGGCAAACTGGGACCCAGCGATTATTTTGGAGAGATAGCTTTGCTGCTTGACAGGCCACGAGCAGCCACTGTAGTTGCCAGTGGACCACTTAAGTGTGTCAAGCTGGATAGAGCAAGGTTTGAAAGAGTACTTGGTTTGTGTGCTGATATTTTGAAGAGGAATATTACTCAGTACAACAGCTTCGTTTCCCTTTCCGTTTAAATTTACTTAGTCCAAATAGATTTACTGGATATTAACACTGTTAGTACAAGAACTGAAAATTATCTATTATTGGCATGTTGTTTGCTTTATAACTCGTGTGTAATAAAATGTATATTATAATATATTGAAATGTAGTTAATATTGTTGTGTGTATCAAATCCTTTAATGCTTTATTATAAGTTCTAACTAGAAAGGCTTTTTATTTTATTCTAACCATTTGATATGCTTTATGCTCAGCTTGGATGACTTTGAAATTATTTCTGAAAGCTAGTAAAATCATCCCATCAACTAAAAATTTAAATTGAAACATCACCGTACCAGTTGGCAAATTGTAGAAGTATCACCATACTATACAACTACATACAGTGTGTCCCAAACTGGATGGAAATGTATTGCTATCTCCGTTATTATTAGAGATAGGGAGATGGTTAATTTAGCAATGTTTTGTAGAATTTCATGCTTGTTCCAAATATGACTTGTATTTTGCTCTGGCTCTTTTCGTTTTCGAGTTATTTTGAAAAAACAAAATTTGTCAATTTCTTTTTTCTTCAATATATAAGTAGGCGTTGATCTGACATGTCTAGAACACTTTTTACAGAGTAATCTTTTTGTGCTATTTTCAACTTTGGATTGTCATTTGTTTTTGAGCTACATGTACCAACGTTTGATTTTATTATGGCAGCCATATTAGATTTTTTGCTCATGTGAAAAGAGCTATCCAATGATGTACAACATGCTTGAGAAATCATGTAATTGCAGTGATAATTTAGAGAAAAACTGTTTTGAGGATAGTAGGCTATGAAATCCAATACCAGAAAACAAATGACAAAAAAAAAGTGTTGAAAAAGCAAAAGGCCATGTCTAACAAAAGACTTGTACTTTTAACATAATTTTCCGTAATGATTCACGATAAAAAAATATTGTGATTTAATTTACAATACTTAATTAGGTAATAATGCTAGGTAATATTATGTGAAACAGTTTAATAATGAAACCCGGAAATAACAAATAGAAACTTAAACTTCACAAAACAACACAATTAGAAACGGAACTCAACAAATAATAAAATAGAAACATAAAAATACACTAAATAGAAAATTGTTCGATATGTCCACCGTTTTGTTCAATGTACTTATACACCTTTTTGAAACATGCCTGCAAACTATGGTGAGGGTGTTTTGGTTAATATGATTTATAGTTTCTGTGATTCTGTTTCATAATTCATTGATATTTTGTGGTGGTTCGAATTTATACACATCATTCTTCAGAGTACCCCAAAAATAAAAATCCATGGGTGTTATATCAGGACTTCGAGCACACCAATGAACCGGCCCATTGTTATAAATGACATGATTATTAAAATTTTGGTACAAAAATTCTTTGACTATTTTAGCATTGTAAGCTGGACAACCGTCTTGTTGGTACCCAATCTCGTCTAAATTATCATGAACTCTTCTAATTGTTGGTAAGATATCATTTCTCAATTGATTAAGATACCTTTCCCCAGTTAAATTATTTTGAAAAAAGAACGGACCAACAATGAAGTTACCTGAAATTTTAAAAAATTAACTGTCTACTCTACAAACAAAAATAACAGTTTTTCACCTAATATGCCACACCAAACATTAATACCAAATCTGTCTTGCAATCGTCTTTCTTCCTTTAGATGGGGATTTTCATTTGCCCAATAATGCCTACTATGGCGATTATACACACCACAATTTGTAAATCTGGATTCATCAGTCCATATTATTTTCAAATGAAAATTTTCATCTTGCTGACATTGTCCTTGATACCATCTGAAGAATTGAAGTTGCTTAGGGTAATCGTCAACATAAAAGCCTTGTACAATTGTAGGTTTGTGTGGATGGTAATGACTTTGTTTTAACACGATGTACCATACTTTTTGGAATGTCAATTTGTTCAGCATAAAACCGAACAGATTGCGGAGGGATTTCCTTTGAAACCTGTAAAACGGCATTATTTCTTTCTTCATTTCTAGGCATTGGTAGTTTGGAAGCTACCGTTGTTCAATAGATTGGTACTATCCTGCGAAATATTTTGGTGTTTGGTTGTCGTCTTTCTGGGTAGTTGTTTTGATATGAATTTGCAGCTGCCTCAGTATTTCGGTTAGAACGAATATAACATTCCAACATGTCAAAATATTCTTCATTTCTGAACATATTGTTGAATAATATTTAAAATAAACAGGAAACAAACTGTTTAGTATAAAATTTTAAGCAACGTGTTTAATACAACTCAAGATGTTCAGATAATTAAGAATATAGTATTCTTAATTGTCACGATAGTGTTATATCCATAGCAAACCTTTCTTCTGTTGTTTTTCAGTTGACTTACGTTTAAAATCAAACAATTTTCAAAGGCGTCTTCGTAAGCCATTAATCTGCTTTTTATTGAGTTGTGTTCGTAAATTTAGTTATTTACTAGATTTACCTATTTAATTAAATTATAACAATTTTTTAGGATAATGTTGCAATGTAAAATATCATTTGTAATAATCATTACGGAAAATTATGTTAAAAGTACCAGTCTATTGTTAGACTCCATGTCCTACTACTTTTTGAACACATTTTTTTGTCATTTGTTTTCTGGTATTGGATTTCATAGCCTACTATCCTCAAAACGGTTTTTCTCAAAATTGTCAGTGCAATTACAAGATTTCTCAAGCATGTTGTACATTATTGGTAAGCTCTTTTCACAGGCTATCAGGTGAGCAAAACATTCAATATGGCTGCTATAATAAAAACAAACGTTGATACCTGTAGCTCAAAAACAAATGACAATCCAAAGTTGAGAATACCACAAAAAGATTACTCTGTAAAAAGTGTCATGATAATGTGAAAGTCTTAGAAATTGAAGAAAAAAGAAATTGACAAATTTTGTTTTTTCAAAATAACTCGAAAACGAAAAGAGGCAGGGCAAAATACAAGTCATATTTGGAACGGGCATGAATTTCTATAAAACATTGCTAATTTAACCGTCTCCGTAACTCTAATAATAACGGAGATAGCAATACATTCCCATCCAGTTTGGGACACACTGTATACAGTCCCCGCTTAATGTCCTAGTTAGGGACCTAACAATCGCGATGTTAAGTGAAACGACATAAAACGAATCATTAGGAATTAATATAATGTACATAGATATATACATATTTATGAATGATTAAGAAAAAAATATATTCATTTCCATAGGTATTATGTACATGCCTACGGTCTACATTATATTATGTACTTCTTTTTTACCTACTATTTTAGACTTTTTAGAATAAAGTTATACCGAATCAGTTTCAATGTTAAACGATACATTTGCATACAACAAACTGCGACGCTATAACGAAACAGCATTAAATGAGACGATGTTATATGAGGACTCACTGTATGACGGATTTTCATGATCAGTAAAAATGTGTTAAGTTTTTAAGTTATACTTAGAAATGGTGGTTTGTTTTGCCTATTTTGAATACTCACGTCCAGGGGCTCGCTTTAATTTTGATCGCTCCAGCGATTTAATAATATATAATTAGGCAAATTGATGTCAGGAAGGTCAGATGGCAGGATTGTGTGTGAACAGCACCTCAGGGAGGTTTTTTATTTTGTTAAAACGGCAAAAAACAACAACTTTGATCTCATTGACAAGTCGAGCCACTCGTTTTTACGATATTAAGTACCTCCCTGAAGTGCTGTTTACACACAATCCTGCCAACTGACCTGACCTGAGCTGCCCTGACATCAGTTTGTCTAATTAAAAGCACTCAATCAATGGAACACTCAAAATGAAAGGCAGTCCCTGGACGTGAGTATTTTGAATGACCTAGTATTTGAGTCAGTTTTAGTAGTGTTGGACAATATTGATATTTTTTTATGTTTACAAGAATACTGATAATTAAAGCATCTTTAATTATTGTTATCTATTCAGTCTTAGTCACTGCAACCTTCACCATCCATTGTGATTCTTCCATGTAAATTTCTAGAGCACTGTCCAGCTTTATCTCCTTCCTTAGTTACTAGAGTCCACAGGCTCCTTTATGTAGGTTAGGTTCCATGGAGAGTGGGCTATTTCAGTCGTTTCACTGTAAACTTAATGACCTCCCGTGTTTGAGCCCTGGACAATCTGCCCAGTATGCATTATACTGTTCCTTGACCCAGGGCTTGATGGTTGCCCTGGCCATGCCTTTCGACAGGCCCAGGACCGGTTCTGGTCCCATACATGGTTCTGCCGATATATATATATATATATATATATATATATATATATATATATATATATATATATATATATATATATATATATATATATATATATATATATATATATATATATATACAGGCTGTCCCAATAGTGTGTAATTCCTCTATATATACCTTACCATTAGAGCTAGCCGAAAAAACTTTAAACAAAATTTTCTTGTGATTATCTAAGCTATATCGAGAAAATATATTCAGCTTTATGTAACTTCCGGTTGCACCGGAAGTCGCTATCAACTTCGTTATTTTAAATAGAATGCTATACTTTTTATTACATTTTTGGATATAGATTACAAAATAAGTGTGACTTTATGTAGCATTCCCTATAGCTATCTTTGATATTTTTGAAAATATTACGACTTTCTTTTTTTTAGCTCCGATTTATGTGTTATTTGAAACGTCTGCTGTGAGCTGAGTTTTGAGTTTTGCTACCTTAAATTCTAAATATCAATAGACGACATTTAGTACTTTAAAATGGTTAAAGAATAATTCATCATCATTGTACAGGGTGTATTATTTTGGGGTTACAGCATATCTAACTTTAAAGCAGCACAACTTGTGTTTTTCAAATGGAACACCCTATTTTTTATGGATTAATCAGGTAGATAATTAAATTCTGCATCGACATAATATAGGTCTTCCTATAGCTATAGTTGATAGTTTTTGAGTTATAGTGGTTTATTTTAGTTTCGCTTGTAAAAATAATGGTACTGTCAGATACAGTAGGCGCAGAGAATGAAACAACTAATATTTATTGTCAGATGACAGATAAATGTCACCTAACCAGAACTATAACTATTTTCAGTTCTCAGGTGTTTGAGCCAAGTTTTATGTGCTAACTTTTGTGTTATTTAATTTTAAATGAATTATAATACTGAAGAATTAGTTGATATGACACTTATTATAGGCGAGTGTCAGCGAAATTGTTTTTTAGCATCTCGTGTATACGCACAAACATATCGGAATCGAAGACATTCTCAGGAAAAATGTTTCGTCAAATTGTTGGACCGTTTTTTGACCACACGCAAAGGGAGAGTAAGCGGCAGTGAAGAAAACGAATGTTCTATTGTTGCATCGGCATTAGCTAATCCGCACACAAGCGTGAGGAAAGTTGCCGACGAAATAGGAATATCAAAATCTTCAGTGAACAGAATATTGAGAAAATACAAGTTTCATCCATATAAAATGAAGCTGCAGCAGGCATTGACGAATGCAGATTTTCGAAGTCGCCTCAGTTTTTGTGAGTGGGCAGTGGCTAAGTACAATCAAAGTGATAATTTTTTTAATTACGTGATGTTCAGTGATGAATCTTCATTTTCAAGTTGTGGTAGGGTTAACGGGCACAACTTTCATTATTACGCTTCAGAAAATCCAAACTTTTGCAGATCAGTTGACAACCAGCACCGTTTTACGATAAATGTTTGAGCTGGAATAATTGGAACTAATCTTATTGGGCCATATTTCTTTGATGGGCACCTCAACGGGCAGTTGGCGTATATTGGAGGAAGATGTAGAGGCCGTTTTGGAAGATTTGCCTCTAGATAACAATCGACGTATGTGGTTTATGCAGGACGGGGCACCAGCACATTATGACATAAATGTTCGCCGATTTTTAAATGATCGGTACCCCAATAAATGGATAGGGCGAGGTGGTCCTGTCTCGTGGCCTGCAAGATCTCCTGACCTCACATGTCTAGATTTTTTGTGTGGGGCTATATCAAGGAAATTGTGTATCAAACACAGGAACTAAGAAATAAAATTTCAGTCGCGTGCAGGGCAATAACTTCGCAAATGTTGAGCAATGTTCAAGAAGAATTCTTAAGGAGGGTTAGATTGTGTATTCAGGTCAATGGGCCAAATTTCGAATAGTTCTAATGTATCGCTTTTTTTAGAATTTTTTTTCTGTTAATGACTGTGGATTATTATTATTATTATAGTTATGTTATTATAGTTTACTTTACTTTCTGGTACTCATAATTACAACTACCTTTATTAAACTGTGTTTCACTTTTTGTATGGTAAAAATATGAATAAGTCCATTATATAACAATCATTGCATGTAGTTGCATTCGATAAGATTTTTTGTCGACACATTATTTAGTTACGAGGATATGATCAAGTGATTTGCATCGTGACTATCTCATTTTATTTGGTAATTCTATTCAAATTATTGTTAAAACAAACATTTATTAGACGGAAGTAAGCTCCAACAATGGAAATATAAAAACTGCTGACTTTCTTGTCAGGGAGACTCTTAGGTGTTACCTGACATTATTCACATGCTCTGTGCCTCATACACTGACAATCTTACAGTACCATTATGTGCCTCATACAGTGAGAATCTGACAGTACCAATATTTTTACAAGCGAAACTAAAATAAACCGCTATAACTCAAAAACTATCAACTATAGCTATAGAAAGACCTATATTATGTCGATGCAGAATTTAATGGCCTGCCTGATTAATCCATAAAAACAGGGTGTTCCATTTGAAAAACACAAGTTGTGCTGCTCTAAAGTTAGATATGCTGTAACCCCAAAATAATACACCCTGTACAATGATGATAATTTATTCTTTAACCATTTTAAAGTATTAAATGTCGTCTATCGATATTTAGAATTTAAGGTAGCAAAACTCAAAACTCAGCTCACAGCAGACGTTTCAAATAACACATAAATCGGAGCTAAAAAAAAAAAGAAAGTCGTAATATTTTCAAAAATATCAAAGATCGCTATAAAGAATGCTACACAAAGTCACACTTATTTTTTGATCTCTATCCAAAAATGTAATAAAAAGTATAGCATTCCATTTAAAATAACGAAGTTGATAGCTACTTCCGGTGCAACCGGAAGTTCCATAAAGCTGAATATATTTTCCCGATATAGCTTAGATAATCGCAAGAAAATTTTGTTGAAAGTTTTTTTGGCTAGCTCTAAGGGTAAGGGATATATAGAGGAATTACACACTATTGGGACACCCTGTATATATATATATATATATATATATATATATATATATATATATATATATATATATATATATATATATACAGGTCTCCTCATTAGTGAATTTTTCGTTTTCCGCTTTACGAAAAATTGTAAATAATAATGAATTGGTGCATTTTAGAAAAAAACCTGTATAAGACCTTGAACCTAGAACCATGAACAAGTAGTCAATTTCATTTTTAGTGAATTTTCTTAAAAAACATTCACTAATGAGGAGATCCCGACTTTTGAATTTTGAAAAAATTTCTTCGCATGAGCGCTAATTAGGCCCCCCAGAAAACATATCCGGGGTCAGTTTCAATTTTTATATGTTTATATATATATATTTATATATGTATATATATATATATATATATATATATATATATATATATATATATATATATATATATATATATATATATATATATATATATATATATATGTATCACACCGATAACTCAAAAAATAATGGGCCGATTTTGATCAAATTTGGTGAAAAAATTCCTTTTGCAAATGGCTTGGATGAGTTCGTGAGTCAGGAAAATCTGCCCAGGTTTTCCCGGAAAATTTTGTGTTTTCTTTCAAAAAAAAATTATATCTCCGGAATTAACAAAGTACGGGCAACCAAATTTGGGACACAGGTTTACATCCTTATAGGTAAGTTACCTACCAAAATTTAGCTATGTAGGTCAAAAGACAAAAAAGTTATAGGCATTTAAAAATAAATAAATTGGGATTTTCCTCAAAACGTCAAAGTGGCGATTTAAAATGTCAAAATTGGCAACATTTAGGCAAATAACTTAAATCTAATACGGGCTATAGAAATAAATTGTCTCAAGAAGGATGTTTTACAAACCCTAAAGTCTTAGTTTCAACCGTCATTGTCCTTCATTTTACTAAAATATTTGCAGAAAATTCATTTCAAATAGACCCTTTCTCTGATGCTTGGCAGTAGCCTTATCTGTAGAGTTTATCATTTAATGGTATATAATTTTTGTCGAATTTTCGTCAAAAATTAATAAAGCTCAATATATCCGTTATTATATAAGATATGAAGAAAATTTGTATATATTAATTATAGGGTGTCTTGAGCTACATCTTAAAATAATATTTCTGCAATCACAGGTGGCCCATAAGTCGTTGGTGATACAAATTTCCTTTTTTTAATCAAACACGCCTTATGTTATTGCATTTTTGCATTTTCCATCGAAATATAATGCATGTTTGTAAGAAAATAAATTCTGGACGCAGAAAGTGCGTTATGGTAGCGAATTTTGATCAAATGTTTCATATTTGAACAGCTCAATTTGCTATTAACCTATAAGGTTGACCAAGAAACGTGTTTTTTCGGAAACATTTTAAGTTAACTTTTGGACATTTTTGTACATTTTCACACAATAAAGTTATTTTAATGGAACATGGCACATTGTTTTTACTATATAGGTTATACTGGTAACCAAATTTGATGCCTGCTTTCATAAAAAAACACACATATTTGTTATTAAAAAGATTTTTATGAAAATTCACTACCATAACGCACTTGCTGCGTCCAGAATTTTTTTCATATATAGTTTCATAGTGAAAAATATGACCTTAACTGTTATGTTTTATTCGCCTGTCTACTTTTATTCGTCTATTATAAGATTTGTTTGTTTATATACTATAGTTTGCTTGTTTATATCTACCCCAACTGAGCAACTAGATCATTTGTTGTGCATGAACTACAATAAATTGATCAGATAATAGCTTGTTTTCTCTCATACCCCACAGTACCGATAATGTGATAAAACCCCACCGTACCGACGCCGGATTAGACTCGCAGATAGAAAAGAATAAAATAGGATACCTATTAGCTTTAGCGTAGCTCAGTGGGCTACATCGGATAATCGATTCCTACATGACCAGTTCTAATCCTAGTTAGTGACTTTAGTTTTTATCATTTTTTAGCCTCATTTGACTTTACCGTTATCTAATCAGATTGTTCTTATTCCGATGAATTTTTTAGCGAGTTTTTGTATAAACAATAAATTCATAGAGGAGATGGAAGTTTTAAGACTTAATTCAATTTGAATAGCATGTCTGGTTTTTTGTTCTTGCCCTAACTTAGCGAACCGTTCCATATTTGATACAGTCGTAGGCTTTTCCTGTGGCCTCACAAGGGCTTGTTTTAGTAAATTTTCTTTAAAAAAAAATCTTCAAATGAGCGCGAACTAGGCCCCCTAGAACCCATATCCAGGGTCAGTTTCAATTATATATATATATATATATATATATATATATATATATATATATATATATATATATATATATATATATATATATATATATATATATATATATATATATATATATATAGAGAGACAGAGAGAGAGAGGGTTTTTCACGATAGCCGTGCATTAGAAGTTTATGAAGTTCCCTGATATTATAAATTTTGAAATTTTGGCAGCGGTCACAATTCGTAATTGTGTTTTATTCTAAAATATTTTTAAGGTCACATCACTTCCGGTTAGACCGGAAGTAGATCAACTTTGCTAATTTAAATAGAATGCCCTATTTTTTATTGCATATTCGAATTCTCCATAAAATTTTGTGAAGATTTATATTAGGCTTTCCTAACCCTATCTTCAACTGTTCCAAAGATATTGGGATTTTTTTACATTTTGCGGAACTTCTATCCTCATTTATAACACTTTGTATTTCACATGTTTTTAAAGATAAAAGGCTGGAATTTAAAATACTATAACTTCTAGGATGAAGCCTTCATATCATCTACCTAAAGTTTACCTGTATCATACAGAGTGTTTTAAATTTAAAGACCAACTTACACATATTCAATGTTGCAAAAGTCATTTTTTTAAAATGGTGCACCCTGTATATTATTAAAAATTCGAGTTCTAAATTTAATTCTACACCGGTTTCATATAAGTTTCCCTATACTTATCTCTTACGAGTAACTCGCTACTAGAGTTTTTAGGTAACAAACTCCTTTTCTAGAGAATATACATTACGCTCCACAATAAAGGCAGCTGTGGCTGTCAGAAAACATAATTTTGACAACACACCAATTCTAAAGCGTCATTTATATTTTAAAGTTAATCTGAGTGTGTTTGTATTATTAACGTTATAAAAATAATAAGGCAATAAAAATGCAGAATAGTGAAGAGTACTCTAATATGGATATTTTAAATTTATTTTATATTCATGGGGAATGCAATTGGATTGTAAGCAGAACATGCAGGATGTTTAACGAGAGGTACCTCACTCAATCGGCAATGACTAGAGGAAAATTCGCAAGGACAGAGGAACGATTTAAATTGACTGGAAGTGTCAAAACTACACATGATCCAAAGCCAGTAACTGAAAATGAAGATAATGAGATAAACGTTTTGGCTTATTTTCAAGTTTACCCGCGTAGCTCTATTTCTGCAGCTACTCGAGCTTTGGGAATATCAAGTTCATCTGTGCATAGAATATTGAAATCTCATAAAATGCACCCATATTCAGAGATAGTACTACAATGACTTCGACCTGGTGACCATTTAAAAAGAGTGGAATTCTGCGAACACATGTTTATGAATATTCAACAAGATGAGAATTTTCTGTCTAAAATTATCTGGACCGACGAATCGAAATTTAGAAGGTTAGGAATTTTGTGAATAGGAGAAATAGTCATTTTTGGGCAAGTGAAAACCCTAATATATATAGAGTAGGACGTTTTCAAACAAATTTTAGTTTTAATGTGCTTTGCATTATTATGGACAATAAGGTCTCTTATGAAATTTACGAAGAAAATTTAAACGGTGAAAAGTATTTGGATCTATTAAAGGGGCCCGTCCGTAATTTTCTGGCAAGGCTACCACTAGCTGAAGACAGATGGATTGGGCCCAACAGTCCCTGGAGATGGCCTCCCCGCTCTCCTGATTTAACGCCTGCCGATTTTTATCTCTGGGGGCGTATAAAAAGTCAAGTGTATGACACAGCAGTGAAAAGTAGAGAGGATCTTTTAAATCGTGTAATTAGAGCTTTTAGAAATTTGGATCCAAATGAAATCAAAAGAGCTACTACGAATGAGATGAACGTTGAATTTTGCAGTGCCTTGGTCAAGATGGTGGTCACATAGAACATTTATAGTGATCGTAGAATTTAAATTTGAATAAACTTTTTTTATTTGTCGTTGTTTAGTTTTTAGTGAATTTTCTTAAAAAAAATTCACTAATGAGGAGATCTCGACTTTCGAATTTTGAAAAAATTTCTTCAAATGAGCGCTAATTGGGACCCCTGGAACCCAAATCCGAGGTCGGTTTCAGACTTTATATGTTTATATATATATATATATATATATATATATATATATATATATATATATATATATATATATATATATATATATATATATATTTATATATTTATGTGTCACACCTATAACTAAAAAAATAATGGACCGATTTTGATAAAACTTGGTGAGTACCTTCCTTTCACAAGTGGCTTGGATAAGTTCGTTATCCAGGAAAATCCGCCGAGGTTTTCCCGGAAAATTTTGTGTTTTCTTTCGAAAAAAATCGAAATTATTTCTCCGGAATTAACAAAGTAAGGGCAACCAAATTTCACACGCGGATTTATATCATTATGGGTAAAATACCTACGAAAATTGAGCTCTGTAGGTTAAAGGACAAAAAAGTTACAGGCATTTAAAGAACAATAAATTTGGGTTTTCCTCAAAACGTCAAAATCGCGACTTTAAACGTCAAAATTGGTGAGTATCTTCCTTTTGCAAGTGGCTTGAATAAGTTCGTTAGCTAGGAAAATCCGTCGAGGTTTTCCCGGAAAATTTTATGTTTCCTTTCGAAAAAAAATTATATCTCCAAAATTAACAAAGTAAGGGCAACCAAATTTCATGCGCGGGTTTATATCATTATAGGCAAGTTACCTACCAAAATTTAGCTCCGTAGGTTAAAGCACAAAAAAGTTACAGGCATTCAAAGAAAAATACATTTGGCTTTTCCTCAAAACGTCAAAACCGCGATTTTAAACGTCAAAATTGGTAATATTTAGGCAATGAACCTGACATTAGTATGAGCTATGGAAGGAAAATGTCTCAAGAATAATATTTTACAAAGCCTGAAGTCTTAGTTTCAATCGTCATTGTCCTTCATTTTACTTAAATATTCCCAGAAAATTCATTTCAAATAGACCCTTTCTCTGATGTTTTGGCTGTCGGTTTAGTTAAGTTGATGCTTTCGCTGTAGGTTTAGTGAAGTTTATGGTTTAACGGTCTATAATTTTTAGCTAATTTTCGTAGAAAAAATTCGCTCCTGCATTTTAGCATATTTTATCGAAATATGATGCATGTTTGTAAGAAAAAATCTGGACACAGTAAGTGCGTTTTGGTAGCAAATTTTCATTAAATCCTCCAAATTTCAATAACTCATTTGCTATTAACGTAAGTTTTGTTGGTTAGGAAACCAACATTTAACTGTATTTTCGGAAAATTTGTGTATGAACGCAGCAAGGGCGTTTGTTGCGAATTTTCATTAAATGTTTCAAATTTCAATAACTTAATTTGCTATTAACCTAAGGTTCATTGGCTAGGAGACCAGTTTTCTCAGAAACATTTAAAGTTTATTTTCCGAAAAGTTTTGTACTTTTTAAAATAATTATTTTGATAAAATATGATACACTGTTCCTACTATATAGGTTATACCGGTAACCAAATTGATGTCTGCTCGCATTAGAGCGATATATTTGTAATTAAAAACATTTTTATGAAAATTCACTTCCATAACGCACTTGCTGCGTCCAGAGTTTTTTGTTTATTGTTAATATTTGTTTTTTTAATAACTACATTAAATATTTTTATGAAATCATATTACTTTTGTTATCTGACTGACAATTACAGCTGCATTTGTTGTGTAGTCTAACGTGTACTCTTTAGAAGAGGAGGTTGTTACCTAAAAATGCTAATAACAAGCAACATATTGAAGATCGGTATAGAAAAACCTATATCAAACCCGTGTAGAATTAAATTTAGAACTCGAATTTTTAATAATATACAGAGTGTTCTATTTGAAAAAAAATACTTTTGCCACGTTGAATATGTGTAAGTTAGTAACTAAATTTAGAACAGCCTGTATGACACAGGTAAACTTAAAGCACATAATATGAAAGCTCCCTCCCACAAGTTACAAAATTCTAAATTCGAGCCTTTTGTCTTTAAAAACGTGTGAAATACAAACTATTATAAATAAGGTTGCAAAATCACCGAAATACAAAGAAATCACAATATCTTTGGAACAGTTGAAGATAGGGATAGGAAAGTCTCATATAAATCTTCACAAAATTTTACGGAGAATTCGAATATGCAATAAAAAATAGGGCATTCTATTTAAATTAGCAAAGTTGATGACTACTTCCGGTCTAATCGGAAGTTATGTGAGCTTGAAAATACTTTAGAATAAAAGACAATTATGAATTGGGACCGCTGCCAAAATTTCAAAACTTAGGATATCAGGGAACTTCATGAACTTCTAATGCACGGCTATCGTGAAAAACCCTGTATATATATATATATATATATATATATATATATATATATATATATATATATATATATACATATATATATATATATATATATGTATATATAAATGTGAACAATTTACCAAAATAAAATCCAACCGTACCGACGCCGGGTCAAACTCGCAGATAGAAAAGAATAAACAAGGATACCTATTAGCTTTATTGCTAGGTAAGTTTGTTGTAGACTTGTGTACTTATGTATTATAAATTACGAGCAATCCTATATTTTTTTGGGAAATGTTTTCCAGCTTCCTGGGAGTCGAGTTAACAGTTTTAGCAATTTATTATGAAAATTATGATATTTACCGAAATTTGCATGACCTTCTTCTGTACGTCAGCAATGTGGAGATTTCTAAACGTAACGTAACATTTACTCTAATTCAGTCCATTTATTTTTGGAAGGGACCGACTGTTATCTTAAAAACTTCCAACCGACCTTCCACTACTCTTGTGTGGAAAATTAGTCTGTTACCGATAACAATTCACGCTTTGTGCTTCCGGATGGCATTATTTTATTCTTTATCGATAACAATTCATGATTTAGTTTCAAAAGTTCTTCTACGTCATTTATAAAACTCCATTAATGCTCGAACTTTTGTTTTTACACAACGTCACGATCCCGCTGTAGAAAAGAGGGAACATTGTTTTTCCTGTCAGGACTAATATTATCAGTTCTACTCTGGTAATCTGATTATTATGCACAATCAAAACGATTTCGAACTCGCGAGTCAGTGAGTTACTGCTGCTCTTCTTTATGAAACAATGGAGGATCCAATATTATTTTAGATGCTAGTTAAAAGGCACGTTTTGAAAAGTTGCCTGAAATAAGGGGTTTAATTATTAAAAAGTTCGGGACGCAGCAAGTGCGTTATGGTAGTGAAATTTTATGAAATGCTTCAAATTTGAATAACTCAATTTTTTATAAACATAGAAAGTTGAATTTTGGCGTCTAGTAAGGTATTTTTCAAGGCAACATTTCCACCAAATTTCATTAAAATAGCTTTGTAATCTTCGAAGAAAAAATTTTTTATCGAAACAAAATTCAAAATTTGAATAACTCAATTTTCTATAACCTCATAAAGTTGAATTTTGTTGTGTAGTAAGATCTTTACCGAGGACACGTATACATGAAATTTCATTAAAATATCTTTGTAACTTTCGGAGAAAAAATTTTTTGAAAGAAAACTCAAAATTTTTACGGAACACCTTGTCCTGGCTAACGAACTCATCCAAGCCACTAAAAAAACAAAGGCACTTGCCGAGTTTCATCAAAATCGGTTAATTATTTAATGAGTTATCTGTTGGATACATATATATATATATATATATATATATATATATATATATATATATATATATATATATATATATATATATATATATATATATATATAATATATATATATATCTCTTTTTTTAAATTATTTCAACAACACGCCACGAGGGCTTACAGCCTAAATACTATCGTACCGTGGGTGTCGACAAGGAGGAAAGAGGCAACTTGTTAATTCTGAACTTGAAGGTTTGGAGGTTCGGGGGAGAAGGAAAAACACGTGCCGGCAAGGAATTCCACAACTTGGAAGTCCTCGGGACAAAAGAGCGGGCATTACAAGATGTTCTATGTCTGGTGACCTAGACAGTAAAAGGGTGCATTCGTTCTGTTCCCCTGGTATATCTGTTGGGGGCAGCAAGTGGAGGAACTATGGAAGAAAGCTCCTCTGAGCAGTGTCCGTGCATATATCTATAAAAGAGGGAGAGGTCACCAACGGCACGTCGGTGGACAAGGAATGGCAGCCTTTGGGTGAGGGTAGGGTCACCGATGAGACGTATAGCTCTCTTCTGAAGGGAGTTCAGGATAGCGAGTGTAGAAGCGGCAGCAGCACCCCAGATGTGGGAGCAGTACTCGAGGTTTGATCTTATTTGTGAAGTATATAAGGTATAGAGATTAGCTGGTGGAAAGTATTTGCGAGCCCGGAAGAGGAAACCTAATTTCTTAGCAGCCGCTTCTGCAATTGATGCGACATCGATCCACATAAATGCCAACAAGTAAAAAGGACTCATTACTTTGAATAGCTTGGTTGTTTATTATGATGGGTCTAGGGCTGGTGTATCTCTTATGAGAAAGAAAGCAAGACTGTGATTTGGTGGGGTTGAATTGTACAAGATTTCTACTTCCCCAGTCTAATTTTTTTGGAGATCCACGGAGATAGAACCCTCCATGAGTCTGCGATACTCATCTAATTGGGCTAAACAGACAGGCTTAGAATATTGTATATTTGACTGGAGGGTGCTGTCGTCCGCGTAACTGTGAACTGGGTTGGATGTGCTAGAAAGGAGGTCATTGATGTGGAGAAGAAACTAAGTAGGGGCTAAAGCTGAACCTTGTGGAACTCCTGCATTAATTGTATACAGTTTAGAGAAATGGCCATCCACGACAACAGAAATGCTCCGGTTGGAGAGGAAATTTGCTGTCCAGGTACAAAGTTTTGGTGGTAGGCCATAGGCCGGTAGTTTATTAAGCAGCGCTGCGTGCCAGACCTGGTCGAATGCTTTGGATATGTCTAGAGCGACAATCTGGGATTCACCGTGTAGTTCCATAGACTTGTTCCAAGAATGGGTGACAAAGGAAAGAAGGTCGGCAGTTGATCTGCGCTGTCGGAATCCATACTGCCTGTCGTGGATTAGACTGTGTTTTTCAAGAAATTTTAGTAATTCGGTGTTTATATACTTTTCCATCAGTTTAAGAGACGACCGAAAGGAACGAAATAGGTCTGTAGTTGCTAGGAAGCGCTTTGGATTCTTTCTTGGGGACGGGTTGTACTCGAGCAGTTTTCCAGTTACTAGGGAATATGCCTCTATTGTAAGATGTATGAAACAGACAAGTCAGGACAGGAGCAAGTTCTGGTGCGCATTTTTTTGAGAACAATTGCTGGTATCTCGTCAAGAACAGAGGCTTTCCTGATATTAAGAGAAAAGAGCATCTTACGTACTTTTTTAGTCTTGAAAATGGTATCAGTCATTTTATGCGCGACATTGGGGACTGTTGGTGGTTGAACATTTGGAGGTGGGTTGAGAGTAGAATTGCCGGCGAACAACGAGGCAAAAAGTTCAGCCTTGCCCAGCGCGGTATAAACAACTTCATCCCCTGAGACAAGACGCGGGAACGTCCTCTTGCAGAGATTATTCCCAATATATTTAGCAAGAGTCCAGAAGAGTTTTTTGCCTCAGAAAGAATGCGGACTAGCGGTTTCTTGCGTCGTTAAATGCTTGAAGGTTTTCTTGACTGGGATTGTGTAGAAGCTTTTTGTGAGCTTTGACCTTTTCAATTCTGGCCTTGCCACAGGATTTAGAGAACCAGGGCTTTTGAGTGGCTGCAGAGGTTTTCTGTGCACGTGGAATAAATAATTCCATGCCAGCTTGGATAATCTTGGTGACCTTTTGGGAGATATCAGAGGGGCCAGGATGAGGAGAGACGCCCATGGAAATGAGGGAAAGTAATCTCGCATTTCGTCCCTGTTCGCGGAGTTATAGTGCCAAACGATACGTGGGTGTGATGACTGTGTGACCTCGGGTTGCATTGCGCAGGAAGCAGTGACCATGCCGTGGTCTGAGCGACCCGGTGACTGATATCTTATAGCATTCAGGTTTTGTAGTAAGAAGGAGATCCAAGGGATTTGAGCTGTGCGTTGGGATGCGAGGAAAGTAAGTAGGTTGCTGAACCATATTGGCTAAAGAATTGCTGACTGCAAAGGTCTCCGCTGCTCTTCCTTGTGGATCGGTTTTTGAAGATCCTAGCCATTCCTTATTATGGACATTGAAGTCACCAAGAATAGTGACCTCGGAGGAAGGATATTCAGAAATCAGATGGTCGGTTTTTTCAGAAAGGTAGTCAAAGAGCTGGACAAAGTTGTTGTCAGAAGGTGACCGGTAAATGCAACAGATGAATTTAGTTGCAGCCTTAAGAGAGAATTTTATTCATAGTATGTCTTTTCTTCCAGCTTCTAAATTGGGGAGTCTGGTGCAGGGTAGATTGCTACGTACGTACGCGCACACGCCTCCTATCAATCTAAAAGAAGTAAGGAGCTCATACCCCGGGAAATTAAGGAGATTAGTGGCTGTTTTGGCACTGATTTGAGTTTCGGTGAGGAAGAGGAGTTGGGGCCTATTAGCCTGGAGGAAATGGTGGACGGAGTTCAGGTTGGAATTTAGGCCACATATATTCGGGAAGGATACGTTAAATCTTGATGCTGGCGCGCCCTGTACACCCCTCTCCCGGAGATCCGAATGGAGGGGTATTTTACCTCCGGAATCTTTTGTACAAGGAGGAGCCATCATCATTTTTCCTTATAAGGAAACCGACTCATACATCAGAACCGGAAAGGTCCGTTGGGACTTCACCGGCCCCTTGATGTAAGGGGTGGTACCTCCTCGGGCGTGAAAAAATCCTTTACTATCACGTAAAGGAAAATTCCACTACCACCTACCATATTGCAAGTATACCACACCAGCCAGCTATTAAAGAGCTGACCATATATATATATATATATATATATATATATATATATATATATATATATATATATATATATTATATATATATATATATATATATATATATATATAAACATGCAAAAAGAAGGTATTTGCCAAATCTGATTGAAATCGGACCATTATTTTTTGAGTTAACTGGGGTGATATATATATATATATATATATATATATATATATATATATATATATATATATATATATATATATATATATAAACATATAAAAATTGAAACTGACCCCGGATATGGGTTCTAGGGGTCCTAGTTCGCGCTTATTTTAAAAATTGTTTGCAAAGTCTCACCAACGATACCTCTCTATTAGTGAATTTTTTCAAATAAAAATTCACTAAAATAGTACATTTGCCATAACAGTGAAGCGTCCTACTTTGAAATTATCTTAGTAAACTATACATATTTCGATTAAGAAATGTGGAATGGCAATATTTCACGTCTTTCCAAGTTATAGTCTTCAAAATGGATATACATGAAAGATGCGGGGTGAATTCGATACAGTCGAACGCTGGATGTCTATCTAGCCTAGCCTTTCGAAAGTTATCGTGTTTCTAAAATCGTGATAAACAAACTGGTCATTTCAGCAAATTTTCATAAAGAAAATTTTGACCTTACATAGGTAACGATTTTCGAATTTTTTTTCAAATGAGTGCGAATTACAGATTTTGGAACTCATTTGGGAGATTCATTAAAATTATATATATATATATATATATATATATATATATATATATATATATATATATATATATATATATATATGTACCTATATACCTCTACATGGTGTCTCAGATAAACGTAACTACATGGGGATTTCACAAACGGTAAGAGATAAATAGGAAAATAATTGCGCTAAAATTTACCCAACCAGATGCTGTATTGAAATTGAAAATATCTACAGGGGTTTTCAAAATATCGAGAAAAACTAAAAATTGCGTTTTTCGAAAAATTTAAATATATTCGCTATGTTGTAAGCAAATTTAATAAGATTTGGTGGTTTTGTATTAGCGACTAGGGCCAATCGAATGACCTTAACGAATTTTATCTAGGCCTTCTAGTTCTTTTGCAACCATAGCCAACTTTCTTATATATTTATATTTCTTGTTGCTGCCATATTGGATTCATACGTCATTAAATAGAGCATAAATAGCTTTTCAGCCATGTACAAGTCTATCTTTGGATGACGGAAACTGTAAATTTATTGAAAAAACAGTTTTTTACTTAATTGGCTGTGAAACAAATGTCGTAATTGTGTTTGTTGTCATAGCTATGTAATTATCAGTCAAAACTTTGTCATTTATTAGCTTTTAACTGTTAAGAGTTTTCAAGTTTGTCAAATAATTGTGATATTAGTTTTCTTAAAGAAATTCACTAATGAGGAGATCCCGACTTTTGAATTTTGAAAAAATTCTTCAAATGACTGCGAACTAAGCCCGCTAGAACCCATATCCAGGGTCAATTTCAATTTTTATATGTTTCTCTCTCTTTCGATCAGATTTGGCACATACCTTCCTTTTGAAAGTGGCTTGGATGAGTTTGTTAATCAGGAAAATCGGCGCAGGTTTTCCTGAAAAATTTTGTGTTTTCCTTCGTAAAAATGTATATCTCCGGAAATAACAAAGTAAGGGCAACCAAATTGGTAACCTGATTTCTGTCATAAAGGGTATCCTATGTAGCAAAATTCAGATCTTTATTTCAAAAGACAAAAAAGTTACACGTAAATTAATTTTTAATTAATTACATCTGATTCAAGAAAGTTAAAACGTCAAAATTGACTGAGTACGAATGTGAGTGAAAAATACTACAAGAAATGACTAACAAGCTCCTAAATATGAGTCAAAGTCGTTATTTGCCTTCATTTCGTTAAAATACCAGCAAAAAATCCATTGTAGATCAAAATGGTTTTGTGTAAATTGTAAAACGTTGAACAATTAACACGTATCATGGGATATACGTGCTAGTACATACATGTCGAGCGTAGCTTAATGGGCTAACTCACTGTACATCAGTTATTCAATTCCTACATGACGAGTTCTAATCCTAGTTAGTGACTTTAAGTTTTATCAATTTTTTTTGGTCTCGTTTCACTTTAACATTATCTAATCAGATTGTTGTTATTCCGATGAATTTTTTAGCAAGTTTGTGTATAAAAAATAATTTGATAAAGATGAGATGGAAGTTTTAAGACCTAATTTAATTTGAATAGCATATTTCGTAATTTGTTCTTGTCCTAACTTAGCGAACCGTTCCATATTTAATACAGTCGTAGGCTTTTGCCGTGGCCTCACAAGTGCTTCTTTTCGTGAATTTTCTTAAAAAAAAATTCCTGACATGAGCGCGAACTAGGCCCACTAGAACCCATATCCAGGGTCAGTTTCAATTATACATATATATATATATATATATATATATATATATATATATATATATATATATATATATATATAGGGTGAACAATTTTCCAAAATTTAGGTTTGTAAGTTTAAAGACGAAAAAGCTAGAAGCATTTAAAGAGAAGAAATTGGGGTTTTCCTCAATATATATATATATATATATATATATATATATATATATATATATATATATATATATATATATATATATATATGTTAACGGACCTTGGTTTTGTGTTCTAGGGACCCAAATTCGTGCTTATCTGAAGAAATTCTTTCAAAAGCTTTTTATCGTGACCTCTCTATTAGCCAATTTTTCTTAATGAAAATTCGCTAATATGCTTCACCAAAATTTTATTAAAAGATTTAAACCGGTTTTGAGATATCCTCTTGTAACACTTTAAAAACTCATCCTATACATACACACACACACACACATATATATATATATATATATATATATATATATATATATATATATATATATATATATATATATATATATATATGTATATATAAACATATTAATATATAAAAATTGTAACTGACACTGGATACGGATTCTAGGGTTCCTAGTTCGTTGTCAACTGAAGAGATTTTTTTCAAAATTCATTAGTTCGCGATCTCTTCATTAACGAATTTTTCCTACGAATATTCACCAATAAAAAGAAAATAAATTTTAAAACAATATTTTATTTGCCTAAGTTTGGAGCTAATACCCAGAAGTAAAATTTGATTTTATTAAATGTGTTGGTGTGTTTGTTTTGTTACTTTAACGTCGGCCTATTTCCGCGACAATGGCCAATCACCGACGCCAGGGAGCAGTTTCATTTCACCATCCTGGAAACTTTGCCGAACCCCTGCCTTTCTGTAAGGAGGGTAGGAATCTTTAACGTGCCCAACATCTGGATGGACACGGGACCGACGGGTTTACGCCCCCTCCGAATGGTGGAACGTGCAGACATTCAACTTGCTCAAATTCACAGTACCCTTGGGTTCAGAGGCACACGTTTTACCACTGAATCACCGAGGCTCTTATTTTATTAAAGGGACATCACCTTAAGAAACGGCTCCGTGTCTACATTTCAGTGACTAGCGGTGGTTTTCACATTTTTGCGGCTGACCAAGCGACGGACACATTGAGGTATACAGCGGTGGAAATTGGTCCTGTTACATATTGGTGACGTTAGGTGAAATTTTGTATATTGTTGTGTTTTTGCCAGGTTCTGGATAAGTGAGACTTTAAATTTTAACAAAACAACTTTATTTACTCTCTAAATGTGGATACAATAAAATTTCTAGAGTGCCTCTCTCACAAAACACTTAGCTTATCTGGCCTTACAATCACTAATCTGCACACAATTCACTATACTGGAAGTACAGTCGCTACTCTCTAACACTTCACACTGGATACTGCTTCGTCGAGTCACTTCAACATTATCTAATTGAACTGAACTAAACTGAACTGGCTTGCTTTCGCCTTTATATACCCATCGTACCTTCCACCTCGTTTCGGGAGTGTTCCATTCCAGAATGTTCCAGGACCTTCTTTTGCTAGAAGGTTCTGTGAATACAGATCGGCCCCGTGTGTATACAGGGGGATGTATATACAGGTGATCCAAATGTGGTCATCACTCATATGTTACACAAGAGGTGTTTCTCGTAGTATAAGATCTCTCTGCGCATACAGGGACCGGAGACAGAGCAATATGAAACTTTACCCTACCAATCGCTGTGCAGACTAGTTCAAGGCACAGTGATTTTGGAATGGGTGAAGTAAGACAAGGGTATGCACAATCAACCAAATGTTGCAGTGCTATCGGGGCGGCAGGGCCGCGGACGAGCCCTGAGGGAAAAAAGGTTCTCTGCGTATACAGGGTGTATATACAGGGTGTTCGAAATGCGTAGACCTCAGTTATCCGTTCTGACGAGGTACAAGTTGGTAACTTCATTATTTTCGGTCCTAGAGGGTTGAGACTTCGCCTGTGGGTGGGAGGGGTCACCCCAGGCACCCCCAGATTATGCAAGAATTCCAAGATGTTGGGGAAGTTTTGTAGATGTGGCAACACCGCACCTACATCTATTGAATTGCTTTGTAACAATATTAAATAATAGTAACGGAGAACCTTATTAGGAAGTGACTCTGGTACACCATCAATATATTATTGGGCGCAAGTGATACTTAAGTACCTTATTACTGTGAGGCGACGAAGAGTTGGCAACAAAGATAAATATCACGCAATGTGACTTTTCCCAGAAGCTGTTGAACTCGGAGTTAGATTGCATGTTGAAGAATAATTGCTTCTCGAGATACTTCCCACAATTTTACAGTCACTTATCGTTCAAATGAGTCAAGAAACGTGGTGTTTAAAATGTTCGACTTAACAGTTTTGCAACGACAGAGATTCCATGAAGATTTCATGCAACAAGACTGGCATAGAGACACTAATTTCCACCCCATATCAGCAATAGCATCTGTTAAAGAACAAAAGAGCATGCAAATGACGCCACAGTGAGGCACATATTAGTTGAAATAATCTAGCTAGTTAAGTGGTGAGTTGGAGAGCCAGGAAATAACATCATAAATACGCATTAAGCGAGATGGGAACGCATTACCATATTAAACTCTGCAGGACTCAGATAATGTTTGGTGTTTTGAAGACCGTGACAAATAAGGGAGGGAATCGGAGGGATGCAGATGCGCCTCAGCAGGACCGGGCTAAATATGAAGTGGACTGATGTCACACTCGTTTCAAGTTAAAATTTAATTTAGTTGCAGGCCACTTCTGCAACTATGTCGATGTAAATGAAATATGTGGAAAGACTACCTAGAAATAAACAAAATACATGAAGAAAATTCTCCATCTCCTCACAAACAAACTTTTTAGGACATGCAACACAGAAATTATTAGAACCTGCAATTTCTAGGGGATAAAGAACCTAATGACTGTTAGTAGTTACTGTTGTGTAACTACCGTCAACAAAAAATGGCCTACAAAACTATACAGGGCGTTTAAAAAATGATGGTCTATGTTACAGCACAAAAAATAAGACTATTTTTTCATATAAACATGGGTTCGCAAATGCTTAGTTTTTTAAATACAGCGTGTTAAAGTTATTTGTTTTTGTCAGTTTTTCACGAATAAGGCCGAGTTAAATTAAAATTTTGGCGTGAAAATTGGCATGTGGGTGTTTTCGAAGGCAAGAAATTTAAATATATTATTGTTAATAACATTGCTGGCAGATGGCGCCACCTGTAAGACTATGCTTGCATTCAATTGCTTGCATTCAATTGGCTATAATTTTTTGACACCCGGTAATCTCGACCTACCGTATAGCTACACTGCAGCCCTTATCAATTGTAAGAAAAAAATGTATATTTGAGCCAAATCTCTCAGACACAACATTTTCAAGATATTTCAATTTTTGTATGTCGATGTCGCTCAAAAATTAATTTTTCTCAAGTAATTAATTGTGTTGTCTGCAAATTTTAACAACAAATATAACAACAAATAAAAAAGTTTATAACATTTTATGATACCTACTACAATAAATGTTCAAAATGGCCACCCTCCACTTCATTACACTTTCGTATTCTGCGGAGCATACAACGTCGTACTCTGTGAAATATTTCTGGTGTATTTCTAATTTGTTCGCATCCAAGTACAATTCTTTGCTGCAGATCATCAACATTTTCAACATTTGCTTTATAAACAATACTTTTGAGATGCCCCCATAAATAAAAGTCCATAGGATTTAAATAAGGGAATCGAGCCGGTCATGGCTGAGGTCCACCGCGTCCGATCCATCTGCGTCCAAAAGTATTGCTTAGGTAATTTCTGACATTTAGGGCGAAATATGGTGGGCTCCGTCATGAATAAATCACAGGTTATGTTTTATGTCAAGAGGTACATTTTCTAATAACCCATTTAGTTGGTTTTGTAGGAATTCAAGATAAGTTGTAGCATTAAGTCTGTGAGGTAAAAAACATGGTCCTATCAAATTACACCCTACAATTCCAGCCCATACATTTAAGGAAAATTGCTGTTGATGATGCCCTTCCAAAACTGCGTGGGAATTTTAGTGAGCCCAAATATGGCTGTTACGAAAATTGACGATCCCGTCTCGTCAGTGAACAATACACAATTCAACAAGTTCTCTACATTATTATGTTGAAGAAACCATTGGCAAAATTGTAGGCGAGGTATAAAATCTCTTTCAGGCGATAGTGCCTGCACACGTTGGATGTGATATGGACGCAATTGTTGCACGTGAAGAACTCGCCATATCGTTGCATTGGATGCTCCCAGATGACTGGCTATTTCCCCAGTACTTATTTTTGGATTTTGTTCAATTTCATCCAGAACAGCCTCTTCAAAATCAGGATTTCGTGCACTTCGTGGCCTGCCTCGACCAGCAGTAACTTTATTAAGGGTACCTGGTAAAAAAAACATACTATATTCGAAAGAGACAGATCGATGTATTAGATAATGTAAGTATGTACCTGTTCCTCGCAGACGTTGAAACATCCTACTGTCTGGAATTCTCAGATTTGGGAAGGCTTCTTCATACAGTTTGTTATCATGGCTTTTTATTTTATCTTCATGATTGTGTCTTGTCAGTTCTTTTTTCTGGTAAGATTTTAATATTTAACTAGAGAATAAGAAAATTAAGTTTATACATGCTGACAGAAATTAAAAGGTGAAAATGTATTCCTATAATTTGTCGCAGAATTAATTTTTGAGCGACATCGCCATACAAAATTGAAATATCTCGAAAATGGTGTGTCTGAGAGATTTAGATCATATATACATTTTGTTGCTTACAATCGATAAGAGCTGCAATGTAGCTATACGGCAGGTCGATATTACTGGGTGTCAAAAAATTATAGCCAATTGAATGCAAGCATAGTCTTACAGGTGGCTCCCTCTGCCAGCAGTGTTATTAACAATAACATATGTGGCCATCACTCCTATGTTACACAAGAGGTGTTTCTCGTACTATCAGGGCTCTCTGAGTATACAGGGTGTAAGAGTTCTCTGCGTATACAGGGTGTATATACAGGCTGTATAAACAGGCTGTTCGGAATGCGCAGATCTCAGTTATCCGTTCCGACGAGGTACAAGTTGGTAACTTCGTTATTTTTGGTCCTAGAGGGTCGAGATTTCGCCTGTGGAGGGCCACTCCCGACACCCCAGGGGACGGGGAGGCGGTGTTGCCATATTGTGCAAGACCTCCCAGATGTCGGGGAAGTTTTGGAGATGTGGCAACACCGCACCTACATCTATTGAAGTGCTTTGTAACAATATTTTTGGCAGGTGGGTAAATAGCTTGAAGAGGTTCGTCCGCTAGGAAAATCGGACCAGCTTTTTCTGGAATACTTATAAGTTTATTTTGTGAAAAGTTTTGAACTTTTTCAGACATTGAAGTTATTTTGATGAAATATGTTATATTGTTTCTATTATATAGGTTATACTGGTAACCAAATTTGAGGCCTGCTTTCATTAAAAAAGGCATATTTGCTATTAAAAACGTTTTCATGAAATATCACTGCGATAACGTACTTGTTGTGTCCAGACTTTTATTTTATTATTGTAAAGTTTAAAGTTGTATTTTAAAGTAAAATAAATATTTTTTTTAAAAGTAGTTTGTGTCAACAAGTAAGTGAACTCGCTAAATTATAGTAAAAACTTCATAATATTTTATTATCGCTATAAACTGTCGAAGCTTAAACACCTTGTCACTAAACAAATATATATATATATATATATATATATATATATATATATATATATATATATATATATATATATATATATATATATTTCGGTACTCTATTAGTGGATTTTCGCAGAAAAAATTCACTAATGGGGAGATCCCGACTTTTGAATTTTGAAAAAATGTCTTCAAGTGAGCGCAAACTAGGACTCCTAGAACCTAGAACTGATATCCGGGGTCACTTTCAGTTTTTATATGTCGACATGTACCTTCCTTTTCTAAGTGGCCTGGATAAGTTCGTTAGCCCGGAAAATCGGACCAGGTTTACCTTTAAAATTTTGAGCTTTCTTTCAAAAAAAAATTATCCCAAAAAATAAAAAAGCTATGGTAACCAAATTTGGTAGGTAGGTTTACAATATAAAAGCTAAACTATACACCAAAATTTAGATTTCTATGTTGCAAGAGAAAAAAAGTTATAAAATGATATTTGGCGCCAGATCTATGAAAATTCACTACCACAACGCACTTGATACGTCCACACAATTCCTTGTTTCGCCTATTCTTGTGTTTGAATTTTAAAATTTAATAATACTGACGTACATAAGCACAACAGCTATTACATCTCCAGTGAATCAAAAGCTCGACCAAATTAAGCGCAACAATAGAAGCACTCACAAATAACACATTTTATTAGAAATGCCTTAAATCCCTTATTCCCTTACTTATTGGCGCATTATTAGAGTGCTGTATTATGAAAGATTTCTAAATCTGAATCATATACGAGAACACAAAACGTTTTCAACCCACGTGTTTTCGTTTATACGATATTTATATATAGAATCCCATGTTGGGCCCCTTCTTATGTTCTGTCATCGAAATTGAGAAGGGTTTTTGCATCGATTTATTGTCTTTTTTTTAGGATTATGCCCTGTCATATATATATTATATATATATATATATATATATATATATATATATATATATATATATATATATATATATATATATATATATATATATATATATATATATATATATATATATATAGGGTGATTCATAAGTGGTGATCAAAAATAAAACCCCATGTTCTTTGAACAATTTTAGAGAGGGTATGTCCTATAAAAATTTTTCCTATAATGCTTCATTAATAAGATACAGGGTGTTGAAGTTGAATTTCAAAAAATAAAATTTTACAATTTTTAAAAAAGTAGCACATATATTTTGCTGAATCTTCGCATGTTATGGAAGGCGCGTATTCTACCATAACAATTGAATCGGCTAATCCAGCAGTGGCGTGCGTACCCACATGTCATTGGTTATCCCCCAAGAAAAAAAAAACGGGTACACCAATGATATTTTTTAATTTTTAATTTTTTGAATCTTACTTTCATTCGTGAACAAAATGACTCTCTTGATAATTTTCTGTACGACGCTTATTTTACGAGTAAGTAATGAATCAGGTAAGTGTTTTAGAGCACAGTTCATGATTTTTAACCATTTGTTGTTTGGTAGAAAATCGCAATGATACACTTTCATCAGGCTTATAGTATTTTATTTATTACAATAAATGTTCAAAAATGCCTCCATTGGCCTGATTACACGCACGACATCTTATTAATATGGAACATTTAATGTCTTGAGGATTCACTGTTGCTTGTATATGACGAAAAGCATTATTTATCAGTGGTTGTAGCTGCTCTGGTGTTTGTTCACTGTAGACCAGTCGCTTAAAATCACTCCAAAGATAGCAGGCAAGTGGGTTTAAGTCCGTGGCCAATGTATTGGTCCAGTTCTGCCAATCGATCTTTCATTATAATGTTCATGTAGCCATGTAACAAAGTTTCAACTATGATGCGCTGGTGCACCGTCATGCTGGTACCACATTATACCTCTTGTTGCTAGTGGAATGTCATCTAGAATGTTTCCTACACGGTTTTCCAGGAGCGCTAAGTACGAAGATCCATTTAAACGTTGTGGCAGGACTTCCATGAACAGTGAGCCGTTAAAAATACAACACCATAAATTAATAGAAAATATATGTTGAAATGTGCGAGTCCTTGTTGCATGTGGATTTTCCAATGACCAGACATGCTCATTATCAGAATTATAAATACCATTTCTTGTAAATGTTGATTCGTCAGACCAGAAGATTAGATTAGGGAATAAGATATTTTGATTGTTCATTTCCAACATCCATTCACAAAAGACTCGTCGATGCACATTAACTCCAGGTAGAAGGCAATGAACATTCTGTCGATGATATGGATGTAAGGCTTCTCGATGTAAAGTTCTCCAAACAAAGCTTTGAGAATATTGTAAGTGCGTGGCAATCCTCCGAGTACTTGTAGAAGGTTGATCCATCACTGCATCCACCACTCTCTCTTCGTCTTCAAGTTGATGTTGTCTTCTACCATTAGCTCTAGCGCCAGGACGTTGTCCAATACCGCACTGCCGAAGTCTTGAAAACGATCGAGAAAAAACCCTTGGTATAGGTTGACGGCGAGTGGGAAAGCTACGTTGATATTCCCGACAAGCAGCTAGATCATTTCCATCAGCATATCCGTAGATAAAAATTATATCTGCATACTCTTCTGAGGTGTACTCCATTATAAGAAGTAAAAGAGTAGAAAATTTTGCAATTTTATAAAGTTTACCACTTACACCTATTCAAAATAATAACTTGTTTACCTAAACGTCAAGTGACAACTTTGGCAAACCAGACTACTACTTACTAAAATACAACAAACATAATCGTCGTACAAAAAATTATCAAGACATTAAATTTTCCATATCAAAAAGATGTCGTGCGTGTATTCAGGCCAATGGAGGCATAAAAGTGTATCATTCCGATTTTCTACCAAACAACGACTGGTTAAAAATCATGAACTGTGCTCTAAAACACTTACCCGATTCATTGCTTACTCGTAAAATAAGCGTCGTACAGAAAATTATCAAGAGAGTCATTTTGTTCACGAATGAAATTAAGATTCAAAAAATAAAAAATATCATTGGCGTACCCGTTTTTTTCTTGAGGGATAACCAATGACATGTGGGTACGCGCGCCCCTGCTGGATTCGCCGATTCAATTGTTATGGTAGAATACGCGCCTCACATAGCAGCCTACACATGCCAAGTTTCAGCAAAATATATGTGCTTCTTTTTAAAAAATTGGGAAATTTTATTTTTTGAAATTCAACTTCAACACCCTGTATCTTTTTAATGAAGCAATATAGGAAATTTTTTTATAGGACATACCCTCTCTAAAATTGTTCAAAGAATATGGGGTTTCATTTTTGGTCACCACTTATGAATCAGCATATATATATATATATATATATATATATATATATATATATATATATATATATATATATATATATATATATATATATATATATATATATATATATATATATATATATATATATATATATATATATATACTGTGTATTGTCAAGTGTTAAAAACAAAGAATTTTAATATTATATTACAACCAAATTACAATATTTCAAACCATTACTAAATGAGATTCTCTAGTCTGAATGTAAACATTTTGTAAATTTATTATTAATCAGTCAAGTTTGTGCATCTTTAGACTAAATTGAAAAGTCTGGATGGAGCAAGTTGGGTTATAGTAGTGAATTTTCATAAAAATGTTTTTATTAGTTTCACATGTCTTTTTTCTAATGAAACCAGACATCAAATTTGGTTAACAGTGTATCCTACATAGTAGAAACAGTGTACCTCATTTGAAAATAACTGTATTGTTTGAAAAAGTACAAAAATTAACAAATCATATAAATGAAAGTCTGAAGTCACCACCTTCATGAGATCCGCTATATAATGACGGTTGAAGCTGAAATTTAAGGCTTTGTAAAACACGTTTCTTGCGACATTTTCTCTACATAACTCGTATCTTCTTCAGGTTCTTTATCTAAATGTTGCCAATTTTGAGGTTTTGAATGGCGACTTTGACGTTTTAAAGAGAAAAAAGTCTGGACGCAGAGAGTGCGTTGTGGTAGCGAATCTTCGTAAAAATGCTTTTAATGGCAAATATGTCTTTATTAAAAGAAGGACATTTGGTTGGCAGTATAACCTATATAGTAGTAACAATCTACCGTATTTCAATAAAATAGCTTTGTTGTTTCAAAAAGTACAAACATTTTCCGAAACTAAACTTTAAAAGTTCCAGAAAAAACTGTTCTGATTTTCCTGGCCAACGAACCTCTTTAAGCTGTTTACACACCTGCCAGGATATAATTATTCACAAACAGCTTTAGGACCAAAATTGAAAAAAAAATATATGAAAATTTGCAAAAATTTCTTTTACAGAAAATCACATTTTTTTTTACAGAAATCGCCTTCAGTAATGTTACACTAAATTACATTTTTCACAAAAATTCGACAACTTTTTTTTACAATAACTTACTAAACATTTATTATTAATTTCCAACATATCACAAAAATCTTACAAAAATAAATTCCACAGAAACACTAAAAACATTTCTGCGAAAACTTTTAAAATTCAGCCACTATTTGAGCGCACCCATATACGGCAGCTCTCTAAATGCGCCATTTCCATGGGCCACCGCTATCTATTGATAAAAAGTTCGGGACGCAGCAGGTGCGTTATGGTAGTGAATTTTTATTAAATGCTTCAAATTTTAATAACTCAACTTTTTATAAACTTAGAAAGTTGAATTTTGCTATTTAATAAGACCTTTCCCAAGAAAACATATCCACCAAATTTCATTAAAATAACTTTCTAATTTTCGGAGAAAATTTAAAATAAAAAAAATTTCAAAATTTGAATAACTCAATTTTCTATAAACGTAGAAAGTTGAATTTTGGTGTGTAATAAGGCCTTACCTTAGGCAATATATCTACAGAATTTCATTAAAATATCTTTGTAATTTTTTGAGAAAAAAATTTTTTTTCGAAAGAAAACTCAAAATTTTCCAGGATAACCTTGTTCGATTTTCCTGGCTAACGAACTCATTGAAACCATTAATAAAAAAGAAAGGCACTTGCCAAGTTTCATCAAAATCGGTTGGATATATATATATATATATATATATATATATATATATATATATATATATATATATATATATATATATATATATATATATATATATATATATATTGAAACTGACCCCGGATATGGGTTCTAGGGGTCCTAGTTCAAGCTCATTTGAAAAAGTTTTTGCAAAGTCTCACCATCGATACCTCTCTATTAAAGAATTTTTTAAAATAAAAATTCACTAGAACGCCGTTTCACAATTTGTGATATGTGTTTGAAATATGTGCAAAAAATGTGAAAGGTTGCAAAACAATTGAAATAACTCAAAAACGATGAACGATAACAATTTTTTAGAAGCATGCATTATAATTCGCTGAAAAACACAAACATGCAATAAAATAAGGGGGTGTTCTATTAACAAAAGAAAGTGTGTATCACCAACGACTTATGGGCCACCCTGTGATTGTCAAATGCGTTTATAAGATGCAGCTCGAGATACCTTATAATTAACGTATATACTTTATTGTCGTATCTTGTATAATAACGGACATATTGAGCTTTGCCGTATAAAAGCGTCATCCTGTATATGTGTAAACAGACTAAAACTGAAACTGACCCCGTATATTGGTTTTTGGGGTTCTAGTCCGCGCTCATTTCAAGAAATCTTTTTAAAATTCATAAGTCGCGATCTTCTCAATAACGAATTTTTTCGACGGAAATTTGCTAAAATATAGACTATTAAACCATAAACTCTATGCGGAAACTACTGCCGAAGCATCAGAAAGAGGGTCTATTGAAACGTATTTTCCGAAAATATTTTAGTAAAATGAAGGACAATGATGGCTGAAGCTGAATCTTAAGGCTTTGTAAAACACACTTCTTACGACAGATCGTCTACATAATCCATATTTTTTCCAAATTCCTTGTCCGAAAATCGCAAATTTTGACGTTTCAAATCGCGACTTTGACGTTTGAAGAAGAAAAATTATCAAATTTTGAAAATATTTTTTTTTCTGCTACTTTTTGACGTTTTTGCGTCACGAAAAATTCGTTAAAACTATAAAAATTTAAAATCATTTTTCTACCACTTCCTGACCGTTCTGCGCCAAAAAACTTCATCTTGGTCTATAACACACAAGATATTTTCACACAAAATATTTTGGATTTATGCATTTCTACAGTGCTACCAAAAATTTGTTTCTTTAAACGCCTATAACTTTTTTCTTTCAACTTAGAGATCTAAATTGTGGTAGGTGGTATACTTTCTATAATGTAAACTTGTGTACCAGGTAATTTGGTTGCAATAGCTATGTTATTTCCGTAGATACAAATTTTGTCCGAAAGAAAACTCAAAATTTTCCACGAAAAGCTAATACGATTTGCGTGGCTAACGAACTTATCCAACTCACTTGCAAAAGGAACACACTCACCAAATTTAATCGAAATCGGCCTACTAGTTTATGAGTTATCGGTGTGGAACATACATACATACATACACACACACAGATATATATATATATATATATATATATATATATATATATATATATATATATATATATATATATATATATATATATATATATATATACATACAGGAATACCAGGAAATGCCTTGGGTAGATATTTTTCTTATTAACGTATTTCCATTCTGAACATTTGCATATTTTTTTAAGACATAAGGCTCACAAAATAATTTGGATATCACTTCCGGTTTAACCCAAAGTAGCGATCAACTTAGTTATGTTAAATGGAAAACCCTGTGTATCTTTACACATTTGGATTGCACTTAAAATTCTGTGTACATCAAGGTCAACTATTTTAATCTAGCTTCAATTGTTTCATACTTATTGTGATTTTTTAAAATGTTTATTTATTTGCATTGAAATATTGAAGCCATTCATTGTCATTTATTTTTCATGATTAAGAAGTAAAAAAGTTGACGTAGAACGGAGTTTTTCTTCGTATAAAAACTTACAAACTGAGAGAAGGCGATCTATCAAAATAGATAATTTAGAGCGCCACTTAATAATATCTGTTAATAGTAATAATAATCACAATAATAATATTAATGAATAATTAATTAATAATATATATAGTGCCCTATATGGTATTGTTTGTGAATAAAATTAATAGCTTAGACCTTTAAAAGCTTGTTTTATTGGTATACTATGATTATTTATCCATTGAGTATATCGAAATTTTTGTGCATATTTTGTTCAAATTTCCTGTATATACTAAGTGAATGGTGGACGTGCCGCCATTACTGTATAGGTGTATTTTTACTGCAATTATTATGCCGTACTAAAGAGCTCTAATGAAAGCTAAACCAGTCTATGGTTCGAATTGTTGCGAGAATGCATCTAGCCTTACATACTTTGTACCTATATTAGAGTAGAAATGGACCAGGGCTAAGAATTTACTAAATTGTTAGTTAGTTGTATACAGACCCTATTTTTTTAACACTTGTGTTATTTGGAGCTAGCGTGACAACATACTACTTAGTTCCGCAACTAGGTGGCGGCACGTCCACCACTCACTTAGTATTGAAAGGTTGGCTACTATAGCCGTATTACTTTATAGGTGTATTTTTGCTGCAATTAGTATGCCGCTCTCAAGAGCTCTAATGAGAGCGAAACCGGTCTATGGTTCTAATTGTTGCGAGAATGCATCTAGCCTTACATACTTTGTCTCTATATTAGAGTAGAAATGGGCCAGGGCTAACAATTTACTAAATTGTTAGTTAGTTGTATAGTCTATATATATTTTTAACACTATGTGTTATTTGGAGCTGGCGTTACAACATACTACTCGGTTCCGCAACTAGGTGGCGGCACGTCCACCACTCACTTAGTATTGAAAGGTTGGCTACTATAGCCGTATTACTTTATAGGTGTATTTTTGCTGCAATTAGTATGCCGTACTGAAGAGCTCTAATGAGAGCGAAACCGGTCTATGTTCTAATTGTTGCGAGAATGCATCTAGCCTTAGATCCTGTATATATATATATATATATATATATATATATATATATATATATATATATATATATATATATATATATATATATATATATATATATATATATATATATATATATATATATATATATATATATATATATATATATATATATGCGCATATTTCACCTAAAAGTTTGCATACAAATCCGAGCCCTGGTTATAAGAAAACTAATTGACAAAACATCCATTTTTGTTTTTTCCAAGGCTAATAGGACTTGAATCAATGTATTACCAATTTTTGACAGGTTGCGATACCCCGGATCCGCCAGGCCTGGAAATTCTGGGGCTTAGCTCGTATAAGTGAACTAAATTACTGTGCTACATGGTAACTAATATAATTTATTTTATTTCTTGATACTATTTGTCCAACAACTAAATCTAGTTCCTGATATCTCCTTAAAACTAGATTATGTGATAAACGACTACTTAATCTCTAAATTACATTTCAACTAGATAAACTTTAGTATTGTTTAGGGACTGAAGCACGTGTTTTCTGCTATCTCTCATAGATAAAGCCAAGATGTAACATTAATTACTCCTAAAAGCCGTTTACTCACATCTGGATTGTCTCGGAGAAACGGAGAGATCCAACTTTAATTAACTGACCAGGAAGACTGCTGTTTGTATGTTTTTAAACATTTTTAATTTACCGGGCAGTAAATTTGTCACAAGAATTTAATTTAGCAATACACAGTTATAATACTTAATAACAGTTTAATCGCTTGCAATGAGCGTAATAATGAGAGCAAAAGAATTTAATGGACTTCAAATTGTAAACATTATATAAAGCCGGCGGCAATTCTATAACAAAAGCCTCTTCACAGAGTCTGTAATACAATGACTGCAGAATGTTTGAAACATACCAAATAAAAATACAAACAGGCTACCCGCAGGAAATACATAGCGAATGTTTATAATGACATGTAATAAATTAGATCGTTCTACAACATGCAAAGAATGTGTGGGTGTATGTGTGTGTGTGTTTATTTCTTTAACGTCGGCCTATTTCCGCGACTATGGCCAATCACCGACGCCAGGGAGCAGTTTCACCTCACTATCCTGGAAATTTTGCCAAACCGCTGCCTTTCTGTAAGCAGGGTAGGGATTTTTAACGTGCCCAACATCGCATGGACACGGGACCAACGGGTTTACGCCCTCTCCGAAGGGCGGAACGTGCAGACATTGAACTTGCTTTAATACAATGCCACGACCTCGGTTGATGTTAATTGTACAGTTTGTACTGAAAAAGTGAAATGATTACGCTGGGATCGAACTCAGTACCCTTCGGTTCACAGGCACACGTTCTTACCTACCACTGAATCACCGAGGCTGTACAACAGGCAATGAAGAAATTCAATGTACTACGACCTTAAACAATAATTGCTCTATAATTGCTCTATAATTGATAAAGAAAAGTTTGGACGCAGAAAGTGCGTTATGGTAGTGAATTTTCATTAAAATGTTTTTTACAGCAAATATGTGTTTTTTAAAGAACGCAGGCATCAAATTTCGTTACCAGTATAACCTATACAGTGTGTCCCAAACTGGATGGGAATGTATTGCTATCACTGTTATTATTAGAGATAGGGAGACGGTTAAATTAGCAATGTTTGCTAGGGTGATCTTCACAGAAAAGTCAAAGGTCAAAGATTTTTCTGTGAAGATCACCTTGTCATCATTGTGCTCTGACATGCACAATTGCCTACCGGAAAAACTAATGTTTTTCTGACACACCCATCTTGTTTATGTTTGTAGATTTATCCCCTGAAGATGACCTCTTTGAGTGTCGAAACGCGTCGGGAGTAAGAGAAATCAGAAATAAATTTTGGTGTCTGGAGGAGAAGCCGTTACATTCAACGTTTAATTAGTTTTATGAAAATTCGTTACTATAACGCACTTGCTACGTCCAGATTTTAATGAATTTTACTAAAATATTTCCAGAAAACTCATTTCAAATAGACTCTTTCTTTGATGCTTTGGCAGTTTATGGTTTAATAGTTCATAATTTTTAGGGCACTAACATAGCAGAAAGCTTAATATATCCGTTAATATACAAGGTACGAGAAAAAATTGTATACATATGTTAATTATAGGTTGTCTTGAGCTGCATCTTACAAAATTAATTTTACAAACACAGCGTGGTCCATAAGACGTTGGTGATCCAAATTTTCTTTTAGTGAATTTTCTTTGAAAGATTTCACTAATGGGGAGATCCCGACTTTTGAATTTTAAATTTTTTTTGCAAATGATCTCGAACTAGGACCCCTAGAACCCATATCCGGGGTCAGTTTAAAAATTTATATGTTTATATATATATATATATATATATATATATATATATATATATATATATATATATATATATACAGGGTGGCGCATTGAAAACGAAACAGACCGATTTGCGTCCAGAGATATATTTTTTTTAAGAAACGCTGAAACACGTCAATTTTAATATTGAGGGGGACATGTTTTGACATAAAACTCAACTTTGTCACATTAACCCCTTAAGGGTGGTGATAACAATCCTTATATTTTAAATAGGGAACATGGGTCAAGTGTTACATCATTTGAAAGCTATTTCTTTTCTGAATTCAACACACTATTTTTTTTTTAAGTTTTAGCAACTCGTTTAAAAATTATTCACAGTTGGAGTTGACTATCAGAACATTTCTTATCGGAATGAGGGAAAATGCGGTTTATTATTTCAGTCTATCGGTCGGTTTTATACTTGATAGTACTACCGAAAATTAATTTCACAATGGTGTATTCTGTAGACGAAAGAGTTGAAATAATAACTCTTTTTTTCAAAAACAATGACTGTGCCAACCGTACCGCAAATTTGTTTAATGAATGACATCCGAACAGACATGTTAACAGAAAATACATTTTGGAGTTAGTTGCAAAGTTTCGACAAAGTGGTTTAGTAGCCAACAAAAAACGGGATCCTGAACGTGAATTTCCGGTTAGAAATGAGACTACTGAGATTGAAGTTTTAGGACAAATTGCTGCAGACCCAACTTTGATCATGAGAAAATTGGCCACTGTTTCAAACATCAAAAGAAGAACTATTCAGCGAATATTGAAGCATCATAAATTTCACCCGTATAAAATTCATCTTGTACAACAACTGAATGAAGATGATTTTGATCGGTGGCTGGAGTTTTGTGAAGTTATGAATAGCTGATAACGGGAACTTTCTGTTAAATATCTGTTTTTCAGACGAGTGTATGTTTTTATTAAACTCTACAGTCAATCGTCATAATTGTCGTTATTGGGCAGATAATAATCCAAGGAATTTTCACGAAGCACACATTCAAACTCCACAGAAATTGAATGTCTGGATTGGCATTTTTGGGCACCGTTTAATCGGACCAATTTTTCTTGATGGCAATTTGAGTGGCGAAACGTATTTGGAGTTATTAGAAGATATCGTTTGCCCTCTACTAATTGACATTGTTGAAAATGATGATCGCTATCAAGAAAAGCAATTAGTGTTTCAACAAGATGAACCTCCTCCGCATTTTTCACAACGTGTTAGGGAGTTCTTGAACAGAGAGTTTCCAGAGCAATGGATTGGAGGTAAGGGTGCTATTGAGTGGCCCCCTAGATCACCGGATTTAACTCCTTTAGACTTATTTCTATGGGGCCATTTAAAAGGTAGAATTTTCGCAACAGAACCGGAGTCTCTGGAAGAATTACGACGACGCATTGCTGAAGAATGCCGTCTAATAACTCTAGAAATGCTCCAGAATGTCAGAGCTCGTTTTGAACAAAATTTGTACTTTTGTATGGAAGCTGGTGGTCAACAATTTGAACACTTACTTAACTGAATGAACATTTTTGAACGTTTGGTTTTGCTTTTTAGTTTTTTAACGAAAAATTGACTAATTAGTGCATTTCTTATCACAATGAATGAAATACGTTCTTGCAACTCCAACTGTGAATAATTTTTGTTTACAAACCAACAAAACATTGACTATCAGCACATTTCTTATCGCAATGAGCGAAATACGTTTTTGAATCTTCAACTGTGAATAATCTTTAAACGAGTCCAAAAAAAATTAGTGTGCTGAATTCAGAAAAGAAAGAGCTTTCAAATGATGTAACACTCGACCCTTGTTCCCTATTTAAAATACAATGGTTGTTATCACCGCCCTTAAGGGGTTGATGTGAGATAGTTGAGTTTTATATCAAAACATGTCCGCCTCAATATTAAAATTGACCTGTTTCAGCGTTTCTGAAAAAAAATTTCAGTGGACGCAAATCGGTCTGTTTCGTTTTCAATACGCCACCCTATATATATATATACATATATATATATATATATATATATATATATATATATATATATATATATATATATATATATGTCACACCGATAACTCAAAAAATAATGGGCCGATTTTGTTAAAATTTGTCATGTACCTTCTTTTTGTAAATGGCTTGGACAAGTTCGTTAGTCAGGAAAATCGGACGAGGTTTTACGGGAAAATTTTCAGTTTTCATTCGAAAAAAATTTTTTTCTCAAAAAATAAAAAAGATATGATAACCAAATTTGGTAGGTAGGTTTACGATATAAAAATTCAACTATACACCAAAATTTATATTTCTATGTTACAAGAAAAAAAGTTATAATAAAATATTTTGTGCCAGATCATTTCTATGAAAATTCACTAGCATAACGCACTTGCTGCGTCCATGCTTTTTTAAAATCAAACACCTCTTATTGATCGAAACATAATACATCTTTGTGAGAAAAGAAATTCGAGACGCACAAAGTGCGTTTTGGTAGCGAATTTTCATTAAATGCTTTGAATTTCAATAACTCAATTTGCATTTAACTTAAGATTCGTTGGCTAGGAAACAAGTTTTTGCGGGAACATTTTAACATAGGTGATACTGGTAACTAAATTTGATTAACTGATTTCATTTAAAAACGACATATTTGCTATTATAAACATTTTTGTGAAAATTAACTTCCATAGCGCATTTGCTGCGCCCAGACTTTTTATAGAGTTACCACATACCGATGTCTGATGGAGAAAAGTAAATTCACTTTAAGCAAATATGAATATGAAAAGACTTCAAATCCAGTAGGCTGAAAGCTGGCTTAATGTCTTGGTTGAAAATTGAGAACGTTCCGCCCATGAATCCTTGTGAAACATTCTTATAAATCATCTAATAGTCCGGTCAATTTAAACATTCGAAGGTGCATAAAATCCCAACAAGCTGAAAATTAGTAAAATTGTTCAAAATATAATTATAAATATAATTTAAAAGTTCCCCATCATTCCCGTGTATGGAATTTTTTTTATTCAAGGTCAAAGGTCAAAAAAATAAGTTTTATCATAAAAGTACTTCAGACAAAAATTGTAGATCATAAAATTATCTATAAAAAATGTATCAATACTTTTTTTCCTACGAGCCACGGTTTCTGAGATAAAGCGATTCAAAAAGTTGTAAAAGTTGTTATCGTCATAATATGCACACGTTTCCACGCCACCTATGAGGTAGTGTACTTAGCACTTTTTTTTAACGTGGTTTCCCCAGTAGGCCTACTCCACGGGTCAGTTGTGATCCTGTTTAATTTGAAACTATTGCAAAATAACGGAAATTTTCAAAGATTGGAAAAGATAAAAGCGATGTAAATTAAAAAAAAGTGGTGAAGTTCATTCGCCTGATTCGTAACTTTCAAATTATTGTTCTTCTTCTTGATCTTCTTCTTGTTCTTCTTGTTCTTCTCCTCCTACTTCTTCTTCATCTTCATTTTGGATGTAAGTAAATTGCGTCAATAGCGATGTATCGCATGACACTTCGTTGGAATCAAACGAATCCTCCACTGTTGGTGATTCAACATTAGAGCACGACCGGCCTTGACAATTTGTGCATGCCAGAGAACAAAACAGTCCGACTTTTTTGCAACCACATTTAGCACTGCATCCCTTTTTGCAGTTGCAAAAAATTGTGTTCAGCAGTTTTTCCGGCGCAGGTGCGAGTAAAGTTTGAACTGGCTCTAATATATTGTTGACTAACTTCCAACCCCAGTCTGTAGGGTCTAGCTGATAACCAAGCGACACTTGAACTTGGCAATATACCCGAAAAAGATGTTGATGAGCAGCAACTGAGGTTGGAGGAAGACAAGCTAATTGAACTTGTTTTTTATTTCTGGTATTTTTAACGAAACATGCATATCGATGCTTATCTAAACAGGTAGTTTTTTTAGGAGCTCCGTACATAGAAAGAAGAAAGCGGATGCCGTTGGTGATAACTTCTTGTTGAGTTGAATTACTCTTTTTAAAAACTTCAACACATTGAACTAAATCTTGTTTTTCAAACAATTTGAAAACTGCTGTTTTACCCCTCCTGTAAAATGCAGATGTCGTATCACAGCCAGTTATTGCGTGCAAAAATAGTACATGATTTTGACACTTTACAAAAGTAGATAAACTTTTTGATGAATATATATCCGATTGATGTTGAACTTTTCCTGGTTTTAGGAAGAAAATAGTTTTTTCAGTTGGCGTTCGAGCAGTGAGTAATACGAGTAAGTCTACATCTTCACCAACAACAATAGTTGTATTTGTCAAATTGAATTGCTCTATTGCTGTTTCAATAATCAATACATCGGCAACATTATTAGCTTGTTTTACCAATATATTTTCAGCAGTAAACTTTTCTTTCAACATTGAAATGAACAGAGACTTGTTGTGAGTATTTGTAAGAAATTTCTGTTGACTGGTTGGAACTGTCATAAGTTCATCAAATAAAATATCAGAAGATGAAGATGTTGCTAAACTTCGACGACGTTGTTCTGCAGCTTTGATATTTCTCGTGCAATTATCATGTATATTTTATATTTTAAGTATAAGTTACAATGACCAATAGAAAAATATTTCAACACATATAACAACTCTAGAGATGTATATACGTGGCGTACTCATGCATATTATGACGATAAGAACTTTTACAACTTTTTGAATCGTTTTATCTCAGAAACGGTGGCTCGTAGGAAAAAAAGTATTGATACATTTTTTATAGATAATTTTATGTTCTACAATTTTTGTTTGAAGTACTTTTATGATAAAACTTACCGTTTTGCTGAAAATCGCGAAAAACTCATTTTTTTTGACCTTTGACCTTGAATAAAAAATTTTCCATACACGGGAATGATGGGGAACTTTTAAATTATATTTATAATTATGTTTTGAACAATTTTACTGATTTTCAGCTTGTTGGGACTTTATGCACCTTCACTCTCATTTTTTGGTCTAGATTGACCGGACTATAACAAATCCGGCAAATGTATCATATAGAGCTTTCTAAACAGTATTTTCGGCTTTCTCCACTTTAACAGCAGATCTGTTTGATTTGGGACAGAGCAAAACGAGAAATATCGAATTATCTTAACTGGACGATAACGTTCAGCCAGAAAACAGCTAAAATGATCTAACTCAGATTTACCGTGATATATACGTTCGACAAATATGCGCTTATATACATAGAGCTTTTTGCTAGTGCCGCTACGGTAATATCGAAGGCAGTAAAAAGCGACAAATTTTGAATTATGTCTTCAAATACAAGTTCTGGCCGTGACGTTCGGGAAATATTTTCACCATGTGTAAAAATTATATTGCCGTGAATAATCTGGACAGTTGCCACGATCTGTGGGCGACACCATTCCAAGACATCTATTTCTTATATTCATAATAATAAATATAATATTCATTCATAATTCATGAAGTCTCGGTGGTAAAGAAAACATCGTATTTTAACAGGATATGATTTCTTTTCATAACTTTTATACATAAAAGCTTTTGAGTTCGAATTGAGTGTAACTAAATTGGATTTTTTTTATTACTAATGTGCTCTTTTATAGCACAAGCAAAAAATATTAAATAAAAACTCCGGAAGCAGCAAATGCGTTATGGAAGTGAATTTTCATAAAATGTTTTTAATATCAAATATGTGTTTTTTTAATGAAAGCAGATATCAAATTTGGTTACCAGTTTAACCTACGTTATAGTAGAAACAATGCACCATATCTCATCAAAATAACTTGAAAATGTACAAAAAGTTTCCGAAAATATATTTAAAATGTTCCTGAAAAAACTGGTTTCCTAACCAACGAATCTTAAGTTAATAGCAAATTAAGTTATTGAAATTTAAAGCATTTAATAAAAATTCGCTACCAAAAATGTGCGAATGGTCTGACGACCGCAGCCATGAAACAAGGCAACACACACAAAATTCGCTACCAAAACGCACTTTGCCGCGTTCCGAATTTCTTTTCTCACAAACATGTGTTATATTTCGATGAACAATGCAAAAATGCATAAGAGATGTTCGATTTGAAAATATATAGTAAAAACAATGTGCCATGTTTCATCAAAATAACTTTATTGTTTCAAAATTTACAAAAATTTCCGAAAGTAAACTTAAAGTGTTCCCGAAAAAACTCGTTTCTTGGTCAACCTTATAGGTTAATCGCAAATTGAGTTATTCAAATATGAAGCATTTTATCAAAATTCGCTACCATAACGCACTTTCTGCGTCCAGAATTTCTTTTCTTACAAACATGCATTATATTTCGATGGAAAATGCAAAAATGCAATAACATAAGGCGTGTTTGATTAAAAAAAAAGAAAATTTGTATCACCAACGACTTTTGGGCCAGCCTGTGATTGTAGAAATAATTTTTTAAGATGTAGCTCAAGACACCCTATAATTAATATATACAAATTTTTTTCATATTTTGTATAATAACGGATATATTGAGCTTTATTAATTTTTTATGACAATTCGACAAAAAATATATACCATTAAACGATAAACTATATAGCTAAGACTACTGCCAAGCATCAGAGAAAGGGTCTATTTAAAATTAATTTTCTGGAAATATTTTAGTAAAATGAAGGACAGTGACGGTTGAAATTAAGACTTCAGGGTTTGTAAAACATTCTTCTTGAGACATTTTATTTCCATAGCCCGTATTAGATTCAAGTTATTTGCCTAAATGTTGCAAATTTTGACGTTTTAAATCGCAACATTGACGTTTTGAGGAAAACCCCAATTTATTTTTCTTTAAATGCCTATCACTTTTTTGTCTTTTGACATACAGAGCTAAGTTTGGTAGGTAACTTACCTATAAGGATATAAACAGGCGTACCAGGTTGCCCTTACTTTGTTAATTCCGGAGATATAATTTTTTCTCGAAAGAAAACACAAAATTTTCCCGGAAAACCTGGGCCAATTTTCCTGACTAACGAACTTGTTCAAGCCAAGGAAGGTATTCACCAAATTTAATCAAAATCGGCCTATTACTTTTTGAGTTATCGGTGTGATACACACACATATATATATATATATATATATATATATATATATATATATATATATATATATATATATATATATATATATATATATAAATTGAAACTGACCCCGGATATGTGTTCTGGGGGGCCTAATTAGCGCCCATTTGAAGAAACTTTTTCAAAATTCAAAAGTCTGGAGCTCCTCATTAGTGAATTTTCTAAAGAAAATTCAATAAAACAGATAAATGTAAGGTCTACCCAACATTCTTGCCACATTGACAGTTGTTTCGCCACAATGTGGCTGCTTCTGATTTAAGTTTTGTATCTGAAGACGCTACATCGTGGTGAAACAGCTGTCATGAGATAATTATATAACGTTTATCTAAAATACAGATCTCAGACTTTGCACTGATTGTTTTTTCTCTGCAGCTGGTTTCGCCTTTTAGGCATCGCAGGCAGGAAAAAATTACAAATGTGACATAACAAATAAAAATTCGTTTTAGTGAATTTTCTTAAAAAAAAATCACTAATGAGGAGATCTCGACTTTTAAATTTTGAAAACATTTCTTCAAATGAGCGCGAACTAGGCCCACTAGAACCCATATCCAGAGTCAGTTTTAAATTTTATATGCTTATATATATATATATATATATATATATATATATATATATATATATATATATATATATATATATATATATATATATATATATATATATATATATATATATATATATATATACACGAGGGCCGGTCAATAAATTCGTGATTTTTTGAATTTCCAGCCTCTTCACAGGAAGGGCAACACTGCTCCTGTCAACAAGCTCTGTCAGTTGACTCCTGTCAATGTTTGAACAAGCTGTGTCATTTAGTTTGTGTTAGGTAGCCATTGAAAGCAGACAACCTCTTGAGTTATAACGAAAATGAAAAAAACTGAATTTAGTGTGCTCATCAAACATTATTTTTGCGGAAAAAAACCATCACTCAAACCAAGGCTTGAAAAATACTATGGATACTCTGCACCATCAATTTCCATGGTAAAAAAATGCTTTACTGAATTTCGTTGCGGCGGACGTTCTGGACGCCCAGTTGAGGTCGCTACACCCGAAACAGTTGAAAAAATTCACAATATGGTGTTGGTCGATCGGATATTGAAAGTGTGGGAGATTGTTGAAGCCATATGCTTATCACATGGCTCAGTGGTTTCGATTTTGCATGATTACTTGGGTATGAGAAAGCTATCCGCAAGACGGGTGCCACGTTTGCTCACAATCGACCACAAACGCAATCGTGGGACAACTTCGAAGGAAGGCGTTGTTCAACCGCAATATCGGCGAGTTTTTGCGCCGTTTCGTAACCGTGGACGAAACATATATTCACCACAACACACCAGAGGCCAAGCAGTAGTCAGAACAGTGGGGTTCTCCGTGCAAATCGGCGCCGAAGAAGGCCATGGTGGGTTTGTCAGCCAATAAAGTCATGGCAACTGTTTTTTGGGACGCACGCGGTATAATCCACATTGACCACCCTCAAAAGGGAAGAACAATTAATGGCGAATATTATACCATCTTATTGGACCAATTTAATGACGATTTGAAGAAAAAACGACAGCATTTGGCCAAGAAAAAAGTTCTTTTCCACCAAGACAATGCAGGGGTGCACACATGTGTAGTCTCCATGGCAAAGTTGCATAAATTGGGCTACGAATTGCTCCCTCATCGGCCCAATTCTCCGGATTTAGCCCCGAGTGACTATTTCTTGTTTCCAAACTTAAAGAAATAGTTTGGCGGAATGAGATTTGACTCCAATGATGAAATCATCTCACAAACAAATACCTATTTTGAGGACTTTGACAAATCTTACTTTTTAGAAGAGATAAAAAAAGTGGAGAAATGTTGGACGAAGTGTATAGAGGTCAAAGGAGACTATCTTGAGAAATAAAATGATTTTTTGTCAAAAAAAACCTGTGTTTCATTAAAAAAGTCACGGAATTATTGACCCGCCTTCGTATATATATATATATATATATATATATATATATATATATATATATATATATATATATATATATATATATATATATATATAGGCTTGGATAAGTTCGTTAGCCAGGAGAATCGGCGCAGGTTTTCTCCGAATATTTTTGTTTCTTTCGAAAAAGTTTGAATTTTTACATGTTTATATATACAGAGTGATTCACAAAGCAATGGACACAGAATATGTGCGCGTAGGGGACCTCAAAGCATGCCGATTTTTATATAATTTTTTTAACCCCCATGTTTGCTGAGATATTGATCTCGGGAGGTTCTTTAATAATTACAAGAAACAGCTGTATTGCAGCAGTACCATAAGAGAGAACAAACAAATTTGGTAGATGGTTTTCTTTTATCAACGTCGTTATTTGACAAAAATTTGAAGTAGATATAGACAATCGACCACAAACGCAATCGTGTGATAACTTCGAAGGAGTGTTTGGCGTTGTTCAACAGCAATAGCGACGAGTTTTTGCGCCGTTGCGTAACCGTGGACGAAACATATATTCACCATAACACATCAGAGGCCAAGCAGCAGTCAAATCAGTGAGTTTCTCCGTGCAAATTGGCTCTACAGAAGGCCATGGTGTGTTTGTCAGCAAATAAAGGCATCGCGACCGTTTTTTGGAATGCACGCGGTATAATCCACATTGATTACCCTCAAAAGGGAAGAACAAATAATTATTATACCAACTTATTGGAGCGATTCAATGACGATTTGAAGAAAAGACGACATCATTTGGCCAAGAAAAAAAGGTCTTTTCCACCAAGACAATGCAAGGGTGCACACATGTGTAGTCTCCATGACAAAATTGCACAAATTGGGCTACGAATTGCTCCCTCATCCGCCCAATTCTCCGGATTTAGCCGTGATTGACAATTTCTCTTTCCAAACTTAGAGAAATGGCTCGGCGGAAAGAGATCTGACTCCAATGATGAAATCATCTCACAAACAAATACCTATTTTGAGGACATCGACAAATATTATTTTTTGGAAGGGATAAAAATTAGGAAAACGTTGGACGAAGTGTATAGAGCTCAAAGGAGACTATGTTGACAAATAAAATGATTTTTTGTCAAAAAAACTGTTTCATTCAAAAAGTCACGGACTTATTGACGCGCCCTCGTATATATATATATATATATATATATATATATATATATATATATATATATATATATATATATATATATATATATATATATATATATATATATATATATATATATATATATATATATATATAGTGGCTTGGATAACTTCGTTAGCCAGGAGAATCGGCCCAGGTTTTCTCTGAAAAATTTGGTTTCTTTCGAAAAAAGTTTGAATTTTTATATGTTTATATATACAGAGTGATTCACAACGCAATGGACACAGAATGTGTGCGCGTAGAGGACCTCAAAGCATGTGATTTTTATATAATTTATTTTTTCTGACGCCCATGGTTGGTGAGATATTGATCTCGGAAGGTTCTGTAATAATTATAAGAAGCAGCTGTATTGCAGCAATTACCTAAGAGAGAACAACCAAATTTGGTTGATGTTTTTCTTTGATCAACATCGTTATTTAACAAAAATTTAAAATAGATATAAACTCAAAAAGGGGTGAATTAGAGGTGGGTCACCCTTTTAATGATTTGATTTTTTAGACGCTAACCTAATTGACAGTTTTATAGAAAATTTATTTTTCTTTTCTTTATTCTCATCTTCCCAGTTTTTGACAAACCACACCTTTTTGAGAAAAATGAGATTTTTAGAGTTGAGATCAAAACAAAATTATGCCCCTTGAAGATTTTATTAAACATTTAAGTCATATAGGAGATGCCTTGGGCGCTCTGCAAGTCGTCTGTTGCTAGGTTACAGTCGTTGTCAGATCTGACATTACCAAAATGTATTAAGTTTTACAGTAATTAGTGTCTTGTGTTTCTTTTGAGATAATACTTTGTAGCCAAAAATAGGTGGAGAATCCTCAGTTAATGAACAAGTTGACATGCTTATGGTATTAGGGTTTTGCAAGGGCAATTGCCGCAGAAGTGTAGATGTATATCGAAGAAGATTTCCGAATAACTCGGAAAACAGGTTCCTTTTTCATAAAAAATGCTGGAAGACGCGTTCATGTAGTGAACGCGCGAACTGACGAGCGTCTTCTAGACAGTATTGAGAGTGAGCCTCAAACCAGCACCAGACGACTATCCAGCCAGTTTCACATAACACAGCCACGGCCCATAGAATTATCCGACGTAATCTGCTGCTCTGCTGCATCCATATCACCCTAAAAAATTACAAGATCTGCTACCGCAGGATTTAGAGGCAGGACTATTTTTTTGTAGATTCATCTTACATCAGACAATAAATTTTCTCAAGACCATTCTTTTTACGGATAAAGCTTGCTTTACAAGGAGAGGTATTGCGAATGTGCACAATTGCCCCGAATATTTGGATGTAAATCCACATGCTACAGTAACCCACCATTTCCAAAGAGAATTTAAAATAAATGTGTGGGCAGGTATTGTTGGAGGACATTTGGTTAGGCCGGTTATTTTACCAAACTGCTTAAACGGCGCAACATATTTGCTTTTCCTGCAAAACGTCCTTCCTGAGCTACTGGAGAAGCTGCCCTTACAACTGTGCAGCGAAATGTGGTTTATGCATGATGGGGCGCTACCACATTTCACTACAAATGTTCGTGGATTTTTAAACCAACAGTTTCTAAATCGATGGAATTAATTGGCCTCAACATTGGCCAGCACGATCACCAGACTTAAATAAATGTGACTTTTTTCTCTGGGGCGCTTTAAAAGAATCTGTGTATTTGGCACCAGCTCAAACTGCGGAAGATCAATAATAAGTGGATCATTATTAAAACTGACATCCAATTACTTAACAGAGTCGATTTTAATTTTCGACGAATGCTGCAGTTGTGTGTGAGCGAAAATGGAAGTCATTTTGAACAATATCTTTAGTGTTTTTTCATGGTTTTTTCATTTATTAGTTTTTAATAGCGTTTGATATATTTCAGATATGCCAGTGTTTAATAAACTCTTCAAGGGACATAATTTTGTTTTGATCTCAACTATAAAAATCTCAGTTTTCTAAAAACGGATGGTTTGTCTAAAAATTGGCAAGATGAGAAAAAGATAGAAAATTTAATTTGTTATACAACTGATTGACTTTAACTTTTAATTAGGTTAGAGTTTAAAAATATAAAATCATGTACAGGGTGGCCCACCACAAATTCACCCCTTTTGAGTTTATATCTACTTTAATTTTTTGTCAAATAACGATGTTGATCAAAGAAAACCATCTGCCAAATTTGGTTGTTCTATGTTAGGGCACTGCTGCAATACAGCTGTTTATTGTAATTAGTGCAGAATTTTCCGAGGTCAATATCTCATCAACCATGGGCGTCAGACAAAAATTTTGAGCTCCTCTACATGCACGAGTGAAGCATTACTTGATCGTATTGGGAACGTGGCCGACACTATTAATCGTGCTATTCGCGCTATCAATAAAAGAGCAAACCAGTGCATTGAAGTTGGTGGTGGTATTTGTCATTGATTGTTGTTGCCCTTACTTGGTGAAACTAGTCCATACTACATACAGACTTGGATACTACTTCTCGGGCTTCACTGTTGGTTTTCGTTTTTGTAGGTGAAGGACGTAGCTAGCGCGTAAGGGAGCAAGTGGCCCTTATGAATTCTGGAAGTTCTAGGATGTTCTTCAACGTTTCTGTGACTAGTTTCGCTGCTTGCCAGCATTCTCAGACAGATTGAAATGAGAATCCTGTCAAGCAGCGAAACTAGTCGCAGAAACGTTGAAGAACATCCTAGAACTTCCAGAATTCATAAGGGCCACTTGCTCCAGTTAGCTTACGCGCTGGCTACGTCCTTCACATACAAAAACGAAAACCAACAGTGAAGCCAGATAAGTAGTCTCCAAGTCTGTATGTAGGGTGGTATTTTTGAAAATGTTTTTTAAATATTTACCGTTTATGATAAACCTATTTCTTAATTTTCTTTTAAACATGGATAAAATAAAATATACAGTTTTCAACTGCATTTATTTCAGCAATAGTTGACATTCGTACTATAACTTATGAGTTTGTTTTTCTTATTTTTATTCACTGACTCTACCCCTGAAATACTTCCTATACCCCTAGAATTACTCTGTATATTATTTTAAACTTCAGAGTCACGGTCTCTTCATTAGCGAACAGGGGCGTGCGGTGACATTTGAAATAAGGGAAGCAATTCCCAGAAACTTACCTATTTATAGTGTAACTCAATTCTTCTGTCGTTTTTGGAAAATTCGTTAATAATGTCGTCATGTAACTGTGGATTCTGGGACATTTCCTGGACGAGTTTATTTTCAACTGACAAAATTGAACTTTGGGAAAGTCTTTCCTGTCCTGTTGAATTTCTAACAAAACTCTTGATACTACACTTCTACTAATTCAATTGTTTTTTCCCAAAACTCATCAAATTCATTCCTTTTTTGAATTACAATGGATTTAAATTCACAAATTTTTTTCAGGCAAAAACCAATCTCATTTATTTTACATTGCAATATGTTAAATACAATACATTATCTGAAAACGGAAATATTTCCGAAAACATATTAAGTAAAAAATTAAAATTAAAGTCTCCTTTCAACCCATCCAAATATCCTCTAGAACTATTTATTGTTTCTGCGTCCCAATTTTTGCTATTTTTCATTATGTTTGCAAAAAGTTGTAGTTCCATCGGGTTGCAGCTACTTTGGGTAAACGTTTTTTAACAATTGGGTCTAAAGCTTGTGTGCGCTTCGTAGATTTGGAAAAAAAGCAGCCATTTAACACTTTACATTCTTCAATATGATTTATAGATTGGGATAAAATTAAATTAAATTTATGAGCACAACAGTGTACAAATAGAGCAATGGAGAACGTTTCCCGCACTTTAGATTGAAAACCTCCTAAACGTCCGGCCATAACAGCAGCCCCATCATAGCTTTGGACAATTAATTTATTATCAGCCTCCTCAATACCTTTCATAATATTAAGCACAATTTTATATAGAGCGTTTGCGGTACGATCTTCTGTCACATTTTTAAAGCCTAAAAATCTTTCTTGTACACTCCCATCCATTTTTACGTAGCGTATTACTACAGATAGTTGACGTAAATTAGTTACATCGATTGTTTCATCTAGAACAATAGCAATGAAACGAATCTGTTTAATTTCAGATTTAATTCTGTTCAAAATAATAGTTGGAGCAGCCGAAATTAAGTCATTCGGAATGCGATTTTATGTTCCGCGAAAAACGTTAGACTGTTACAAGTGATTTTTTTAAACAAATGTCGTATTATTACTATTAAAGAAACTAGGCCTAGAAAGTTTCCTCTATTTGCAGATGTAGTTTTTTCGTCATGACCCCTGAAGCCTAATTCATGCTGCGACCAAGAAAACACACAGCATCAATAAGTCTTTTTAATATGTTTCTGTTTTTATCAACCAGTTCATTGTGTTGGCGATGAATTTCTATCTGCTTGTCAACGGCGTATTCAATTCGCGTTTTTCCAAAGACACTTAATTTTAAAATGGTCTGTAAATGCGCTTTAGACATAACATGTCTTTGTACTAGTTTATGTAGATTATTCAAGTCGGAAACCCCACTTTTATTCCACACTCCCTTTTCAGTCACAAATAGACTACAAGACCAACAAAACAGTTTATTCCTGTTTTCACAACCCGTTAACCATTCGTATTGTTTATGAGCTTTTTCCGCGTTGAAATGTCGAATAGGTACATGTTTTAATTCTTGTATTAAAGTTTTTTTATAGTAGTCTTCGGCCTACCTATATTAATAATAGCAAGTTTTTCAGCAAACAGTAAAGCTGAAAATCCTTTAGTTATCAAAAAACATACAATACAATCACAGTTATTATTACCACTTGTTTGTAAAGTTTGTATATCGCCACCCCCACCGTCACCGCTGTTAAAAGCTGATCTACTTGCAGCCATATTAATAATCATAAAATGCCAATGTATTTAACTTACTCGACTGCTTATATCTACAAAATAATCAGGCACATTCGCTTTGAACGCGCACCCAGTCTTCGTAGTACAACACGTTCTAAAAACATGCGTACATCGCGCCGAGCCGAGGTTTCTTTTATAAAGTTGCCTGCTGACTACGTGTATTTAACTGAAGTCATTGCATGCATCAACTCGTAGTATCAGATCAGCTTCATGCTGTCCGCATGAGGTCGCATTCACTGGTACGACGTCCTTGCTAGGAGCGTATATACAAATACAGTATGATGCATAATAAATAGTTATGTGTGTGAGATTTAGAAATAAAAATTTTAATAATTAAATTAGTTTCAAAATTTGAAATTTAATATTTAAAATACAAAAGGGATTTTAAATAATGTGGTTTAGGTATGTAGTCGTTATTTTAAGGAGAGCAATGCTTCTCTTGCTTCCATGGACCGCACGCCACTATTAGCTAATCTATTCTACATAAATTTACTGAAAGTGGGAGAAAATAAACTAAGAGGATAACTTTTGGAAGACGTGAGCCAATTGACCGAACGCGGAAGCTTCAAAAATATAAAAATAACTGCTATGGCTGCGATTGCAGGGAACATCAACTATAGACTTTGGTAAGGGTAATGATGACGCTAAAAGCCATAATTTATAAATTGATTAAAATGACAATAGCAGCAGAAAGTAAACTGCAGAAGAACTGATTTAAAACTTTGACATAAAAATATTCGAGGATACTAGATCAGACAGTTATTTAAATATGCACGACGTCCAACCAAACAAATGTTTCATAGTTTAGTGAAATAAATCATCATTTAGTATGTGTTGTGTAGTCCACTTAAAAATTCTAGTACAGCCCTGTCAGCACCAACTACAGTAACTGTCGACTTGGTGATGCTTAAACATTCGAACGGGGTTGGGGTGCGAGTTAAATATCGGCGTTCGTTGCCGCATCTCTCATCGCTCTTCGTTTTGGAGGGTTCGGCAAACATGACGAGTGCCAGCTATGCAGATCTATATTAAAAATTATTCACAATGCAAATTCAGGCAATTAGACTATGATATCGATCAGGAGGAGAGAAAGGAAATGCTGATAAGTGGCAGAGAGAGGGTTCAGGCGGCGAAATCGTTTTGATTGTGCATAATAATCAGATGGGCCAAGTGGAACTGATGATGTTAGAGATGACAGCAACAGACACTTTTCCCTTTTTTAAGGCGTAGTTATCCTATAATGAGGAGGTTTCCTTGGATTGGAGATGGAATGATGAATGATTTAAGGCAGTTTTTTTTTTTTTTTTGTTCCCTCAGGGCTCGTCCGCGGCCTTGCCGCCCGATAGCACCGCAACCCTTGGTTGATTGTGCATACCCCTAGTCTTACTCCACCCATTCCAAAATCACTGTGCCTTGAACTAGTCTGCACAGCGATTGGTAGGGTGAAGTTTTATATTGCTCTGTCTCCGGTCTAGAGTGACCGTAGATCAGTTGTCTTTTCCGGTCCAGAGCTATACACTCGCACAAGATGTGCTGGGCTGATTCCTCCCCCTCGCCGCAGAGTCTGCATGCGAGGTCCCCTTCGAACCGCCCCATTTTATGTAGGTGTTTCTTGACGGCCATGTGTCCCGTCAAGAGACCTGTTGTGTTTCTGAGCTGTCCTCTGCTAAGGTTTAGCAGCTCCACAGCTCTCTTTGAACTGGGTCCGTCAATTATTGACTTCCCATGTCTGAGCCCTGGACAGTCCGCCCAGTACACCTTGTGTTGGTTTCTGACCCAGGACTTAATGGCTCCCCTGGCAGTGCTCTTTGACACGCCCAGAGCCGGTTCTGGTCCCATAAATGGTTCTGCTGACCCCCTCTTTGCGAGACTGTCAGCTTCTTCATTGCCTTTGACCCCCGAGTGACCCGGCACCCAGATGAGGGTCACCTCATTCTGCCCAGCCAGGTCGCTCGTCTCGTCTCGGCACTCACTCACCAGCCAGGAATTTACCCGTGGGCTACTTAGTGCCTTAAGGGCTGCCTGGCTGTCTGTGGCTATGAGGATCCGCTTGTTGGTGTAGCCCCTCCTCTTGTTCTCCCGCACACAGTGCAGGATGGCGTACATCTCGGCCTGAAACACCGTTGCATGGGCTCCGAGGGAAATACTGTGACTTACCCTCGGTCCTTCCGAGTAAACACCTGCCCCCGTCCCACGCTCCCCGCCAGATCCGTCCGTGAACCAGACGAGCGCGTCCCGTGGTATGCCCGGTGTCTCCTCCCGCCATGCCCCGCGATCAGGGATTTCCACTGTGAAGTTGTTTTCCCTGCACATTCGCGGGCTCGCGAAGTCTGACCTCATTTCAAGCATGGGTTCCTTCACGATCTCCTGAATTTTGCAGTGGCCCCTGAAGCCTGGGTTGATCTTCAGTCTACCATTGCAGGCTAGTCTGTATAGTCCTAGCCTGGCCTCTCCCATAATAACGAAGTGTAGGGGGGGTAGATCCAGCAACACCTCCATGGCGGCTGTTGGGGTTGAAGACATGGCCCCTGTGATGCCTAGGCAAGCCATCCTTTGGATCTTGCCTAGTTTTTGTTTGGCACTGGATTGTGTCACCTTAGGCCACCAGACCAGTGCCGCATATGTTAACGATGGTCTGACCACCCTTGTGTACAGCCAGTGGGCCATACTAGGTCTTAGTCCCCACGTTTTTCCATATAGCCGCCTAGTGACGGCTAAGGTCATGACTGCCTTACGCAGTATTTTTCCAATGTGACCATTCCAGGTTAGCTTAGAGTCCAATACGACCCCAAGATATTTTACCTCCCTGGCCATTGGAACGCTCCTACCGTATAGAGTGAGAGTTCTGTGGCTTTCACACTTCCTCCTCCTCGTAAACGGCACGACGGTTGCTTTCTCGGGGCTCACCCCGAGCCCTTGATCAACCGTCCACCCTTCCACCACTTTCAGTGCAGTCTGCATACGCTCCCACACTGCCTGTGTGACCTTTCCTCGGACTATGATGACAATGTCGTCCGCATAGCCCTGTACCTCATACCCCCCTCCCGAGAGCCTCCCCAGCAGGCCGTCCACGACTAGACACCAGAGCAAGGGAGACAGAACGCTCCCCTGCGGACACCCCGCCGCGACCCCCGCCAGCAGAGTCCCTCCCGCGAGTGAGGTGAACACCGCCCTGTCCCTGAGCATGGAACCGATCCACCTGCAGCAGGGCTCCTCTATTCCACGCTCCCGGGCAGCTGCCAGAACCGATCCGAACGAGGTGTTGCTAAAGGCCCCCTCTATGTCTAGGAAGGCCCCCAGCGCCACCTCCTTGTTCTCCAGCGTATTCTCCAGTTTCAGCACCAGTTGGTGCAGTGCTGTTTCTGTTGAGAATCCTGCTCTGTATGCATATTGTCCGCAGTGTAGAGGATATGCTTCCAGTACACCGCCCCTAATGTGCCGGTCGAGCAGTTTTTCCACTGTTTTCAGCAAGAAGGACATGAGACTTATTGGCCTCAGGGACTTTGCCTGGTCTGTTGGACGCCCAGGTTTAGGAATAAATACAACCCTGGCCAGTCTCCATGCCCTCGGAATGTACCCCAGAGCCAGGCTGGCCCTCATAATGAGGGTAAGCACCGGCGCCAGTATATCTATCCCCTGTTGGAGCATGATGGGCATTATTCCATCAAATCCCGGCGATTTGTATGGCTTAAAGCTGTTAATGGCCCATCTGATTTTGCTCCAGGTAACCACCTCTTTAGCGACTGTCCAGTCTACTCTAGATGCCCGCCTATAAGGCGCCTCTATTTCTGAGTGTTCCCAGTCCGGAGGTGATTGGTTTATTATGTTACAGCCGGGGAAGTGCGCCTGGAGTAAAATTTCCAGAGTTTCCTCCCCCGAGCTTGTAAAGCCTCCCGTGGGTGTTCTAAGGGAGCCTATGTTAGTCTGAGGGCCCTTAGACAGGATCTTGTGTAGTCGAGCACTCTCGGACGTGTTTTCCACTTCTTCGCAGTGCCTCCTCCACGACTCCTTCTTGGCGTCCCTCAGTCTTTTGTTATAGGTCGATAGGGCCTGTCTATATTCATCCCATGCTCCCGACCTTTTGGCCGCGTTAAACAGCTTACGAACCTGCGTCCTCCTTTGCCTGAGGTCCTCGTTCCACCATGGGACGTTCCTGGTGGACACCCTCATTTTCAGGGGGCAGTTGGCGTTATAGGCCGAGGTAATTGCGTCTCGCAATTGGACTGCTGCAATCTCGAGGTCTATTGAATCCCTTATGGCCCTCTCAACCCCCCGCAGTTCCACAGCTAGGTCTGCCCTGTAGGCTTCCCAGTCCGCCTTGCGGGGGTCCCGGTACCATACCGTTTCTCTTTCGACTTTGGCGATTTCAAACCGGATGTATCTGTGGTCTGAGCTACTCACTTCCCCAGACACAGCCCAGCTTTTAACAAAGTCACCCAGAAACTGGGTGGAAACTGTTAGGTCTAAAACTTCCTCACGCCGTGTTGTGACGAATGTCGGTTTATTACCTCTATTCAATATGTCTAAATTAAATTTCATAAAGAATTGTAAAAGTGCCTCACCCCTAGAGTTTGTGTCCGAGCTACCCCACAACTCATGGTGCGCATTCGCATCCATGCCGATGATGGTCTGCCATCCACCTGCTCTGCTACCCACCATCAGCTGCTCCAATTCGTTGGGTGGAGGAGGGTCCGTGCTGTCCCCTGGCAGATAGGCTGACGCGACAGTAATGTCCCTCAGCCCATCCGCTCCTCCACATCGGATTTTGATCGTTGCCAGGTCCCTGGAACAGAAATTCATTAGAGGGAGAAACTCTATCCCTTCCCTGACAAAAATGCAGGCCCTCGGATTCTCGCTGGACCTGCTGTAGATGAGCTTTCCATTAGCTCCGCCGAGTCCCTTGATCTCTCCTTTGTAGGAGTACGGTTCCTGGATGAGGGCCACATCCGTGTTCCTCAGAGCCATTAGTAGTCCGGCCGTGGCTGCCCTACTGTGTTGGAGGTTGACCTGAAGGAACCTAAGTCCCATTAACCCTTAATTGCTTCCCCAGTGGGCGGAAGCTAACCCTTCCCATGCCCCAGAATGCCTTGAAGGAGGTTCCTTCAAGGGCTCTGTAAGATGTCGGGTCGATCGAGAAGGCGAGCGTCTGTCCTTTCTCCTCTGCCTTCCTGCTTAGAACCGACCAGTGTTGCGTCCCCAGTTCAGGGTTCTGGATCTTAAGTCTGCTGATCACCGTCTCCTGCGGGACGGTGTCAGGGATCCGTACGAGGACCTTGCGTCTCTTTGGGAGTTCCTTGGGCTCGACGGCTGTCAAGTCCGCCCCCTCCCAAATCTGACCGAGGCCCCCGATCGTTTTCCGCAGCCAGTCCCGCGACTGCGGGCCGGCACAGGTTATCCAGAGGATGCCCCCCGTCAGGCGCGTCCGGTGGAACTGAGGCGGGCTCTCCCCTTCCTGAAGAGAGTCCACTGCAGCTACCACCGCAGCCTGGATCAGGTCCGCCTTCCCCTGGTCTAGCGTGACCTCAGGATGGCGTCTGTCAATCACCGCCATCCCGAGGCCCTCCGCAGCCTCCCTGTAAGAGCCAGTCTGCGCCGGTGTTCCGGCCTTAGTTCCTTTGGGAGGTCTGTCTGTAGTAGGCGTGCTAGAGCCAGAGCGCGGCGTCTTCCGACTCGCACTCTCCTCTTGCGCCTTTACAGGCACCCTGGCCCTTTTGGAACGTCTGTCTGTAGTGGGCGTGCTAGAGTTCGAGCGCGTCCTCTTCTGACCCGCACTCCCCTCTTGCGCCTTTACAGGTTTCTCGACCGTCCAGGTCCCGGCCGCCATTTTTTGCGCCCTCCGGAGCTTCTTTCTTTGCGCCCCGGAAAGACGCTTGGACTGCCGGGGCAGTCCCTCTACTCTAACAGTAGAGTCCTCACTGGTGGAGGGGCCCCCGGAGTCTGCGGAGCTCGCCGCCCTCCGGTGGGACCCAGCCTCCAGCTTGGGTGTCGGGGACAGGTCTCTGGCCGAAGCTACCCCCTGATCCCCCGTATCTACGCCGGTCGTGGGACCTCCAGAGTCCGCTGCCGCACCCTGGCTCGTCTCCGTTTCCGGGATAGACTCAAGGCTCAAGTCTGTAGCCGGAGCCACTCCTCGAGCCTCATTGGTTTTGGTTTTATATGTATTTATAATCTTCATGTTGTTCCCACGAGAATGGGGGAAATACTGTCCACACCATCAGAACCCCCTGTGTGGTGCAAGGCGGGTTACTCTGGAGGGTTGCCTGGTACTCCAGAGGTTCCGTTCACGACACCATCGCCCTGGTGCCATCCATCCATAGGCACGGGTCACGTGACACCGTAGATTGGGGGAGTTTAGTTCGACCTCCTTGTCTAGATCCGTCATGTTTAGTTATTAGCAGGGTCACCTCGTGCAGGATGCGGATTTTTACCGCGCATGACGGTCTTGGGGAAAGCTTCATCGGGAGTTTATGTTGTTATTTCCACTTCCTCAGCTTGCCCCCTGGAGTCCTTTGGCCCGCGACTCCTTAACCCCATTTAAGGCAGTGGAAACTACATAAGTATTCAGTTTGAGTGGCTGGTTGTTGATCTTATGATTTCCGAACCGTGGCGTCTGTATACAGCAAACATAAAATTTTATCTTAAAGTCGCACCAAAAGTTTCTTAGCACATTATGTGAAATGATGCTTTTGGATAACAATAAGTTTTTATTCAAGAGACTGGAGACGGGAGGGTGAGAAATAACTTATTTGTCAGGATAGGAGCTTTTCGACTAGTGATGGGAAAAACGGTTATTTTCTGTTAACAGTTGAAGCCGTTAACGTTATTTAATAATAACCGTTGAAAATAGCGGCTTGAGTTATTTTAAACTGGATAGTCGATCGATAGTATCCTACATTCCCAAAGCTGTGAGCGAGAGCGAGCACACTAGTATAAATGCATTGTATTTTTACCCCGTTATTTCACGTAGTGTATAAAACTCAAATTTTGTCGATATGAAAATGAAACAAAGGGTTAAGAAATTATAATAAGCGTGTCGTAAATATTTTGCCACTCTGAAGTGAAACTTTTAGAAATGAGAAAGGAGTCTTATATTAGTATTTACTTAGATGTTTTAGGAATTATAAACTAGTCATTTCTAACAAATTTATTTTATGAGGGGTCTTTACGTAAATGTCACTGCCACAGCAAGAATCGTTATTTTAAAATTAGTTTCAAAAATTTCAAAGGGCTGTAACTTGGAGGAGAAGGGGTTTCAAGAAAAACTTAATAAAAAGACGCCCCTTATTTTTCTCCAAAGAATCACCCTGTAAAATTTTTCGCATCAATTTGGAAACACCTTGTATATATATATATATATATATATATATATATATATATATATATATATATATATATATATATATATATATATTCATTTATTTTATATTTAAATGTATATAGATATTAAAAAATGTTGTATCATTATATTTTTTTATCAATTTGATAACTATTATCAGACAAACGAAAATGACGTGTTAACTGTTTTCTTAGGTAATGTATATAAATTTAAATAAATAAGTACTTTAATTTCACGTGAAATAACCCTATTTTGCGTTGTCTATAGTGAAAGTAATAACACGTTTTTACAGAAATTCATCTTTTCACCCAACATTTTTTATTATTAAATATTTGGCTTTACATACTAGTGGGAAACTCAACTGTTTCAAAAATAACAGCTTCTCAGTTTAACAGAATGTGTAGTACTGTCCGTATGCCGTATCCCCATCAACAACAAAAGTTAAAATTAAAATTAAACCGTTTTATTGTAGCGAAGATCGTACGTCCCTAAAGCTGTAAGCGAGAGCGAGCACACTAGTATAAATATAACCTATATAGTAGGAACAGTGTATCATTTTTTTATTTTTTTATCAAAATAATTATTTTAAAAAGTACAAAAGTTTTCGGAAAATAAACTTTAAATGTTTCTGAGAAAACTGGTCTCCTAGCCAATGAACCTTAGGTTAATAGCAAATTAAGTTATTGAAATTTGAAACATTTAATGAAAATTCGTAACCGAAACGCCCTTGCTGTGTTCATACAAAAATTTTCCGAAAATACAGTTAAATGTTGGTTTCCTAACCAACAAAACTTACGTTAATAGCAAATGAGTTATTGAAATTTGGAGGTTTTAATGAAAATTTGCTACCAAAACGCACTTACTGTGTCCAGATTTTTTCTTACAAACATGCATCATATTTCGATAAAATATGCTAAAATGCAGTAACGAATTTTTTCTACGAAAATTAGCTAAAAATTATAGACCGTTAAACCATAAACTTCACTAAACCTACAGCGAAAGCATCAACTTAACTAAACCGACAGCCAAAACATCAGAGAAAGGGTCTATTTGAAATGAATTTTCTGTGAATATTTTAGTAAAATGAAGGACAATGACGATTGAAACTAAGACTTCAGGCTTTGTAAAATATTATTCTTGAGACATTTTCCTTCCATAGCTCATACTAGTGTCAGGTTCATTGCCTAAATATTACCAATTTTGACGTTTAAAATCGCGGTTTTGACGTTTTGAGGAAAAGCCAAATGTATTTTTCTTTGAATGCCTGTAACTTTTTTGTCCTTTAACCTACGGAGCTAAATTTTGGTAGGTAACTTGCATATAATGATATAAATCCGCGTATGAAATTTGGTTGCCCTTACTTCGTTAATTTTGCAGATATAATTTTTTTTCGAAAGAAAACATAAAATTTTCCGGGAAAACCTCGGCGGATTTTCCTGGCTAACGAACTTATTGAAGCCACTTGCGAAAGGAAGGTACTCACCAATTTTGACGTTTAAAGTCGCGATTTTGACGTTTTGAGGAAAACCCAAATTTATTGTTCTTTAAATGCCTGTAACTTTTTTGTCCTTTAACCTACAAAGCTAAATTTTCGTAGGTATTTTACCCATAATGATGTAAACCCGCGTGTGAAATTTGGTTGCCCTTACTTTGTTAATTCCGGAGAAATAAATTTTATTCGATTTTTTTCGAAAGAAAACACAAAATTTTCCGGGAAAACCTCGGCGGATTTTCCTGGCTAACAAACCTATTCAAGCCACTTGCGAAAGGAAGGTACTCACCAATTTTGACGTTTAAAGTCGCGATTTTGACGTTTTGAGGAAAACCCAAATTTATTGTTCTTTAAATGCCTGTAACTTTTTTGTCCTTTAACCTACAGAGCTAAATTTTCGTAGTAACTTATCCAAGCCACTTGTGAAAGGAAGGTACTCACCAAGTATTATCAAAATCGGTTCATTATTTTTTTAGTTATAGGTGTGACACATAAATATATAAATAAATAAATAAATAAATATATATATATATATATATATATATATATATATATATATATATATAAGTCTGAAACCGACCTCAGATTTGGGTTCCAGGGGTCCTAATTAGCGCTCATTTGAAGAAATTTTTTCAAAATTCGAAAGTCGGGATCTCCTCATTTGTGATTTTTTTTAAAGAAAATTCACTAATAATAATGTATAACCATACTTATTTAGCATTCCCAATCTCAAGGCTATTCATCCCGTTAAATGGTTAAATAACAGTTGCCGATGAAAACCGATGTTTATTCATCGAACCTAGTTGCAGTAGAACTGAAAGAGACACGACTCCGAATTCTAGTTTAGTGTAAAAAGCGTTACTTTTTAAGCCGTTATTTTTATAAATCCATAACTGGTGGTTACCGTTACGGCTCGGTAACCGTTTAAAAATAGCTGACAGTTAAATAACGACCCATCACTATTTTCGACAAAAGTATTAATTAAAATTCTTCTTGGAAAAATATCCCGTATAGTAAGTCATTAATTGTAAGGCAAACAAACTACTTCCTATAAAAATATTGTCTTTTCGCGTAGCCTTAAACCTCCAGCTTTTCCCTTGCATATGCGAGGTACAAACGTTAAGGTGGTGTCAGAAATAGTGAATCTCGGGGTTAATTTGGATTCAAAACTCATAACGAATACTGATATTGAAAATAATGCTAGGAGGTAGTGGACTTTTCCTTTTCGTGATAGTAAAGGATTTTTTCACGTTCGAGGAGGTACCACCTCTTACATCAAGAGGCCGGTGAAGTCCCAACGGACGTTTCCAGTTCTGGTGTATGAGTCGGTTTCCCTTATAAACAAAAATGATGATGGCTCCTCCTTGTACAAAATATTCCGGAGGCAAAATACCCCTCCATTAGGATCTTCGGAAGAGGGGTGTGCAGGGGACGCCGGAATACATGTGGCCTAAATTCTAACCTGAACTCCGTCCACCTTTTCCTCCAGACTAATAGGCCTCAACTCAGCGGTGAAACCCAAATCAGTGCCATTAATCACCTTAATTTCCCGGGGTATGAGCTCCTTACTTCCTTTAGATTGCACGGAGGCGTGTGCGCATACGTCCGTAGCAATCTACCCTGCACCAGACTCCCCAATTTAGAAGCTGGAAGCAAAGACATACTTTGGACGAAACTCGGTCTCAGGGCTGCAACTAAATTCATCTGTGGCATTTACCGGTCACCTTCTGACAACAAGTTTGTCCAGCTCTTCGACTACCTTTCTGAAAAAACCGACCATCTGATTTCTGAATATCCTTCCTCCGAGGTCATTATTCTTAGTGACTTCAATGTCCTTAATAAGGAATGGCTAGGATCTTCAAAAACTGATCTACAAGGGAGAGCAGCGGAGGCCTTTGTAGTCAGCAATTCTTTAGCCAATATGGTTCAGCAACCTACTTACTTTTCTCGCATCCCAACACACAGCTCAAATCCATTGGATCTCCTTCTTACTACAAAACCTGAATGCTATAAGACATCAGTCTCCGCCCCCCTTGGTCGATCAGACCACGGCATGGTCACTGCTTCTTGCGCAATGCAACCCGAGGTCACACAATCATCACACCCACGTATCGTTTGGCACTACAACTCCGCTAACTGGGACGAAATGCGGGATTACTTTTCCTCATTTACATAGGCGTCTGTCTGCTTTTCTCATCCTGACCCCTCTGATATCTTACAAAACGCCACAGAAATTATCCAAGCTGGCATGGAATTATTTATTCCACGTACACAGAAAACCTCTCCAGCCACTCAAAAGCACTGGTTCTCTAAATCCCATGACAAGGCCAGAATTGAAAAGGTCAGAGCTCACAAAACTCTTCTACACAATCCCAGTCAAGAAAACCGTCAAGCATTTAACGACGAAAGAAACCGCAATCTCCGCATTCTTTCCGAGGCAAAAAACTCGTTTAATAACCATATCAAAAACAAAGTCCTCTCAAGATCCAATGGCAGGAAACCCTCATGGACTCTTGCTAAATCTATTGGGAATAATTTATGCAAGAGCACGTTCCCACTTCTTGTTTCCGGGGACGAAATTGTTTCTATCGCCCTGGGCAAGGCTGAACTTTTTGCCTCGTTGTTCGCCGGCAATTCTACTCTTAACCCACCTTCAAATGTTCAACCACCAACAGTCCCAAATGTCGCGCATAAAATGACCAAACAAAAGCAAAACCAAAAAGGTACGAAAGATGCTCTCTTCTCTTAATACCAGGAAAGCCTCTGGCCTTGACGAGATCCCAGAAATTGTTCTCAAAAACTGCCCTCCAAAACTTGCTCATGTCCTGGCTCGTCTGTTTCAGACATCTTACAATAGAGGCATATTCCCTAGTAACTGCAAAACTGCTCGAGTACAACCCGACACCAAGAAAGGGTCTAAAGCGCTTCTTAGCAACTACATACCTATTTATCTCTTTTCAGTCGTCTCTAAAGAGATGGAAAAGTATATAAACACATAATTACTAAAATTTCTTAAAAGGACAGTCTAATCAATGACAGGCAGTATGGATTCCGTCAGCGCAGATCAACTGCCGAGCTCCTTTCCTTTGTCACCCATTCTAGGAACAAGTCTATGGAACTATACGGTGAATCACAGATTGTCGCTCTAGACATATCCAAAGCATTAGACCAGGTCTGGCACGCAGCGCTGCTTAATAAACTTCCGGCCTATGGCCTATCACCAAAACTCTGTACCTGGACAGCAAATCTCCTCTCCAACCGGAGCATATCTGTTGTCGTGGATGGCCATTTTTCTAAACTGTATCCAATTAATGCAGGCGTCCCTCAAGGTTCAGCTTTAGCCCCTACTTTGTTTCTCCTCCACATAAATGACCTCCTATATAGCACATCCAACCCAGTTCACAGTTACGCGGACGACAGCACCCTGCACTGAAATATACAATATTCTAAACCTGTCTCTTGAGCCCAATTTGATGAGGATCGAAGACTCATGGAGGGTTCTGTCTCTGTGGATTTCCAAAAAAAATTGGACTGGGGAAGTAGAATTCTTGTACAATTCAACTCCACCAAATCTCAGTCTTGCCTTCTATCGCATAAGAGATACACCAGTCCTAGACCCATCACAATGAACAACCAAGATGTTCGAAGTAATGAGTCCTTTTCACTTGTTGGCATTTCTGTGGATCGAAATCTCAATTGGCACTAACATGTTACATCAATCGCAGAAGCGACAGCTAGGAAATTAGGTTTCCTCTTACGGGTTTGCAAATACTTTTTACCAGCTAATCTCTATACGTTATATACTTCACAAATAAGGCCAAACCGCGAATACTGCTCTCACATTTGAGGTGCCGCTGCCGCTTCTACGATCGCTATCCTGGACTCCATTTAGAAGAGAGCTATACGTCTCATCGGTGACCCAACCCTCACACAAAGGCTGCGATCTCTTGCCCACCTACGTATCGTTGGTGACCTTTCTCTCTCTTTTACAGATATCTGCACGGGCACTGCTCGGAGGAGCTTTCTTCCATAGTTCTTCCACCTGCTGTCCCCAACAGATCTACCAGGGGAACAGAGCGAATGCACCCTTTTACTGTCGACGTCACCAGACATAGAACATCTTGTTATGCCCGCTCTTTTGTCCCGAAGACTTCCAAGTTGTGGAATTCCTTGCCGGTGCATGTTTTTCCATCTCCTCCGAACCTCCAAAACTTCAAGTCCAGAATTAACAAGTTGCCTCTTTCCCCCCTTGTCGACACCCACGGTACGATATTATTTAGGCTTTTAGCCCTCGTGGTGTGTTGTTGAAATAAGAAAAAAATAAAGTGGTCAACAAAAATATAGGCAAAGGCAATTTTTAGCCCAATTTTCAATTAGCTGTTAATTTTTCTAAAGTTGAATGATTTTGATGTGGTTTACACTGCAAAAAAAAACCAATTTGGTCTAGATTATGCAGAAGAAATTTTTTTCTGGAAAAGTTCAAACTTCAGAAGTTTTCGCCAGTTTTTTTGATTAAGACGTTTTAGCATTTTGTACAGGGCTAAACAAAGAAATTGTAAAAGTCTTGCTGGCGATATTACAATAGACAATTTGCATGGATTTTCTATTACATGAATTTAACATTTACCTAATAGTTTCTCATACAAAGAACATTATTACATGCATGAAAATATCCAAAAAATATATGTAATAGACAGAAAAAGATTTTTAAAATAAAAAAAAATCGAATTTTTATCACGTGAGCGCGAACGTGGATAGTGAATAAATGACGTTTAGATTTGCCTTATGGTATGATAAGTACGGGGACTTGTTTCCCAACATCGTGATGAATCTTCATTTTGTGTGATTCTTCTAGTTGAACAGTGTAAAGTGTGCGTAATAAAAGGAGACTGCGATCTTTCACATGTTTTTCCGATGCTTGCTTTACCGCTTCAAACTCCAATGAATGTGCCAAAGCATCGTTAAAGTTTTTGTATCTCGCCATCCTCAGCGCCTGTTGCGTGTCGGTATCTTTGATGCCGTCAATGAAGCTTTGTAGCGACAGCTGGTTTAAAAACTCCATCGGAGCCGTGGTGTAGGCTAATCGCGTCAGTTTGACAACATCGGTGTGGAGATGTTGGAGACTTTCGCCTGATTTCTGATAACGATTTTTCAACTGCAATTTATACAACTGTTGTAAATGCTGGTCGCCAAACCTCATCTCTAATTGATGTCTAATGCTGTCAAAACTCAGCGGTTCTTTCCTGGGAATACCTTAAAGCACATCTAGAGCATCTTCTCTGAGAGCTACAATTAACGGAATCGTTTTCTCTGGTCGCCCCAGCCATTTGCTGTAGCAGCGGCTTCAAACTGGCGTAGATAAATACCCCATTGAACTGAGCCAACAACTGTGGGGACCTTAATTCTTACGACCAGGCTATCTTCGAGTCTGATGTTTCCCTTGGCTAGGGTATCACACCTTTTTTCTAGTGATTGTATTGTCTGCTGAACTTCTTCTTGTATATTCGTCAGTTTGTCACGTACATCGTCGCTGATACGCCTTACTCGGCCTTATACTTGCCGGTAGATGTCGTCTTTTACCTGCTTCATACGTTCGTCCACACATAAGGTAATATTCTCAATTCTGCTGGCATGTTCTTGCAAAATTTTCTTGGCTTCTTCGTCTCTTTTTCTGGCCTCTTCATATATTTTTCTCATTTCTTCTTTGGCTTCTTCGTCTCTTTTTCTGACCTCCTCATCTCTTTGCTCATTTCTTCTTTGGCTTCTTCGTCTCTTTTTCTCAACTCTTTTGCTTCTTGGTCTCTTTTTCCAGCTTCTTCATATCTTTTTCTGGCTTCTTCTTTAGCTTCTTCGTCTCTTCTTCTGGCATCTTCATATATTTTTCTCAGTTCTTTTTCGCTTCTTAATCTCTTTTTCTCAGCTCTTCTTTAGCCTCTTCATCTCTTTTTCTGGCTTATTCTTTCATTTCTTTAATCAATTCCAATAGCGGGACGACCATATTTGCTGTTGCGCTACGTGTCTTAGGCATAGACGTACTTAAAGCTAGTACACAGTTTATTCCGTTTCAAGAACACACCCAGTTATGACTTACTGCTGACACTGGTCTTCCAGAGATTCTAGAAATTTTCACGTTGTTCAACGAATATTCTATAAAATATTTCCGCTAGCAGCTTAAAAATCCCACTTCTGACACCAGTTGTTACGTTCTACAGGGTTCTGGATTTGTTGACTAACAAAACACAGCTTTTCAAACTAGTAGTTTATTATAACCAACTATTTTCCAACACCAGTATCAACTAAATATTTATCTCTCTTACTAAATGTCCATAGAACTATATTCCACTATTCGCCTTCTACGATCGCTTCTTGTACACCAACAGTTACTGCTGATTTACTTAATACTCTATGATCACTTATTGTACATCACACTAATTCAATACTGAAGTAACTTACTCTGTGTATCGCTCGCCTATTTATACTGTCCATAGTGATTCTAGACTTTCTACACTGTTCTACACCTGTCACTTCTGGTCCCTTCTAGAAATATCATTCCAGAGTGTTCGATGTTACCAACATACTACAACTGACCATATAAGTAACAAAGTCCATAAGCTTAATTCTCACAGACAAATGTGACAATATAAATGGTAGTTATAGTTTTCATTCGCTTAGTTTCTTCATTCCTCCGATGATGCAAACTTTGTTATTGAAACGGTCGTCAGGTCTAAAAACTGTATTGAGATGAATTGGGTTCCCCATATTGTACTTATCAGTGCTCATCACAGGCTCCAATCTTCAATCACTCAATACCATTCATTCAAAAAGGACATATTTAACATTTAAATATTGTTATGAAAATTCGCTACTATAACGCATTTGCTGCGTCCATACTATTTCATCAAATCAAACAGAAGTGTTCCAGAATTTTTTCAAAGAAATTTATTTCGCTTGTAATTAATTTCTTCCACATTTTAGGGGCGTAATCTATGTTAATTTCGCCCGGATAAAATTTGATGGCGTGAGGTAAGCAATCTGCTTAGAAGTTTATTTATTTAACATTTTAGTGAATTTTCATTCAGAAAAATTCGCAAATAGAGAGGTCACGATGAAAAGCTTTTGAAAAAATTTCTTCAGATGAGTGCGAATTTGGGTCCCTAGAACCCGAAACCAAGGTCTGTTAAAAATTTTTGTATGTTATATATATATATATATATATATATATATATATATATATATATATATATATATATATATATATATATGTATGTATCCGAAAAATAACTAAAAAAATACTAAACTGATTACAATCAAACTTAGCAAAAATCTTGTTTTGGGCGAAAACCGAGGGAGGGTTCGTTAATCAGCCTTTATGTTCAAGTTTTTCCGGTCGAAAATCGAGGAACACTTTCTCAAAACGATATATTTTCGTAAGTATCAGAGTAACTGGAATGAGACTTTACATGTGGCTAGAAATAGTGCAAATAAACCCACAATTTTGAGTAATTTGGTACATAATATTTAGAGTTTTTTTCAAATTAAAAATAAAATGTCAAGACATGCATTGAGACGACTTAGTGGTTCAAGTCCAATGCCTGACAGACAGAGTAGTTAACTGCCACGCGTAGATTGATTCATATAACAGGTATAAACCATACATGAACGGTAACCAAACTAAATATATACCAGGCTTAAAACATACTACCCGAACCAACAATTGTGAAATCGCCGCCGCAATTATGGAAAAATGACAGACATGAAATTAAAAATTTGCCAAGTGATTATTATTTAACTGGGAAATTCCACCAATTATTAAAAGACACTATATTTGTAGCTTTATGAACAGCCTCCAATACAGTTGATATATTATACTATCGTATAATATAGTGGAAATGTAAACAAAATCAAGCAAAGTCTATATAAAATGATTCTAGAATAGTTTATTTTATCTTTAAACTTAAACATAAGACGTCATATAAGACCGAAAAAGTTGTGGGATGTGTTTCAATGGTAATTCTACTAATTCTGTAATTAATTGTTACGTACACTTTGAACATAATATCCCGGACATGAAGCCGATCTAATGTATCACGTAAACAAAACGTTGGTTGACGTATGCCTAGCTGACTTAGAGGGTCGCGCTTGCCTCAGAAAAAGAAGGTTACGCGATCGAATCCAGCTCGATGAATTTATGTGTTTTTATGTTTTATTTTGACATTTGGGGAAACAATAGTGCACAGATTTCATACGTTTTGAACAAGATCTTATTTTTCTTCAAAACGCCTAAATAAGTTTGTTACCTTTGAATTTGAAATTATAATTTTTTTATTGTTGATATTGAAAAAACCGGTTTGATTATGTTGACTAAAACGAAATCATACCGGCGATTAATAAGGAAAAATAACTGCTACGTTTATAATTTGGCAGATACTTTACTTTTCTAAATATAAATTAAGTTTCCTACTGGAAATATTCTGCAAATCTTTAATGAAATTTGTAATACAAGTTTCTTTTAAAGATATTTACACTATCTACAGATAGAGCAAAATTTAGTTCTTTAGCTTCATAGAAAATTGAGTTTTGGGCGTTTTTCTGAAAAGGAGTTAGAACGCAAGATTTTTTTGAAAATAGAGAGATATCGATGGTAACACTTTCAGAAGAATTCTTTAAATGTGCGCGTATCTAAAAGCGATCTTCAAGGTCTGTGTAGGTTTAAAGTATTAACTTTACTTATATGCCTATAATAATATTGTACAATTCAATGAATATTCGCTACTATAACGCACTTGCTGCGTCTCGAAATGTTTTTGACTTTCAACAGAATAACTAACTTAGTGCTAATAAACTCAGAAAACTTTCCAACTCGAAGGTAACAACGTATAACACCAAGTTACCAGGAATAATAGGGTTAAAAGCTTTTAAGAAGTCAACCGGACCTCCATTTTTTACCAGCTCTTCTCACTTTGTCTTTCTTTTAATGTTTATTGGATAAGGAGACTAAATTATTACGAAACGCCGGAATCAATTATTCCCTGTAACAGTTTTACGATGGCCAGCTAAATCTGAACCCTGGGACTCAGCAGACCATATTAAGTGATGGGAGTAGGATCTGTCGTAGTTCTGATGGAAACTCACTTTATGCATTTGCCGTATTAATATATTAAATAGCCGCAGAGACACAGTATCAAACTACCCCTGTCTTACCCTCGTCCGAAAATTTAATTCATTAAAAATAGTTCGTTTCAACCAGCTGTGATAGATAATCAATAAGCTATACAAATTGGTGAATTTATATTAACTCGGAATGTCGGTTTTGGCTTGTTTCAGCAACAAAGAGGTTGTTGACCGCGTTCAGATCAGTAATTGGAATCAGAAAATGCGAAACAGACGGTTCGGGGAACCAAAGAGGAATTTGATAACGCTATTTACGCCCAACAACAGAAGATGCATACAACAAATTAAATTTGACTTGATTTCGAGATTTAATATATATATATTTCTCAGATTTGGTCTTCCTTTATTATAATTTAAAATACGCCCACAAATTTTACAACAGAAGCAAATAACAGTAGCGGCTCGTTCCTTAATGCATTGGGGGTGCGCAAGAAAAAAAAGTTCGGGACGCAGCAAGTGCGTTATGGTAGTAAATTTTTATTAAATGCTTCAAATTTGAATAACTTAGTTTCTACAAACTTAGAAAGTTGAATTGTGGTGTATAGTAGGGTCTTACCCAGTGCAACATACCCACCAAATTTCATAAAAATAACTTTTTAATTTTCAGAGAAAAAATTTTTTCAAAAGAAAATTCAAAATTTAAATAACACATTTTTATAAAAATGTAGAAAGTTGAATTTTAGTCTGTAGTAAGCTCTTTTACAAGGAAACATATCCACCAAATTTCATTAAAATACCTTTGTAACTTTCAGAGAAAAAGATTTTTTTTGAAACAAAACTCAAAATTTTCCCGGAAAACGTTATCCGATTTTCCCGACTAACGAACTCATTCAAGCCATTAATAAAAGAAAGGCACTTGCCGAGTTTCATCGAAAGCAGTTGCTTATTTTTTGAGCTATCGGTTATATATATATATATATATATATATATATATATATATATATATATATATATATATATATATATATATATATATATATATATATATATATAAACATATGAAAATTGAAACTGACCCCGGATATGGGTTCTAAGGGTCCTTGTTCGCGCTCATTTGAAAAAAAAAATTGCAAAGTCTCTCCACTGATACCTCTTTATTAGTGATTTTTTTTAAAATAAAAATTCACTGAAAATGAAGGGCTCGGTTATTTTTTCCCCGAAAATGTATTATAAAGAAACCTACTAACAAAACTTAATAATTAATAATTACTTACCAAGTTTTCCTCTAGTTAGTTATATGTTATAGTAGGTAAAAAGTACCTTAAAAAGTTAACCTTTAAATTTAAAATATCGACTCAATTAATCACAGTATCACAATTATTTTGTCCACTTATTAAGCAACCCGAAGTAGTAATCATAATAATAATAATAATAATAATAATAATAATTGTCTTGTTAGAACATGCAAACAACAGCGAAATGATCTAATTAAAAGTCCGGGACGCAGCAAGTGCGTTATGGTAGTGATTTTTCATAAAAATGTTTTTATTGCAAATATGTGTCTTTTTAAGAAAGCAGGCGTGAAATTTGGTTACCAGTATAACCTATATAGTAAAAACAATGTGCCATGTTTCATCAAAATAACTTTATTGTGTGAAAATGTAAAAAAAATCCGAAAGTAAACTTAAAGTGTTCCGGAAAAAACTCGTTTCTTGGTCAACCTTATAGGTTAATAGCAAATTGAGCTATTTAGATATGAAGCATTTGATCAAAATTTGCTACCATAACGCACATGCTGCGTCCAGAATTTATTTTCTTACAAACATGCATTATATTTCGATGGAAAATGCTAAAATGCAATAACATATAGCGTGTTTGATTAAAAAAAAACGAAAATTTGTATCACTAACGATTTATGGGCCAGCCTGTGATTGTAGAAATATTTTTTTAAGATGTAGCGCAAGACACCCTATAATTAATGTATACAATATTTTTTCATATCTTGTATAATAACGGATATATTGAGCCCTATTGATTTTTTACGAAAATTCGACAAAAATTGTATACCATTAAACGATAAACTCTATAGCTAAGGCGACTGCCAAGCATCAGAGAAAGGGTCTATTTGAAATGAATTTTCTGGAAATATTTTAGTAAAATGAAGGAAAATGGCGGTTGAAATTAAGACATCAGGGCTTGTAAAACATTCTTCTTGAGACATTTTCTTTCCATAGCCCGTCTTATATCCAAGTTCTTTGCCTAAATGTTGCCAATTTTGCCGTTTAAAATCGCAACTTTGACGTTTTGAGGAAAACCTCAATTTATTTTTATTTAAATGCCTATAATTTTTTTTCTTTTGACATACGAAGCTAAATTTTGGTAGGTAGCTCACCTATAACGATATAAACCAGAGTACCAAATTTGGTTGCCCTTAATTTGTTAATTCTGGAGATATCAATTTCTTTTGAAAGAAAACACAACATTTTTTAATTCTGGAGATATAAATTTCTTTTGAAAGAAAACACAAAATTTTCCGAGAAAACCTGGGCCAATTTTCCTGGCTAACGAACTTATCCAAGCAATTTGCAAAAGGAAGGTATTCACCTAATTTAATCAAAATCGGCCCATTATTTTTTGAGTTATCGGTGTGATATATATATATATATATATATATATATATATATATATATATATATATATATATATATATATATATATATATATATATATATATATATATATATATATATATATATATATATATATATATATATATATAAAACATATAAAAAATGAAACTGACCCTGGATATGTGTTCCGGGGGACCTAATTAGGGCTCATTTGAAGAAATTTTTTCGAAATTCAAAAGTCGGGATCTCCTCATTAATGATTTTTTTCAAAGAAAATTCACTAAAAATCAATCCGACGCGAAGACGAAAATTACTACGTAGTAGGTACACACGCTCTGCCGAAAGTCCAGTACAAACAGATTGCTTATTCGGTCGTTTTCGATGAAGATCATGAAGATTCGGCGATCATTTCGCACTGAAGTATCGCATTTCGTGAGAGCGCTGAAAAATACACACCGCCGTCCGCCTGATTTATATGGATATGGATGTATATAACGTCTGCAACGATTAACACGGCAGGCGGCAGTGCGTGCGCACGGGCCACTTATTGAGGAGCCGCTCCTGGCAAATAATCCGCCACTGAATATTTTTGTAAAACAGCTTAAATACACAAAATTAATTAAAGAACTCATTTGTTCCATTTAACGTTCAAGTTTTGTTTATTGATTGTACCCATATATTCATTAAAATATTTCGCAATATACAGTATGTTTATTATTTTTGAACGTCATAACGTCTGCGTTTGACATGATTAAGGAAAAATTAAACTACCACACAATTGTTTTATTCTCTTAACCCTACGCGTTTCGACCCATTATTGAGCCATCTTCAGGGGTTTCGACCTAGAATGTAAAAAATGGTTGTCAGAAACTATGTTTCTGGTAGGTCTACCATGCGAGTGACTAACACTGCAACTGCAGAAAGGTACAAGGTCTAGCAAAAGTAAGTGTCAAACTTCAAAATAGCCCTAACGGCCATGCAAGATTTAAACTGACTTTAGTCTCAGGAGTTATAAAAAGATTTCCATAAAATGTACAATTTAAAACGGGACTGGGGTCCCACAATATGAATACCACTCTGGTGGAGTCAAAAGCAACATAAAAAGCTACAGATAAGCACAAACATAAAAAGCAAAGCAGGCTGCACAGCCGAACAGAACTACCCGAGAACATCTCAACAGCTGAAATTCAAAAAGAAAAGAATGATGTGAATGCCACTGTGGGGTTAATACTTATTGATTCCTGCCTCAGTTACAGAAAATTGCTATATGAAATGTTGCCAAAGTTTGGTTTTTCATCCATTGTCTTCAGGACCAACTAAAACTGCATAAAACAATAAAGCAGGAACATTACAAAAAACTGCATAAAACAATAAAGCAGGAACATTACAAGACTTGAAGTAATCAGAGGACGAATGTAAATGACGCTTATTTTTTAGTTTTTAATTTTATTAGACGACAAGATGGAGTCTCTAACATGGATCTTCAGAGACCTGATTGTGAAATGCGAATTGAAATGGACGAGTGAAAAGTGACAAGTGACATGACAACCAAAAGTGACATATGAACTACGGCGGGCGGAGAAAATGTCATTGGTGCAGAGAGAAAACCAACGAAATACCCGATTTTTTGCTCCATGGCTGAAAATCAACCACATGACATTCGGAGCACTATTATTGAAAGTCCAACCAGTCAGGTTTCTGCGTATGAAAGTCTATTCACTAAGGCTTTTTTGCGTGTGAAAAGAAAGTTATTTTTGGCATGGTGCCGAAAAACAAAGAGCACTTTATTACTAGAGCTAGAGCACTACCATTGAAAGTCTATTCAATAAGGTTTCTGTATATGGAAGGGAAGTGGATGTTGTTGGTGCTTGAAACATTAAGAACATTATTATTGGAGCCATTTATGTACTTGTAAATCTCCATTTCCTCCAGGACAAATTGTTCTATGCTAAAACTAGATGGGTGAAGGGTTCTAGCGCCGCTCTGCTTGTCAAAGGTGTGGCCGCTATCTCTCAGGTGGCAACCGAAGACTGCGGTGAGACAATATACGTAAGAAAATTCTGGTTCATAATAAGGATTCTATTCCTCACCTCAAGAAGTCGGGGGTATATTGTCTCACCTGCGGTGACCCTGTCTGTCCGTGCCGCCACCTAGTTGCGGAACCAAGTAGTATGTTGTCACTTCACGTCCACCACTCACTTAGTGTTGAAAGGCTGGCTACTATAGCCGTATTACTTTATATGTGTATTTTCGCTGCAATTAGTATGCCGTACTGAAGAGCTCTAATGAGAGCGAAACCGGTGTACGGTTCTAATTGTTGCGAGAATGCATCTAGCCTTATATACTTTGTCCCTATCTTAGGGTAGAAATGGGCCAGGGCTGACAATTTACTAAATTGTTAGTTGGTTGTATACAATATCTATTTTTTAACACTTTGTGTTATTTGGAGCTGACGTGACAACATACTACTTGGTTCCGCAACTAGGTGGCGGCACGTCCACCACTCACTTAGTGTTGAAAGGCTGGCTACTATAGCCGTATTACTTTATAGGTGTATTTTCGCTGCAATTAGTATGCCGTACTGAAGAGCTCTAATGAGAGCGAAACCGGTCCACGGTTCTAATTGTTGAGAAAATGCATCTAGCCTTACATACTTTGTCCCTATATTAGGGCAGAAATGGGCCATGGCTGACAATTTACTAAATTGTTAGTTGGTTGTATACAGTATCTATTTTTTAACACTTTGTGTTATTTGGAGCTGGCGTTACAACATACTACTTGGTTCTGCAACTATGTGGCGGCACGTCCACCACTCATTTAGTACCCTTAAATAGAAAGATTTTTCTTTAAAACTACGATAGCAAGAAGACATTATCATTAGGATGCAAAATATCACATACCAAAAAAATGCTTACAGATTAAAGCGTCGGTCAGCAAGATTCAATTTTGTCATCAAATTACACCCCCCTTTAAAAATAAAGTTGTTATCATTATGGGCTACTATAAACAGTTTATTCAAAACAATTACGTTAATATATTTTATAAACAACATAATTATCTAATAAAGTAGGCAAATAAATAATCATTCGTATTTTTCTGTACCTAAACTATTTACTACAACGTGCATTGAAATATACATTTAGGAAAAGATGACGTCACGAGATTTGGGATTGAAGTTACGAGGTAACATATAAGTTTTATAGATTCTTGGTTATTGATCTCCGCGTTTGCGCAATATAGATTTTCTCACAATTATTACAAGATATTTGATAAATGCCGAGGAAGCAATGGAGAGGCACTGGGGGTCGGTTGGTGGCTGCAGGCAGGCGAGGGACTTCGTCGAGGGACCGGACAGAGATAAAGCTGTCTGGCTACTCGGAAGGAGTCGATCTACGCTTCGACGCATCCTTGGGTGCTGACAGGCTACTGCACCCTTAGAAGACACCTCACATTGAAGAGAGGGATCCCATTTGTCAGGAATGCGGCGAGGATGAAGATACGTCCTACCACTACCTATGTGAATGCGAGGCTTTTGGGAGTCTTCGAGCAGAATTGTTCGGATCGAGGACTCTGCAGAGGAATCAGGTAAGTACCGTCCAATTGAAGACCGTCACGGCCTTCATCTTGAGGTCGAGGCGGTTTGGCGACGGAACCGAGGAAGAGTAGAGCATGGTTGCTGGGGTTGGCAAAAAGGGCCCATTGTGGCCTACTTGCTTGCGTTGGCCTCCCCACCACTGCTACTACTACTACTACATGATAAATGCCCGATTTTTGTCGGAACTCAATAGTATCCTTTGGCCCCTCAAAATTCTTCAAATTATCAAGTTTATAAACAACTTTTAAGTCGTTATCTTTGATTATTTTCTCTAACCATTTTGAAAGAAAGGGCTAGAAAAGAAGTACAGCGAACTTTTTGGATGGCTCATCGGATTCAGCATTCACTGTCGTAATGTTACTTATCGACATTTTCCACCCACCCTTAGTAACTAATCTATACACAATGTATGGAGAGAAACCGTTACAAATGGCAATATCTATAATTTTGTAACTGAGTAACCTCCGATCAAGAAAGCTCAAACTCGGGATTTTGTGACCGAAAGGATGATTTCAATCTGATGGTATGAGGACCTTTGTAGAAGTTTCTTCCTATAAATATCAAATTCTAATATTCTATATTTTTGATGACAAGAGTATCAAGAACAGGTAATTTGACGTTGTTCTCCATTTCGTAAGTAAACTTGATTGAAGGGAATATACTGTTCAACTTATTAAATAAAATGATTGATGTTATCTCTACTGAGGTCAAATATGGCAAAAGTGTAATCGACATATCCCAACCATACCCTCGGAAAATACTCCACTGCGCCAGCAAAGTCACTCTCAAATCTTATGAAGAGTTCGGCAACGAAGGGAGACAATCCCATTGTGGTTCTGTCCGTCTGCCGATAAAATTTCCCGGCGACTCGAAAGAAACTCTCATGCATAGTGAAGTTAACTTAATATATTCCTCCACCAGCATGTCCGATAGCTGGTTATAATGAAGCATGTACCGAAGATACTGAAGAGCTATATCGATAGGGATGCTGTGGAACAACGACTTGTCATCATAAGATATCACGACTTCATTTGGTTTTAAGTTAGTATCTTTGATTCTATTAATGAATTAAATGGAATTTTTCACCGAAAACTAGGAAGTTGAATTTCTAATGTACTGAGCTCTTTCGATAACCATTTGGAAGGTTCATAGGTTGGAAAATCGATACCGGAGACTATCGATCTCATTTCATTTCCCAGTGATGGACCTTCGGGAGGCAACAGATGCAAGGTACAGTTGGATTGGATAAGGTAAGCCTCCTCCTGGTATTCTTCTCATCTATTAAATTAATGCAACTTTTGACTCTACTTTTAAACAGCGTTGTCATACCAGGAAGAGGGCCTTTTGTTATTTATCGATAAGCACCGGTTCTGATGAGATATTACACTCTATCAAAGTATTCGACCTTATCAAGAATAACAATTTTGTTGCCTTTATCTGCTTGTAAATAAAAAACAATATTTCCTCCTCAAATCTCTTACCTGTTTATACGGACAATTCCGCAGAGTGCGCACAGTTAGCCACTCTCTGCGCATAAATACCCCGTAGGGTGGCGAGCTGTGGGTGTTGTACTTGTTGTGTTTATTGCTATGCCACTTGATTGTATCCATGTAATAGCACTTTACTTTCTTGTTTGTGTTTTTAGTGAATTTTCCTTAAAAAAATTCACTAATGAAGAGATCGCGACTTCTGAATTTTGAAAAAAATTCTTCAAATGACTGCGAACTAGGCCCCCTAGAACTCATATTCAAGGTCAGTTTCACTTTTAAATGTATATATATATATATATATATATATATATATATATATATATATATATATATATATATATATATATATATATATATATATATATATATATATATATATATATATGTATCACACCGATAACTCAAACAATCATGGTCCAATTTTGATGAAATTTGGCACATACCTTCCTTTTGCAAGTGGCATGGATAAGTTCGTTAGTCAGAAAAATTGGCCCAGGTTTTTCCGGAAAATTTTGTCTTTTCTTTCGAAAAAAAATATATCCGGAAATAACAAAGTAAGGGCAACCAAATTTAGTAAGCTTGTTTTTGTCATAAAGTATATCCTGTGTAAATTCAGATATATATCTTGAAAAACAAAAAAGTTAGAGGTAAATTAATTTTTCATTAATTAAATCTGATTCAAGAAAGTTCAGACGTCAAAATTGATTGAGTACGAATGAGAGTGAAAAATACTACAAGAAATGACTAAAAAGCTCCTAGATATGTGTCTAAGCCGTTATTTTCCTTGATTTCGTCATAGTATGAGTAAAAAATCTATTGTAAATCGAAATAGTCTTATGTAAATTTTAAAACATTGAACAAATGTATGACGGGATATAGCTGCTAGTAGACACATGTCGAGTATAGCTCAGTGGTTCAAGTCCATATAAATCCGATAATCGAATTCAGTTGACTTCTGCATGACGAGTTCGATTCCTAGTTAGTGACTTTTCTTTTTTCAATTTTTTTAGTCTCATTTTACTTTACCGTTATCTAATTAGTTTGTTGCTATTTCTATGAATTTTTTAGCGAGTTTTTGTATAGAAAATAATTAGACACGAGATGAAAGTTTTAAGACTTAATTCAATTTGAATAGCATATCTGGTTGTTTTTTCTTGCCCTAACTTAGTGAAACCGTTCCATATTTAATACAGTCGTAGACTTTTCCCGTGACTTCACAAGTGCTTGTTTTAGTGAATTTTCTTTAAAAAAAAATTCACTAACGTGGAGATCCCGACTTTTGAATTTTGAAAAAAATTCTTCTAATGAGCGCGAACTAGGCCCCTAGAACCCATATCCAGGGCCAGTTTCAATTATATATATATATATATATATATATATATATATATATATATATATATATATATATATATATATATATATATATATATATATATATATAAAGGGACAATTTACCAAAAATTAGGTCTGTAAGTTGAAAGACAAAACAGTTAGAGGCATTTAAAGAAAAAAAATTGGGGTTTTCTTCAAAACGTAAAAAGTCGCGATTTGAAACGACAAAATTGGCAACATTTAGGCAAAGAACCTGAAAGAAATACGGATTATGTAAAGAGTGTTCAGCAAAACCTTAAGTTTCAGCTTGCCCTTCATTTTAATAAAATATTTCCAGAAAATTCATTTCAAATAGACCCTTTCTCTGATGCTTTGGCAGTAGTTTTAATTAAGTTTATGGTTTAACGGTCTATAATTATTATCTAATTTTCGTAAAGAAAATTCGTTAATGTGGAAACCGCGGCTTTGGAATTCTAGGCCCCCTAGAATCCATATCCGGGTTTACTTTCTGTTTACATATATACAGGGTGACGCATTTCTACGCCAAAGCTCAATATAACTGTTATTATGCGAGATACGTGAAAAAATTGTATACGTTACCTATAGGGTGTTTTGAGCTGCATCTTATAAAATTATTTTAACGACAGGATGGCCCATAAGTGGTTGGTGATACCCACTTTTTTTTTGAACATGCCTTATTGCATTTTTGCATTTTTCATCGAAATATGATGCATGTTTGTAAAAAAAAATCGAGACGCAGTAAGTGCGTTTTAGTAGCGAATTTTCATTAAACGCTTCAAAATTCAATAACGCAATTTGCTATTGACCTAAGGTTCGTCAGCTAGGAAACGAGTTTTCTCGGAAACATTTTAAGTTTCTTTTCGGAAAATTTGTGTACATTTTCAAACAAGTTATGTTGGAAAAATATGGTACATTATTCCTTCTATATAGGTTATACCGGTGACCAAATTGATTCCTGCTTGCATTAAAGAGACATATTTGCTATTAAAAACATTTAAAAAAAATTCACTTCCATAACGCACTTGCTGCGTCCAGACTTTCTATAATTTTTTTACGTTTGTTGACATAATATACTATGATTTTGACTTTTACAGCTTACAGTATGGTAATGCATTGTGAAATAGATAGAAAAGTTATTTTATACCGTTTAGCAGAAGACATTCATGAAAATAAAATAGTTTTACTTAAAAAAAATTACTTTATTTTATTATTTCTATGGAAATATTCCAAAATATAATAACCAGAAAAGCCGACAACCAAAAACATTTAATTAAATGAATATTTCTTTCCACTGCTACTTTATGGAAGGAACATAATTTATTTTTTCATCATTCAAAAAAATATGATTGCGCTAATCGAAATTGGACGCGACAAAAGAATAACCAACAACCTATCAGTGTATAAATTCACAGAAACAATCGAGTGTACCTTTTATAACGAGTATCTGTAAAATAAACAATGGCGGCCTAGGAACAATAGAAATTCAGCAAGATCCGTCAGCTTTGAGTAGATTGTTCAGTTGGAACGCATCCCGACTGCGGTCAGATGTGCTAATAGTGGATATTTTGACAATCAGCGTTGATCACGACAACGTTCCGCAATGTTGAACAGTGAACACACAAACATGATCGAACCTGTCACAGCTTTCAACATGTGCTTTGTTTCTCACAATTTGGATCTGGAGTGGATCTGGACTGTTTGCCGAACTTGTTCGCCAACATTATATTTATCGTTGTCCCCAAAAGTTAATTGCAAATATATAGAGGTTGCCTTTCAAGTTACGGAATCGATTAGTATGCGTTTAGGTTACTTTGTCAGTGACGCTCGTGTGAATGTATAAAGTAGACTGAAAGACGACCCTTTCGTGCCGACCGTTCTGTTTTTCTCGTATCAAAATAATCCCAAACACACGAAAAATATAACTAAATGTGTAAGTATAAAATTTACCGTAATAAATAGTTGCTTCTAGCTTCTCGATGTAAATACAGAATGATAATTTATTGTCCATTAATAAACAAAAAAATCTGGACGCAGCAAGCGCGTTATAGTAGTGAATTTTCATAGAAATTATATGGCACCCAATATTTTTTTATAACTTTTTGTATTTTAACATAGAATTATAGATGTTGGCATATAGTTTTACTTTAATATCGTAACCTTACAACTTGGTTATCATAGATTTTCTACTCTTTGAGATAAAAAAATCCAAAGGAAAACCCATAATTTTCCCGGAAAACCTAGTTAGATTTTCCTGGATAACGAAGTTGTCCAAGCCACTTACAAAAGGAAGGTACATGCCAAGTCAAATATTATCCAAATCGGGCCATTATTTTTTAAATTATTGGTGTGTATATGAGTGAATTTTTTCCAAGAAAATTCACTAAAAACGTTAAAACTAAATTTATATCGATGATTAGTTTCCCGAATTAGATGGGGATTTTGGATTGATCAAAAGTTACGCGAACGACAGCACCCTCCACTCAAATATACAATATTCTAAGCCTGTCTCTTTAGCCCAATTGGATGAGGATCACAGACTCATGGAGGGTTCTGTCTCAGTGGGACTCAAAAAAATATTATACTGACCCAGCACAATGAACAACCGAGTTATTCAAAGTAATGGGTCCCTTTCACTTCTTGGCATTTATGTGGATCGAAATCTCAATTGGCACCAACATGTCACATCAATTGCAGAAGCGGCTGCTAAGAAATTAGATTGGAGGGTGCTGTCGTTAGCGTAACTGTGAACTGGGTTGGATGTGCTAGAGAGGAGGTCATTGATGTGGAGAAGAACCAAAGTAGGGGCTAAAGCTAAACCTTGAGGGACTCCTGCATTACATGGATACAGTTTAGAGGAATGGCCATGCACGACAACGGAAATGCCGGTTGGTGCGGAAATTTTCCAGGTACAGAGTTTTGATGGTAGACCATAGGCCACAGGCCGTAAGTTTATTAAGCTGCGCTGCGTGCTAGACCTGGTTGAATGCTTTGGATATGTCTAGAGCGACAATCTGAGATTCACCGTGTAGTTCCATAGACTTGTTCCAAGAATGGGTGACAAAGGAAAGGAGGTCGGCAGTTGATCTGCGCTGACGGAATTCATACTGCCTGTCGTGGATTAGACTGTGTTTTTCAAGAAATTTTAGTAATTCGGTGTTTATATACTTTTCCATCACTTTAGAGACTACCGAAAGGAGAGAAATAGGCCTGTAGTTGCTAGGAAGCGCTTTGGATCCTTTCTTGGGGACGGGTTGTACTCGAGCAGTTTTCCAGTTACTAGGGAATATGCGTCTATTGTAAGATGTCTGAAACAGAAGAAGTCAGGACAGGAGCAACTTCTGGTGCGCATTTTTTGAGAACAATTTCTGGTTTCTCGTCAAGGCCAGAGGCTTGCTGGTATTAAGAGAAGAGAGCATCTTTCGTACCTTTTTAGTTTTGAAAATGATATCTATCATTTTATGCGCTACATTGTGGACTATTGGTGGTTGAACATTTGGAGGTGGGTTGAGAATAGAACATCGATGCAAAAAGCCCAGCCTTGCCCAGGGCGGTAGAAACAGTTTCATTACCTGAAACAAGAACGTACTCTTGCAGAAATTTCTCGCAATAGATTTAGAAAGGGTCCAGAAGGGTTTTCTGCCGTTGTAGCTTAAGAGGAATTTGTTTTTGATGTGGTTATTTGTTATATTTTAGCCTCAGAAAGAATGTGGACATAGCGGTTTCTTGCGTTGTTAAATGCTTGACGGTTCTCTTGAGTGGGATTGTGTAGAAGCGTTTTGTGAGCTTTGACCTTTTCAAGTCTGGCTTTGTCACATGATTTAGAGAACCAGGGCTTTTGACTGGCTGAAGAGGTTTTCTGTGTAAGTGGAATATATAATTCCATGCGAGCTTGGATAATTTCGGTGACGTTTTGTGAGATATCAGAGGGATCAGGATGAGAGAAGCAGACAGACGTCGATGGAAATGAGGAAAAGTAACCCCGCATTTCGTCCCAGTTCGCGGAGTTGTAGTGCCAAACGATACATGGGTGTGATGACTGTGTGACCTCGGGTTGCATTTCGCAGGAAGCAGTGACGACCATGCCGTGGTCTGAGTGACCAAGGGGGGGCGGTGACTGATGTCTTATAGCATTCAGGTTTTGTTGTAAGAAGGAGATTCAAGGGATTTGAGCTGTATATATATATATATATATATATATATATATATATATATATATATATATATATATATATATATATATATATATATATATATATACATATATATATATATATATATATATATATATATATATATATATATATATATTATATATATATATATATATATATATATATATATATTTATTTATTTATTTATTTATTTATTTATTTATCACACCGATAACTCAAAAAATAATGGACCAATTTTAATAAAATTTACCATGTGCCTTCCTTTTGTAAGTGGCTTGGATAGGTTCGTTAGTAAGGAAAGTGGAGCCTGGTTTTCCGAGAAAATTTTGGTATGTCTTTCGGAAAAAATTTTATCACAAAAAATACAAAACCCATGGTAACCAAATTTGGTACGTAAGGTTACGATATTAAAGGGATACTATATACCAAAACTTATATCTCTATGTTAAGAGAAAAAAAGTTATAAAACATATTTAATGCCAGATCATTTATATGAAAATTCACTCCATAACGCACTTGCTGCGTCCAGACTTTCTTTATAATATCTTTTCTAAATATTCATTTTAGCTATAGGCTATGCTATAACATATCAATACAGAATAAAATTCCACGTCGAATGGTCTAAAAATATGGTGGTCATTCGATTTGAAATAAGAAAGTTATTGGCATTTAAAGTGCAAAAAAGCGAACGGAAATACCAGACAACTAGAATACTATTAATGGCTCCTGATAGGACACTCCTTTGTTAACGCGTTTACTAAGAATACAATTTTCAGCGTTATAAATATTGGTAATAATGACATTTTAGTTGGTAACTCTGTAAAAATTTGTTGAAAAAATGAAATACTCAAAAACAATTGAGAACACGAAAACGACTCAAAATGCATCAGCTTCATAATTTTACGTAGAATTTAAAAAAAGTAATAAAACTCTGGACGCAGCAAGTGCGTTATGGTAGTGAATTTTCATAAAAATGTTTTTAATTGCAAATATGTGTGTTTCCTTTTTAAGAAAGCAGGCATCAATTTTGGTTACCAGTATAACCTATATAGTAAAAACAATGTGCCATGTTTCATAAAAATAACTTTATTGTGTGAAAATGTACAAAAATTTCCAAAAGTAAACTTAAAGTGTTCCCGGAAAAACTCGTTTCTTGGTCAACCTTATAGGTTAATAGCAAATTGAGCTATTCAAATTTGAAGCATTTAATGAAAATTCGCTACCATAACGCACTTGCTGCGTCCCGAATTTCTTTTCTTACATTCATGCATCGCTGAAAAATTCAAAAATGCAATAACATAAGGCGTGTTTGATTAAAAAAAAAGAAAATTTGTATCACCAACGACTTATGGGCCATCCTGTGATTGTAGAAATATTTTTTAAGATGTAGCTCAAGACACCCTATAATTAATATATACAAATTTTCTTCATATCTTGTATAATAACGGATATATTGAGCTTTATTGATTTTTTACGAAAATTCGACAAAAGTTATATACCATTAAACGATAAACTCTATAGCTAAGAGTATTGCCAAGCATCAGAGAAAGGGTCTATTGGAAATGAATTTTCTGGAAACATTTTAGTAAAATGAAGGACAATGACGGTTGAAACTAAGACTTCAGAGTTTGTAAAAGATCCTTCTTGAGACATTTGATTTCCATATCCCGTATTAGATTCAAGTTCTTTGCCTAAATGTTGCCGATTTTGACGTTTTAAATCGCAACTTTGACGTTTTGAGGAAAACCCCAATTTATTTTTCTTTAAATGCCTATAACTTTTTTGTCTTTTGACCTACATAGCTAAATTTTGGTAGGTGGCTTACCTATAAGGATATTAACTAGCGTACCAAATTTGGTTGCCTTTACTTTGTTAATTCCGGAGATATAAATTTTTTTCGAAAGAAAACACAAAATTTTCCGGGAAAACCTGGACAGATTTTCCTGGCTAACGAACTTATCCAAGCCATTTGCAAAAGGAATTTTTCCACCAAATTTAGTCAAAATCGGCCTATTATTTTTTGAGTTATCGGTGTGATACATATATATATATATATATATATATATATATATATATATATATATATATATATATATATATATATATATATATATATATATATATATATATATATATAAATATATATATATAAATATATATATATATATATATATATATATATATATATATATATATATATATATATATATATATATATATATATAAACATATCAAAATTGAAACGGACCCCGGATATGTGTTCTAGGGGGCCTAGTTCGCGGTGATTTGAAGAAATTTTTTCAAAATTCAAAAGTCGGGATCTCCTCATTAGTGAATTTTTTTAAAGAAAATTCACTAATATTTATAGGGTTCTATTTGAAAAAAGGTTAATGTCATTTCCGGTTTAACCGGAAGCTACAGGCCATTGAAAATATTATAAAAAATAGAACGAACCGTATTGTAGCTACAAACAAGATTTCAGATTGATGTCTCTTCTACTTCCCTATAAACTTATAATGAATCAGTTAGATGAATCACCCTGTATATATATATATATATATATATATATATATATATATATATATATATATATATATATATATATATATATATATATATATATATATATATATATATATATATATATATATATATATATATATATATATATATATATATATATATATATATATATATATATATATATATATATATATATATATATATATCATACAATATCTGAAACTGACCTGGGATATGAGTTTCAAGTAGCCTTACTCGATCATAAAAAAATAATTAAATTCAGGTCGCGTATTTTTTCTAAAAAAATTCGACAAAATTACGAAAACTAATAGAGACGAATGTTGCGCACCTGGACAAAAATGTTAATTTTAAGTAAAATTATTAATTCACTAGATATAGGTTAGTAAAAAAAAGTAAATTTTAATTAACTTATTTGAAAAACATGTTCATTATTTTATCCTGGTGTTAAAACACTCTGGCCAAAAGCACCAATTTAACCACTTTTAATTATAACATAACGAAGCATGAATGTTGCTGTGTTATTACTATATAAAATCTTTGATGTTTGTTACTTTATGCGTTGGAAAGTAATAAGTTTTATAACATATTTCGTTGTGTTCACGTAGTTTTATAGCACCGCGCTGTTCCATTTATAGGTATAAATCACAAGTATTTGGGTTCAAAATAAATAAAATTTAATGAAACCATAAACACTCGCTGTAGGACATAGCTACAAGTTTATGATATGTTTTTACTGTTTATTTGTTGATATTTTTATACTGCGTTTAAAAGCCTGTAAGTTAATTTGAGTATATGTCATTTTTTTTAATTATAAAAATATTATTAACTATTTATTTCATGGTACGAGACACAATCCAAAGATAAATAAACAAAAGATAATGCAATGTGACTATACTTCATTTTAATGTACAGTATGTGGCAGAAATAAAACCAATTTAAAATGAGAATAAGCTATAAAGTCGGTCTCTGTAATAAAAAAAAAGTTTGGTACCAGATCATTTCTATGAAAATTCATTACCATAACGCACTGACTGCTTCCATATTTTTTTGGCAAGGAAGTATAAACAGGGGTAGTTTAAAAAAAGTTATTATCTTTCTTTATGTATATTAAATTTACGTTAAAAGTAATTATTTCATAGTCTTGTAAATACATTTTTTAAAGTAATTTCAAAGTCTTCTAAACACACTCTTTTAAAGAATGTATTAGAAGAACTTGAAATTACTAATATTATCTTGGAAAATAAATTTAGTCGCTGTATTTCATCCACCGTTTATATACACATATTTAGAGTTTTTTTGCATAAACATCGTTTGAACAAAAACATAAAAGTTGTGGGATGATACAACCTTAACACCTTTAAATCCTCTAAATAATAATAATAACAATAACAATAATAATAATAATAATAATAATAATAATAATAATAACAATAATACTAATAGTGTTTATTCAGTAAAAAATATTTAATAACCAACTGTAAGTATAGATGCCTTAGAATAAACAGAGAGAGAAATGACCCACGAAGTACTCGTAGTGTGGTAGGTGGTAGTGGATTTTTCCTTTACATGATAGTAAAGGATTTTTTCCCGCCCGAGTAGGTACCACCCCTTACACCAAGGGGCCGGTGAAGCCCCAACGGACGTTTCCTGTTCTGGTGTATGAGTCGGTTTCCCTTATAAACAAAAATGATGATGGCTCCTCCTTGTACAAAAGATTCCGGAGATGAAATACCCCTCCATTCGTATCTCCGGGAGAGGAGTGTGCAGCGGGCGCCGGCATCAAGATTTAACATATCCTTCTCGAATATATGTGGCCTAAATTATAACTTGAACACCGTTCACCATTTCCTCCAGGCTAATATGCCCCAAGTCCTCTTCCTCACCGAAACAATTAGTGCCAAAAAAGCCATTAATCACCTTAATTTCCCGGGGTATGAGCTCCTTACTTCCTTAAAATTGCATGGAGGTGTGTGCGTATACGTCCGTAGCAATCTACCCTGCACCAGATTCCCCAGTTTGGAAGCTGGAAGAAAAGACATACCTTGGATGAAACTCTCTCTCAATGCTGCAACTAAATTCATCTGTGCAGCTCTTTGACTACCTTTCTGAAAAAACCGACTATCTGATTTCTGAATATCCTTCCTCCGAGATAACTATTATTGGTGACTTCAATATCCATAATAAGGAATGGCTAGGATCTTCAAAAACCGATCCACAAGGGAGAGCAGCGGAAGCCTTCGCAGTCAGCAATTCTTTAGCCAGAATGGTTCAGCAACCTACTTACTTTCCTCGCATCCCAACACACAGTTTAAATCCCTTGGATCTCATTTTCACCACAAAACCTGAATGCTATAAGACATCACTCACCGCCCCCTTGGTCGCTCAGACCACGGCATAATCACTGCTTCCTGCGCAATGCAACCCGAGGTCACACAGTCCGCGAACTGGGAGGAAATGCGGGATTACTTTTCCTCATTTCTATGGGCGTCTGTCTGCTTCTCTCATCCTGATCCCTCTGATATCTCACAAAACGTCACCGAAATCATCCAAGTTGGCATGGAATTATTTATTCCACGTACACAGAAAACTTCTTCAGCCACTCAAAAGCCCTGGTTCTCTAAATCCTGTGGCAAGGTCAGACATGAAAAGGTCAAAGCGCACAAAACGCTTCTACACAATCCCAGTCAAGAAAACCGTCAAGCATTTAACGACGCAAGAAACATCTATGGCCGCATTCTTTCTGAGGCAAGAAGCTAGTTTAATAACCACATCAAAAACAATGTCCTCTCAAGCTCCAACGGCATCAAACCCTTCTGGACTCTTGCTAAATCTATTGGGAATAATTTATGCAAGAGAACTTTCCCACCTCTTGCTTCAGGGGATGAAATTGTTTCTACCGCCCTGGCTGAACTTTTTGCCTCTCAACCCACCTCCAAATGTTCAACCATCAACAGTCCCCAATGTGGCGCATAAAATGGCGGATATTATTTTCAAAATTAAAAAGGTACGAAAGATGCTCTCTTCTCTTAATACTAGGAAAGTCTCTGGCCTTGACGATATCACAGTAATTATTCTTTAAAAATGCGCACCAGAACTTGCTCCTGTCCTGACATCTTACAATAGAGGCATATTCCCTAGTAACTTGAAAACGGCTCGAGTACCGCCCGTCCCCAAGAATGGATCCAAAGCGCTTCCTAGCAACTACAGGCCTATTTATCTCCTTTCAGTCGTCTCTAAAGTGATGGAAAAGTATGTAAACACCGAATTACTAAAAGTTATTGAAAAACACAGTCTAGTACACGACAGGCAGTATGGATTCCGTCAGCGCAGATCAACTGCCGACCTCATTTCCTCTGCCACCCATTCTTGGAACAAGTCTATGGAACTACACGGTGAATCCCAGATTGTCGCTCTAGACATACCCAAAGCATTCGACCAGGTCTGGCACGCAGCGCTGCTTAATAAACTTCCGGCTTATGGCCTAGCACCAAAACTCTGTACCTGGACCTCTCCAATCGGAGCATTTTTGTTGTCGTGGATGGCCATTCCTCTAAACTGTATCCAATTATTGCAGGAGTCCCTCAAGGTTCAGCTTTAGCCCTTACTTTGTTTATCCTCCACATGAATGACATCCTCTCTAGCACATCCAACGAAGTTCAGTTACACGTATGACAGCACCCTCCACCCAAATATACTTATATTCTAAGCCTATCTCTTTAGTCCAATTAGATGAGAATCGCAGACACATGGAGGGTTCTGTCTCTGTGGTCTCCAAAAATATTAGACTGGAGAAGTAGAAATATTGTACAATTCAACTCCACCAAATCTCAGTCTTGCTTTCTATCTCATAAGAGATACACCAGCCCTAGACCCATTACAATGAACAACCAAGTTATTCAAAGTAATGAATCTTTTTCACTTGTTGGCATTTCTGTGGATCGAAATCTCAATTGGCACCAACATGTCACATCAATTGCAGAAGCGGCTGCTAAGAAATTAGGTTTCCTCTTCCGGCCTCGCAAATACTTTTCACCAGCTAATCTCTATACCTTATATACTTCGCAAATAAGACCAAACCTCGAATACTGCTCCTACATCTGGGGTGTCGCTGACGCTTCTCCACTCGCTATCCTGGACTCCATTGAGAAGAGAGCTATACGTCTCATCGGTGACCCTACGCTCACCCAAATGCTGTCATTCCTTGCACACCGATGTGCCGTTGCTGACCTCTCTCTCTCTTTTATAGATATCTGCACGGGAACTGCTCAGAGGGGTTTTCTTCCATAGTTCCTCCACCTGCTGCCCCCAACAGATCTACCAGGGGAACAGAGCGAATGCACCCTTTTACTGTCCAGGTCAACAGACATAGAACATCTTTTTATGGCCGCTCTTTTTCCCGAGGACTTCCAAGTTGTGGAATTCCTTGCCGGCACATGTTTCCCTTCTCCTCCGAACCTCGAAACCTTCAAGTCCAGAATTAACAAGTTGCCTCTTTCCTCCTTGTTGACACCCACCGTACGATAGTGTTTAGGCTGTGAGCCCTCGTGGTGTGTTGTTGAAATGAAAAAAAAAAATACTTTTTTGTGAGTTTACATAATCACTATGTGGTATCCTGTAAAACTTACAACATACATTGCCACTTATGCAAATAAAGACTGGCGGAGCACCCGGACAACCTCGTGTATCTCCTGCGATTGCAGCCCACCATCTCAGGTACACAATCCTAAGCTTAACTTAAATGGTCAGATATCACTTCTATTTGAGTTATCAGTGCATCTACACCTAAATGATACACACGCGCGCCCGCACATCAAGCAAACACATACACATTCACACATATACACACAAAAACACACACACACACACATACACACACTCAAACCCAAAAAGCATACCAGTCACAGAAACAAGATCCTCAGGAAATAAAGCAAAAGGTCATATAGATAAAATTTCAAACGTATATCAGATACAAATACATACACATAAAGAAACGACTAAAATCATCAATGTCGCAACCAAACCAGCAAAATCTACCCGACCGGAACCCACAAAAATCAAAAGTTGACAATATGATTTGCTTCGCTTCTTGACACTGTCGTAAGCCATATGCTCAATTAGTCTTTGAAATGTTTTAACAGAACACATTCTCTCAGTTTCTGAGGGATCAAGTTATGAAACTTTTGCCATATATAAATATGGCTTCGCTGACCAACCCCTTTCCTACACCTATCCTTCCTGCACTGCTTTATATGTCGGCTCTCATATCGATGGTCTGGAGAGGTAAACGCCTCAGCATGTTTATAACGCTCCAGTAATGTCACCTGAAAGTACAGTTTTCTACAGTGTAGAACGCCAGATTCCCTAAATAGATCTTCACTTGGGTAGGTTAAAGATTTTTGGTATAATATCCTAACTACCCATTTTTGCACCACGTCTAATATAAGTTATTCCTTACTCCACCCCAACCAATTATTCCATAAGATAACTGGGACTGTAATAGTGCATAATATAGGATCTTCATTTCTCTGATGCTTAAATACTCCCTTAAAAACTGAAACTTATAGAGCAAAGATGCCCACAAGTTGATCCACTTGTTTACCCTACCTGAGGTGTCTGTCTATTACAATGCCCAAACACCGTATACTTTCTGCCTGATTAATTTTAAGAACTTTTTGGGCCTCAGTTTAGTAAGTTTTTATACAGACGTTGATACTACAAATTTCTTAACAATGACACTTTTATACTTTGGCAGACTTCAAATTTTGATCATTAGACAATTTACTATAAGATATTCCTTCTTTCTGTCTTCAAGTAAAACCAATCCATTTCCATCACTCTCTATTACACCGTTACTCTTTCCAATACTTAAATTTTCTATTTTATCCAAATATTGACATTAAATTAAAGACAATAAGTCATTTGTATACAGATTGAACAAAGTAGGTCCCAAAACACTACCCTGTGGACCTCCCGATCGTCAACATATAGCCCTCCTACCCGAACCCGTTGTTTTCTCTCAGACAAACAGCTTTCAACTAGCTTTTTTTTAATTTCAAGAACACACCACGAGGGCTTACAGCCTAAATACTATCGTACCGTGGGTGTCGACAAGGAGGAAAGAGGCAACTTGTTAATTCTGGACTTGGAGGTTTGGAGGTTCGGGGGAGAAGGAAAAACATGTGCCGGCAAGGAATTCCACAACTTGGAAGTCCTCGGGACAAAAGAGCGGGCATAACAATATGTTCTATGTCTGATGACCTGGACAGTAAAAGGGTGCATTCGCTCTGTTCCTCTGGTAGATCTGTTGGGGGCAGCAGGTGGAGGAACTATGGAAGAAAGCTCCTCTGAGCAGTGCTCATGCACATATCTATAAAAGAGAGAGGTCACCAACAGCACCTCGGTTGGCAAGGGATGGCAGCCTTTGGGTAAGGGTAGGGTCACCGATGAGACGTATAGCTCTCTTTTGAATGGAGTCCAGGATAGCGAGTGTAGAAGCGGCAGCAGCACCCCAGATGTGGGAGCAGTATTCGAGGTTTGGTCTTATTTGTGAAGTATATAAAGTATAGAGATTAGCTGGTGAAAAATATTTGCGAGCCCGGAAAAGGAAACCTAATTTCTTAGCAGCCGCTTCTGCAATTGATGTAACATGTTGGTGCCAATTGAGATTTCGATCCACAGAGATGCCAACAAGTGAAAAGGACTCTTTACTTTGAATAACTTGGTTGTTTATTGTGATGGGTCTAGGGCTGGTGTATCTCTTATGAGAAAGAAGGCAAGACTGTGATTTGGTGGGGTTGAATTGTACAAGATTTCTACTTCCCCAGTCTAATATTTTTTGGAGATCCGCGGAGATAGAACCCTCCATTAGTCTGCGATCCTCATCTAGTTGGGCTAAAGAGACAGGCTTAGTGTATTGTATATTGGAGTGGAGGGTGCTGTCGTCCGCGTAACTGTGAACTGGGTTGGATGTGGTAGAGAGGAGGTCATTGATGTGGAGTAGAAACAAAGTAGGGGCTAAAGCTGAACCTTGAGGAACTCCTGCATTAATTGGATACAGTTTAGAGGAATGGCCATCCACGACAACAGAAATGCTCCGGTTGGAGAGGAAATTTGCTGTCCACGTACAGAGTTTTGGTGGTAGGCCATAGGCCGGTAGTTTATTAAGTAGCGCTGCGTGCCAGACCTGGTCGAATGCTTTGGATATGTCTAGAGCGACAGTCTGGGATTCACCGTGTAGTTCCATAGACTTGTTCCAAGAATGGGTGACAAAGGAAAGGAGGTCGGCAGTTGATCTGCGCTGACGGAATCCATACTGCCTGTCGTGAATTAGACTGTGTTTTTCAAGAAATTTTAGTAATTCGGTGTTTATATACTTTTCCATCACTTTAGAGATGACTGAAAGGTGAGAAATATGCGTGTAGTTGCTAGGAAGCGCTTTCGATCCTTTCTTGGGGACGGGTTGTACTCGAGCAGTTTTCCAGTTACTGGGGAATATGCCTCTATTGTAAGATGTCTGAAACAGACGAGTCAGGACAGGAGCAAGTTCTCGTGTGCATTTTTTGAGAACAATTGCTGGAATCTCGTCAAGGCCAGAGGCTTTCCTGGTATTAAGAGAAGAGAGCATCTTTCGTACCTTTCTAGTTTTGAAAATGATATCCGTCATTTTATGCGCGACATTGGGGACTGTTGGTGGTTGAACATTCGGAGGTGGGTTAAGAGTAGAATTGCCGGCGAACAACGAGGCAAAAAGTTCAGCCTTGCCCAGGGCGGTAGAAACAATTTCATCCCCTGCGACAAGAGGTGGGAACGTGCTCTTGCAGAAATTATTCCCAATAGATTTAGCAAGAGTCCAGAAGGGTTTACTGCCGCTGGTGCTTAAGAGGACTTTATTTTTGATGTGGTTATTAAACGAGTTTTTTGCCTCAGAAAGAATGCGGACATAGCGGTTTCTTGCGTCGTTAAATGCTTGACGGTTTTCATGACTGGGATTGTGTAGAAGCTTTTTGTGCGCTTTGACCTTTTCAAGTCTGGCCTTGTCACAGGATTTAGAGAACCAGGGCTTTTGAGTGGCTGCAGAGGTTTTCTGTGTACATGAAATAAATAATTCCATGCCAGCTTGGATAATTTCGGTGACGTTTTGTGAGATATCAGAGGGGTCAGGATGGGAGAAGCAGACAGACGCCCATGGAAAGGAGGGAAAGTAATCTCGCATTTCGTCCCAGTTCGTGGAGTTGTAGTGCCATACGATACGTGGTGTGATGATTGTGTGACCTCGGGTTGCATTGCGCAGGAAGTGCCCATGCCGTGGTCCGAGCGACCCAGGGGGGCGGTGACTGATATCTTATAGCAGTCAGGATTTGTAGTAAGAAAGAGATCCAAGGGATTTGAGCTGTGTGTTGGGATGCGAGGAAAGTAAGTAGGTTGCTGAACCATATTGGCTAAAGAATTGCTGACTGCAAAGGCCTCCGCTGCTCTTCCTTGTGGATCGGTTTTTGAAGATCCTAGCCATTCCTTATTATGTACATTGAAGTCACCAAGAAGAGTGACCTCGGAGGAAGGATATTCAGAAATCAGATGGTCGGTTTTTTCAGAAAGGTAGTCAAAGAGCTGGACAAAGTTGTTGTCAGAAGGTGACCGGTAAATGCAACAGATGAATTTAGTTGCAGCCCTGAGAGAGAGTTTTATCCATAGTATGTCTTTTCTTCCACTTTCTAAATTGGGGAGTCTGGTGCAGGGTAGATTGCTACGGACGTACGCGCATACGCCTCCATGCAATCTAAAAGAAGTAAGGAGCTCATACCCCGGGAAATTAAGGTGATTAGTGGCTGTTTTGGCACTGGTTTGAGTTTCGGTCAAGAAGAGGAGTTGGGGCCTATTAGCCTGCAGGAAATGGTGGACGGAGTTCAGGTTAGAATTTAGGCCACATATATTCGAGAAGGATATTGTAAATCTAGATGGTGGCGCCCCCTGTACACCCCTCTCCCGGAGATCCAAATGGAGGGGTATTTTGCCTCCGGAATCTTTTGTACAAGGAGGAGCCATCATCATTTTTGTTTATAAGGGAAACCGACTCATACACCAGAACCTCCTCGGGCGTGAAAAAATCCTTTACTGTCACGTAAAGGAACATTCCACTACCACCTACCATATTGCAAGTATACCACACCAGCCAACTATTAAAGAGCTGACCAGCTTTGGAACTTGCTTCAGTGTGATCCCTCTCACTCCTTAAGCCTCTAACTTTTTCAGCAGAATACGATGGTTAACAGTGTCGAAGGCCCTGGCCAAGACGACAAAAACGCAGAGTTTGCAGTCAAACAAGCGATGGCATCGCTAGTTGACTTAGTCTCTCGTAGTCCGCATACAAATACCGCTAGACACTACAGATAATAAAAATCTGTGGCTAATGGATCCAACGATGCGAGGCCAAACATCAACATCAACAATAACAACAAACATTATTCTAACTAATAATATTAACCGCTCACTACATAATTTCCGCTCTTTTATTGTTTTCAATAATACTTACTATTTCTAGTTCAGTTTGAATGCTCCTCGTATCATATCTAAAAGACAGATATCTTGGTAGCACCAAACATAGGTATAGTATATCACTGATAATCTATCAATTTTGGTCTCCCAGAATTGATTTAGTATAACACGAAGAAACGGCATAAATAACATTATCACGTAGTTTTCCCGGATGCGCTTAACAGTTTTATTTGTTTCTTGGTAAGCGTTTTCTCTTTTACTATTTCCTTGGTGTTTATCAGTACCGTCTGTTTATTGATATTATGAAAGCTGTTTTTTCCTGATCGGTCCCGCCGATGTGTCTGGTCATATAATTTATTACCCACGTTAGTTTTCTCACATTCAAAGAAAAATAACACCCTTCAGTCGCTTGATTTAGTGCCAAAAAGTGTTGAGTGTTTTAACTATAAATATACGTCTAATCGAATAGTGTTCAATTTTGACTACGAAACATTATACTGGAAACCATTCCTCATGCTTTCAGTAGAAGTTAAATTAAGCTCAGTACCATTGTAACTAATAAAAGCAGCAATAAAAAAATTCGGGACGCAGCAAGTGCGTTATAGTAGCGAATTTTCATAAGAATTGTACATTATTATTATACAGTATATTAGTAAAGTTAATACCTTAAACTTACACAGACGTTGAAGATCGATTTTAGAGGTTCTAGAACGCGCACATTTGAAGAATTCTTTCGAAAGTGTTACCATCGATATCTCTCTATTATCAAAACAATCTTGTGCTTTAACTTCCTTTGATAAAAATGCCCAAAATTCAATTTTCTATGATGCTAAATAATTAAATTTTGCTATATCTGTATATAGTGTAAGTATCTTTAAAATAAACTTGTATTACGGATTTCATTAATGTTATACAAAAGATGTCCAGAAGGAAACTTAATTCATATTTAGAAAAGTAAAGTATCTGCCAAATTATAAGCGTAGCAGTTATTTTTCCTTATGGTCGCCAGTATGATTTCGGTTTAGTCAACCTAATCAAACCGGTTTTTTCAATACCGACAATCACGAAATTATAATTTCAGACTCAAAGGTGACAAACTTATTTAGGCGTTTTAAACAAAAATGAGATCTTGTTTAAAACGCATGAAACCTATGCACTATTGTTTCTCCAAATATAAAAATAAAACATTAAAAACACACATTCATCGAGCAGGATTCGACCGCGTAACCTTCTGCTTATGAGGCAAGCGCGGCGCCTCTCAGCCATCTAGGCATAAGTCAAGTAACCTTTTGTTTACATGATACATTAGATCCGCTTCATGCCTGGCATATTATATTCAAAGTATACGTGACAATTATTTACATAATTAGTAGAATTACCATTGAAACACAACCCAGGACTGTTTCGGTCCTATATGACGTCTTACGTTTAAGTTTGAAGATAAAAGAAAATTTTTTAGAATCATTTTCATAGAGACATGTCTTGATTTTGTTTACATTTCTACTATATTATGCGACAGCATAATATATCTATGCTGCGCTAAAACTGTATTTGAGGCCGTTCATAAAGCTACAAATATAGTGTCTTTTAATAATTGATTGAATCCACCAGTTAAATAACAACGATTTGGCAAATTTTTAATTTCATGTCGTCTGTCATTTTCCATACTTGAGGCTGAGATTTCAGGATTGTTGGTTCGGGTAGTATGTTTTATGCCTGGTATATATTTAGTTGGTTACCATTGATGTATGGCTTATACCTGTTATATGAATCAATTTACACGTGGCAGTTAACTACTCTACCTGTCAGGCATTGGTCTTTAACCACTAAGTCGTCTCAACGCATTTCTTTGGGATTTTATTTTTAATTTGGAAAAAATTCTAAATACTGTGTACCAAATTACTTCAAATTCAGAACAGGTTTACTTGCACCGTTTCTAGCCACATGTAAAGTCTAATTCGAGTTACTCTGATACTTACAAAAAGATAGCGTTTTCAAACAGTTTTCCCCGATTTTCCACCGGAAAAACTTGAGCATAAAGGCTGATTAACGAACTCGACCTCGGTTTTCGCCCAAACAATTGTATTTTAATAAAATTCGGTAGAAGTGTTGCGATGTGAAAGGTCTTATTACGCACTAAAACTCAACTTCTTAGGTTTATAAAAAATCGAGTAATTCAATTTTGAAACATTTCATTAAAATTCGCTACCATAACACACCGTAAAGTCAAACAATTTTTTAGAAACCTTAAAAGGCCAATAACTGTGTAGTTTACTTGGGTCAGGGTCGCTCATGTAATTATTTTATACTTTAAAGTAAGAACTTTGGGGCACCTGGCGGACCTCACTGTACAATTATGTCAAAAAAGTTAATAATCGTGGGAACAAAAATGGATACCAACGAAAATAAATCATTACCAATATCGGCGGACACTGAGGACCCCAAGAGAAACTCAGGAAAAACCGGCGACGGTGTTGGTTGGTGCATATTTGCTGATTTGACCAGGCCACAGTGGTTTGGCTGAGCGGTCGGCTAATGTAGAAAAACCCTGGGAGGCGGCACAGCTTATATTTATAGAGGCAAAGAACCTTCCTAGGCCTGTCAGGGCGCTGCTGTAGATACCGAGGCCTAAAGAGGAACCGAAAAAAATAATCGCAAGAATGAGTATACAGAACCACGGCATAAATACCTGGCGAGTCGTTGGCCAGAAAGAAGATCTGAGGGGCAACAGCTCATTGTGCTTATGGTTCGAAGATCCTGGAACAAACTGGGGGAGATACAGAGCGCACGTTAACTTCAGCCGAGTGACCTTCAGAGTCCTCGGAAGGAAAAAAAAACGTAGGAAGAGGAAGTAATGGTTGAGGACAGTACAAATTAATCTCCACCATACAAGGGCGGCTTCGGCAGCATTTAGTGCATATATAAAAGAAGAAGGCATATAAATTGCCTTGACCATGGGTCGTTAAAGGACAGATCAGAGGACTGGGGAAAGTTGGGGGATGGGTCATTGAACACCCAGCCGAGGACAAACCCAGGATCTGCGTCGTAGCCAAAAGTAACATGAAAATAATACCACTATGAGATTTTTGCCACAAAGACTTTGTGGCCGTCAAACTGTAAGTCAAGGAAGGAGGGGGCGAGAGGAAGCTTGTATTGACATCCACGTAACTTCCTTACGGCCAACCGGACTCACCACCAACTGAAGACTGGTAGAATACTGTCTGATGGAACGATGGCAGTGGGGTGCGACGCCAACGCTCACCATATTGTCTGGGTCAGCAGTGACACGAACAAGAGAGGTGAGTCATTAATCGAATAAATTGATAAATAAACTGGAAATAGCTAATAAAGACAATGGCCTTGCTTCGTATAAGACGAAGGAAGGTAATTGATATAACCATGAGCACAATGGTAGCTTGCAACTTGGTGGAAAAATGGCATGTGTCAGAGTAACCACTACTCTCTGACCATAGGTATATCTAGTTTAACATCAAACTGGGGAAACCAGGTCCTCAGAAATACAGGGACCCAAAGTAAACCGATTAGGACCTGTACAAAAGATGTCTTAAGGAAGAACTCGAAAGATGCTCGAGCCAGACAAAGACTCATATCCAAGTAGAAATTGTAGAAGAAAACCTTCCCAAGGCCATCATTGGGGAATTTGAGGCAAGCTGTCCTGAGCGAGAGAGACTTAAAAGACGCACCCTGGTGGCACGAGTGACTCTCTCAGATCCGGGCGGATGTCAGACGACGTTTTAATGTGACTAAAAGAACAGGGGAGTGGAAAGAATACAAGACGTCACTTACCGAGTACAACAAAGCGGTCAGGCGAGCTAAAAGATACTCTTGAAAGAGGTTCTGTGACGGCCTGGAAAAAGTCCTTGAGAGTGCTAGGCTCCAAAAGGCACTATCCAATGAGCAAAAGGAGAAAATCAGATTCCTTAGAAAGATTGATGGCAAATGGAGACCGCGGGGGGAGACGCTGGAAATATTGCTGCAGACGCACTTCCAGGGATCCGCTACTTAAATTTAATGATAACGAAGCCAGTGAGAACTGTTGAGTTTGCTAAGGAGACCGCCAAGGTGGAACTGGAGCTAGTAAGGTTATAAATTAAAAAATAAATAAATAGGGGATAGAAGAATTTCAACCATTTAAATCTCCAGGAAGGGATGATATCTGCCCAGAACTACTTGCGCACATTCTGTGTTTGTTGCTCCGGACAAGTCTTGCTCTAGGGTACGTACCCTGGATGTGTATGGAAATAAAAGTATTATTCATTCCCAGGCCGGGAAAGGGATCCTATGGCCCAGCGAGATCCTTTAGGTCCATCAGCTCATACCGTGTGAACAGGCTTTACATAAGGTGGTTAGAAAGATGTAAAGACATTCAGGGATAAATAATTTGCAATGTTTATTCCTAGACATACAGGGGGTCTTAGACAACACCTCTCTTCTATCCATTAAGAGAGCAGTGGAAAATAGGGGGATCCAATCGGTAATTTCCCAATGGGTCTCCAACATGTTGGAACACAGAAACATATATGCCTCAGTCAACGAAGAAACCGCTAGAGTGCGGGCTACGCGGAGATGCCCGGAGTGGGTTATACTTTCTCCTCTGTTGCGGTGCCTAGTGGTGAACGAACTCCCGCGGGATCTAAACATGGCTGTAGGCTATGCAGATGACATAATCATTATAACATCTGGAAAGTGTGGAGGCAGACGATGCAGAAACTATAAAACTTGTAGAAAAAATGTGCGGTAAAGAGGGTCTGGCGGTAAATCTGCTGAAAACCTCTGTCGTGCCATTCCAAAAGAAAAGAAACCAGGGAGGGCTCAAACAGCTGTGCCTATATGACACCTCCATACCAAGCGGTCAGGTATCTAGGGGCAACCATAGCACATTGACATTCATACCGCACTTGGAGAGGATAACTGATAAAGCTATGGGGGCCTTATTGACCTGTCGGAGAATGTTTTCTAAAAAAACCGGGACTATTACCACGTATGACCCATTGGATATACCTGAGAATGGTTAGATCCACCATCACGTGTGCTTCATTAGTGTGATGGGATAAAACCTACACACAGCATGGCAGGAAAAAGCTAAGCAAGGTATAACCAATGGCCTTCCTGAGCATTACTGGGGCGATGACAACGACGCCCACAGCGGCTATGGAAACCATGCTGAACCTGCCGCCACTAGCCCTAGCTGTGGAAACGGAGGCGATTATGGGGGCCTATAGACTGAATACCAACCCAGAAGAAAGAAATTCGCGGGATCGTCATACCAACATCCTAAGAACAATAGATGATAATCACACTCTGGGTATGACCTCAGACAGGGTAAAGAGAACCTATCGCACAACTATACCGTACGAGACAATTATCCCGACTCGGGACGACTGTATAGATGAGAACAGCCCAAATCTCAATGGAACTGTCGATTTCACCGACGGGGCCAAAAGAGCAGACGGAGCAGGATGCGGTATATATGGGGCACCAGACCGGGATGCAGGATAGTTGTCAACCTGGGTCGGTATGCAACCGTATTCCAGACAGAAACACTAGCAATAATGATGTGTGCACAAATGCTACTGCAGAGGAATTACAGAGGCAAGATAATCTTTATAGCTATTCTCAACCAAGCAGTCCTAAAGGCGCTGGGTACAGAAAATCGCGGTCAAATCTAGTACTTGACTGCATCCGCAACCTTAACCAGCTGGCGGCAAGTAATATCGTAAAGATGGTCTTGGTACCTGCGCACGCGAATGTAAAGGGCGACGAGGTAGCAGACCTGCTCGCAAAAGAAGGGCGAGCAAGGCCTCTGAACGGGCCAGGACCATACTGCGGAGTTGCATGTAAAACCGCAAGACATGATATCGAAACAATGGTGAAAGTTTGGCATCTGGAATACTGGAACATATCTCCTGGACAAAGGAAGACAAAAGCCCTCTCTACGGAACCATCCAGCCAAAGAGCAAAAGATCTGCTCAAGCTGAGCAGGAAAGAACTAAAACTATTGACAGAAGTGATAACAGGTTACGGTCATATGAAGAAACACCTCTATATATTAGGGATTGAATCAGGCCCAATGTGCCGAGAATGCGGAAAAAAGGAAGAAACTCTACTACATTTTTTTTTTATATCAACAACACACCACGAGGGCTTACAGCCTAAATACTATCGTATCGTGGGTGTCGACAAGGAGGAAAGAGGCAACTTGTTAATTCTAGACTTGAAGGTTTGGAGGTTCCGAGGAGAAGGAAAAACATGCACCGGCAAGGAATTCCACAACTTGGAAGTCCTCGGGACAAAAGAGCGGGCATAAGAAGATGTTCTATGTCCTGTGACCTGGACAGTAAAAGGGTGGATTCGTTCTGTTCCCCTGGTAGATCTGTTGGGGGCAGCAGGTGGAGGAACTATGGAAAAAAGCTCCTCTGAGCAGTGCCCGTGCCGATATCTATAAAAGAGAGAGAGAGAGAGGTCACCAACGGCACGTCGGTGGGCAAGGGATGGCAGCCTTTGGGTGAGGGTCGGGTCACCGATCAGACGTATAGCTCTCTTCTTAATGGAGTCCAGGATAGCGAGTGTAGAAGCGGCAGCAACACCCCAGTTGTGGGAGCAGTATTCGAGGTTTGGCCTTATTTGTGAAGTATATAAGGTATAGAAATTAGCTGGTGAAAAGTATTTGCGAGCCCGGAAGAGGAAACCTAATTTCTTAGCAGCCGCTTCTGCAATTGATGTGATATGTTGGTGCCAATTGCGATTTCGATCCACAGAAATGCCAACAAGTGAAATGACTTGGTTGTTTATTGTGATGTGTCTAGGGCTGGTGTATCTCTTATGAGATAGAAAGCAAGCCTTAGCTTTGGTGGGGTTGAATTGTACAAGAGTTCTACTTCCCAAGTCTAATATTTTTTGGAGATCCTCGGAGACATAACCCTCCATGAGTCTGCGATCCTCATCTAATTGGGCCAAAGAGACAGGCTTAATATATTGTATATTTGAGTGGAGGGTGCTGTCGTCCGCGTAACTGTGAACTGGGTTGGATGTGCTAAAGAGGAGGTCATTGATGTGGAAAAGAAACAAAGTAGGGGCTAAAGCTGAAACTTGAGGGACTCCTGCATTAATTGGATATAGTTTAGAGGAATGGCCATCCACGACAACAGAAATGCTCCGGTTGGGGAGGAAATTTGCTGTCCAGGTACATAGTTTTGGTGGTAGGCCATAGGCCGGAAGTTTATTAAGCAGCGCTGCGTGTCAGACCTGGTCGAATGCTTTGGATATGTCTAGAGCGACAATCTGGGATTCACCGTGTAGTTCCATGGACTTGTTCCAGGAATGGGTGACAAAGGAAAGGAGGTCTGCAGTTGATCTGCGCTGACGGAATCCATACTGCCTGTCGTGTATTAGATTGTGTTTTTCAAGAAATCACTTTAGAGACGACTGAAAGGATAGCAGTAGGCCTGTAGTTGCCGGAAGTGCTTTGGATCCTCTCTCAGGGACGGGTTGCACTCGCGCAGTTTTCGAGTTACTAGGGAATATGCCTCTGTTGTAAGATGTCTGAAATAGACGAGTCAGGACAGGAGCAAGTTCTGGTGCGCATGTTTTGAGAACAATTGCTGGGATCTCGTCAAGGCCAGAGGCTTTTCTGGTATTAAGAGAAGAGGGCATCTTTCGTACCTTTTTAGTTTTGAAAATGATATCCGTCATTTTATGCGCGACATTGGGGACTGTTGGTGGTTGAACATTTGGAGATGGGTTGAGAGTAGAATTGCCGACGAACAACGAGGCAGAAAGTTCAGCCTTGCCCAGGGCGGTAGAAACTATTTCATCCCCTGAGACAAGAGGTGGCAACGTGCTCTTGCAGAAATTATTCTCAACAGATTTAGCAAGAGTCCAGAAGGGTTTGCTGCCCTTGGAGCTTAAGAGGACTTTGTTTTTGATGTGGTTATTTAACGAGTTTCTTGTCTCAGAAATAATGCGGACATAGCGGTTTCTTGCGTCCTTAAATGCTTGAAATTTCTTGACTGGGATTGTGTACAAGCGTTTTGTGAGCTTTGACATTTTCAAGTCTGGCCTTGTCACAAGATTTAGAGAACCAGGACATATAATGTACCACTGCGAGACATTTATAGAAGTACATTGCAGGTTACCAGGGAACGAAAGGGTGAACTTAGAAACTCTAAAGATTGTTCACTACAGGATAATACTGGACTTTGTCAAAGAAACGGACATCCTAGAGTAGGGTGGATCCGGGGACACAATAGGCCAGAGATGACGCGGTGCATGGTTTCCCCTGTATAATAATGATAATAATAATAGAGAATATTGCATACATTCTCAAAGTGTTACTAATAACCCTGTACTGCTGAAAAGTTTCTTGGCAATCATATTAATTGGAATAGGTACAGCGGAAATTCTATCTCGAGGCAATAATGTTTTTAGTAATTCAGAAATAAGTGGTCGCCAAATCTAACAAAATTATATCACAAATCATGCACATAACGTTCGTTGCTTATAAATAGAACATTTATTTATACTCTGCGTTCAGAAAACCCAATTTCTCGAATTAAAAATATATACGTATAATAAACACATATTTATGCTATGTGCTGTTTGTCCCAGTTTCCGATATTAAACATTTTATCTCCTTAACCCTGACAACGCTTATAAAACGTTACACTTTGACAGGGACATTAATTAGAATCAAATGCTTTGCAGGAGAAATTAAGTTGAGTGGTCGGTACATACTGCCTCCAATTCACCAATGAACCTGAGTTTTACACATGTAGAGCTGAATGTAATTCACTTTTGAAATAACTCCACAGAATTTCGTGCAAAAGATCGAAAGTAAGCTCTGACATACCAGTGTGACGTACGAATTAACCTCGGTATCTCTAATTCGATTCTCCTCTACTGTATTTCTCTCTGACTGGCTCTCTCTCTCTCTCTCTCTCTCTCTCTCTCTCTCTCTGTCTCCTGGTCTCTCTGACATGAACCGTCCTAATTTAATTGCTTCTTGTAGATATCAAACACTAAATACGGATTATCAAATTACACGCGACTAATTTACTAAATCTGGATTAATATGAGCTAAAACTTAGTAAATTAGCATGTCGTTTCGTGTTGATTTGTTCACATAGCTGCGATATATTCTTGGTAACATTTGGTTCTAAGGATTTGTTGTTAACAAATATACTTATCATTTGCACCTTATATTTTGAGGGCATTATTTCTCTACCAGGAAGACATGTGTCTCGAAGATTTAGGTTTTTTTTTACCACAAAACAGGTGTGTACTGGTTTAAATAGTTGAAGAATACTTACATATATACATACATATTTATTACCTTCAAAGCTTACAAGTAGTGGCGTGCGGTCCATGGAAGCATTGCTTTCCTTAAAATAACGACCACATACCTACTTAAAAATAATTTGTATTAAACCGCATTATTTAAAATCCATTTTGTATTTTAAATATTAAATTTCAAATTCTAAAACTAATTTATCTATTACAATTTTTAATTCGCAAGCTCACACATAATTATTTATTATGCATCATACTGTACTTGTATATGCGCTCTGCGCTCTTGGCAAGAACGTCGTCCCAGTAAACCGACCGCCAACCAACAGCATGAACCTGATACTACGAGAGTGGATGCAATGACTTCAGTTAAATACACGTAGCCAGCAGGCCACATAATAAGAAACCCTTGCTCGATGCTCGACGCAATGTACGTGTATTCCAACATGTAGAACGCGTTGGAAGACCCGATGCACGTACAACGTGAATGTCTCTGATTATTTCGTAGAAATAAGCAGTTGACTAAGTTAAATACATTGGCATTTTATGATTATTAATATGGCTGCAACTAGATCAGCTTTTAACAGCGGCGTCGGTGGGGGTGGGAATTTACAAACTTTACGAACAAGTGGTAATAATAACTGTGATTGTATTGTGTGTTTTTTGATAACCAAAGGATTTTCAGCTTTATCGTTTGCTGAAAAACTTGCTATTAATAATAAAGGTAGGCCGAAACCTACTCTAAAAAACTTAAATACAAGAATTAAAACATGTATTCGACATTTCAACGCGGAAAAAACTTATAAACAATATGAATGGTTAACAGGAATAAACTGTTTTGTTGGCCTGGTAGTCTATTTGTGACTGAAAGGGGGTGTGGAATAAAAGTGGGTTTTCCGACTTGAATAATCTACATAAAGTAGTAAAATGACATGTTATGTCTAAAGCGCATTTACAGACCATTTTAAAATTAAGTGTCTTTGAAACAAATGCGAATTGAACACGCCGTTGACAAGCAGATAGAAATTAGTCATCGCCAACACAATGAACTGGTTGATAAAAACAGAAACATATTAAAAAGACTTATTGATGTTGTGTGTTTTCTTGGTCAGCATGAATTGGGGTTCAGGGGTCATGACGAAACAACTACATCTGCAAATAGAGGAAACTTTCAAGACCTAGTTTCTTTAATAGCCAAATACGACATTTGTTTAAACAATCACTTGGAACAGTCTAACGTTTTTCGTGGGACATCAAATCGCATTCAGAATGACTTAATTGCGGCTGCTGCCACTATTATTTTGAACAGAATTAAATCTGAAATTAAACAGACTCGTTTCATTGCTATTGTTCTAGATGAAACAACCGACGTAACTAATTTAAGTCAACTATCTGTAGTAATACGCTATGTAAAAATGGATGGGAACAAGAAAGATTTTTAGGCTTTAAAAATGTGACAGAAGATCGTACCGCAAACGCTCTATATAAAATTGTGCTTAATATTATGAAAGATATTGAGGAGACTGATAATAAATTAATTGCCCAACGCTATGATGGGGCTGCTGTTATAGCCGGACATTTAGGAGGTCTTCAAGCTAAAGTGCGGGAAACGTTTTCCAGTGCTCTATTTGTACACTGTTGTGCTCATAAATTGAATATAATTTTATCCCATAAATCATATTAAAGAATGTAAGGTGTTTTTTTGCTACCCTAAGTGGAATGACTGCTTTTTTTCCAAATCTATGAAGCGCACACAAGCGTTAGACTCAATGGAACCTGCAACCCGATGGAATTACAACGGCAGACTTGTGTGAACTATATTTGAACACCGTGAATCGTTAATTGAACTTTTTGAAAACATAATAGAAAACCCTAAGTGGACTGGCTGCTTTTTTCCAAATCTATGAAGCGCACACATGCTTTAGACTCAATTGTTAAAAAACGTTTACCCAATTTAGCTGCAAGCCGATGGAACTACAACGGCAGATTTGTGTAAACTATATTTGAACACCGTGAATCGTTAATTGAACTTTTTGAAAACATAATAGAAAATAGCAAAAATTGGGATGCAGAAACAATAAATAGTTCTAGACGATTTTTGGATGGTTTGAAAAGAGACTTTAATTTTTTACTTAATATATTTTCGGAAATATTTCCGTTTTTAGATAATGTATTTAACATATTGCAATGTAAAACAAATGACATTGGTTTTTGCCTGAAGAAAATTAGTGAATTTAAATCCATTGTAATTCAAAAAAGGAATGAATTTGATAAGTTCTGGAAAAAACAATGAAATTAGGAAAAGTGAGCCACGAAGAAAGCGTCTGCGCACTGATAATGTGGGAGACCTTCAAACTTCTTATCGCCGCCTTTTCTACAAAAGCATAGATCAAATTCAGCAGCAAATTAACTGCAGACTCGATCATCTCAGTGACTTGAAATTTCTTGAATTGTGTAATTTTTGAGGATTTGTAGGGATACATTTCCCAGAAGATTCATTCAAATCATTATTCCACCACTATGGACATTATATTGAAAAAGCCTTATTACGATCGGAAGTTACAGTCATTTATGAAACCGATGTTATTGACACAAAAACTAACGCGAGTGAACCTTTAACTTTCTTAAAAGAATCAAAATTGGAAAATGCATATTCTGAAGCGTTCAAATTATGTGAATTAGTATTAACAATTTCTGCTACTAGTGCGTCTGTAGAACGAAATTGTTCTACGTTAAAACGTATCAAGAGTTTTGTTAGGAATTCAACAGGACAGGAAAGACGTTCCCAAATTTCAATTTTGTCAATTGAAAATAACTTCGTCGAGGAAATGTCCCAGAATCCACAGTTTTATGACATTATTAACGAATTTGCCAAAAACGACAGAAGAATTGAGTTACACTACAAATAGGTAAGTTTCTGAAAATTGCTTCCCTTATTTAAAATGTCACCGCACGCCCCTGCTTACAAGCCATGTCCACATCTAAAATATAAGCATAAACAACACACAAAGACTACGACGATCCAATAAAACCTACAAGTAATAAACCATTACAACACAACTGTAAGACACCTTGACAAACATGCCTAAAATCGACAGGATAAATATTCATTCACAGAATAAAATGCGTTTTTCAATAAAAAGTCGTTTATAGTTTTTTAAAGATCTTACTCCCTAGTTCCTGGAAAGCCAACAGCAGTTTGTTATACAATTTAACGCCAGTGAACGCACAGGAAGACTGAAACCTTGACAAGCGATGCCTTGGTGTGATGAATTTGTCCCTATTTATAGTGTTCTGGCAGTGAAGGTCTGAGTGCCTAATAAATTTACTTTGGTGACTGTGGAGATAACACAGACAGCAAAGAATGTACATGCACGGGATGGTAAGGATTCTGTACTTCACAAACAAATCCCGGCAATTCGTCGTTTCAGGCACACCAGCCAACACCTTCATCATTTTTTCTGCTTCAGGAAGACTCTTGATGCACCACCCACAGCACCCCAAAGGATGATGCCATACGTCGCTACACTATGAAAATGCGCATGGTATGTTAACAATGCTGCACTCTCTTCGACAACCATTTTTATTCTTCTTACGGAAAATATTGCAGTTGATAGCTTAAGGCAAAGCGCATCGATGTGCGGAATCCACGAAAGCGTGCTACGAAATCCAGTAGTAAAATAGTAGCATGTTCACGGGACTTTTGCTGGTGAGGATTAGTTTTTGGGTTTTGCAAGAATTAACAACCAAACTGTTTGCCTCAAATCAAGCTTCAGCAACATCCAGGCCGGCCAATGCTTTCTTGTTCAACACGTACCTTTTTGTAGCCCTTTCTATGAGGGTAGTGTCATCTGCAAGCTATTATGTTCTTGCGATGGAATTGGTTCATGAGGTCGTTATTATATATAGAGAATAACAGAGGGCCCAATATAGACCCCTGAGGAACACCTTGTTTCATTAGCCTTAGAGACGATTTTCTCCATTTAGGTTCACTAATTGATATCTGTTCTCAAGGTACGACCCAAGCAACTTCCACACAATGCCTCTTATACCGTAATGATGCAGTTTCATCAAAAGCCTCTCGTGATCCACACAATCAAACGCTTTACTCAGGTCTATACTGGAAAGCATTGTTTCCTCCATATCTTCAAATGACGCCAAAATGGTCTCAATTATCTCGATCATTGCCGTAACTGTTGACTTTCCTGCACGAAAGCCATGTTGATTGCCACTCAGAATCGACCTTGATTCTATAAAATTCACCAGCCTCGACTTGAGCAGAGCCTCAAAATATTTTCCAATTCCAATAGTTTATGCCTTCGAGAATATGTCCATCGAAAGAGCATTCCCAAGTTTGGATTCTTAAGGAAAGAACGAGAATTCGTATTGAGCTGTTCGACAAGAGGCTAATTGACACTACGAAGCGTGCGATTTTTCACTAAAACACGTTTTCCAATGAATGCTACGAGTATATGAATTAATAAGTCATTACTGAAAAAATTTGAAGGCAGCAGGTGCGTTATAGTAGTGAATTTTTATAGAAATGATCTGGCACCAAACATAGTTTTTACTTAAATGCTTATAACTTTTTTGTTGCAACCTAGATATCTAGATTTTGGCACGTATTTTGCCTTATAAGAAACCAACCTACATACCAAATTTGGTTACCAGAGCTTTGTTATTTTCGGAGATGAAAATTTTTTCTTACAGAAAACTTAAAATTTTCTCGGCAAACTGCTGCGATTTTCCTAGCTAACAAACGTGTCCAAGTCACTTATACAAGAAAGGTACCTGTCAAATTTCATGAAAATATATTCATTATTTTTTGTGTTATCGATGTGACACGTATATATACAGTGTTAGTTTAAAGTATGGAAACATCTGAATATCCCCCAAACGAAAAACGATAAAAAAGATTTTAACACGTGTTGCAAGGTTGCCATAGGTGCATATTTTCACGTTATGACAAAACATACAGGCTGGTCCTAAAAGCGCAGTGGTTGCAATTATCGATTTTTTAAATGGAACACACTGTATATTATATTATTTTATGAATCCTTTCGAACTCTAGATTAACCTTGTTATAAGGTACCCTATGCAATTCTATGGTTACGCAGATATCGGCACTTTAATTATTGCATTACATGTATTGATAAAACTAATAGTAACACAAAAATATCTTATGCACGGAAAACAGCAAATAAAAATCTTTTCACAGGTATCGTAGGGTTGCCGTAACAGCGTCTATTTAAGGTTACCCAAAATATACAGGGTGGTCGTGAAAAGCTTTGTAGTTGCGATGGTTGATTTTTTAAATGGAACATCCTGTATGTTATATGATTTTGTTAATCCCTTCGAACTCTAGATTAACTTGGTTATAAAGTACCTTATGCCCAAATTCCATAGTTACGCAGATATCGACAATTACATAATAAGTACTTATTGCTACAAAGCTGGCTATGCTTTGTAAATAAATATTAGTGAACTGTCAAAATTAGTTAATTTCAATCACTTTATAAAATGGCATATCTTAGTGATACAGAACGCATACAAATCCTAATTTTACGAGGCTTTGGCGACAAGGAAAGAGCGTATGAAGAAGATACCCGCATATTTAATGAATTGAATCCTCAACACGTTATTAACAGATCAACTGTTTTTAAAACTATCAAGAGATATACAGAGACTGAAAATGTTAAAGATTGTCCTAAACCTGGAAGGACAAAACTGCTACAGGTGATGAAACCAAATTAAATGTGCTATTCCAAGTTGAGGAAAATCCTCAAATATCTTCAAACCAGTTGGCGCTAGACAAAAATATCGCACAGACGTCCATGATAAGAATTTTGTGAGGGAGAGATACACGCAGTGGTCGCAGTAAATAAATGTTTGGGCGGGGACTGCGGGGACCTGTTAAGAAATAATATTGCGCCAGCTATAGCAGCCATATTTCCCAATCCAAACAATCCCATGTTACCTTCTGATGACATATGGTATCAACAAGATGGTGCTTCCTCTCATTACACCCGGCCTGTACGTACCTATTTAGATAAGGTGTTTCCACATAGATGGATAGGACGTCGAGGAGCGATAAAATGGGAGGTATTTTGAAAAAAAAAAATTTGTCGATTTCTTTTTTCTTCAATATCTAAGTAGGCGTTGATCTGACATGTCTAAAACTTGCACATTATCAGGACACTTTTCACAGAGTAATCTTTTTGTGCTATTCTCAACTTTTGATTGTCATTCGTTGTTGAGCTACAGGTATCAACGTTTTTTTATATTAGGGCACCAATTTGGATTTTTTGCTCATCTGATAGCCTGTGAAAAGAGCTTTTCAATGATGTACATCATGCTTGAGAAATCTTGTAATTGCATTGACAATTTTGAGGAAAACCGTTTTGAGGATAGTAGGCTATGAAATCCAATACCAGAAAACAAATTAAAAAAAAATGTTCTAAAAGCAGTGGGCCATGGAGTCTAACAATATACTTTTACTTTTAACATAATTTTCCGTAATGATTCACGATAAAAAAATAGGAGCTTTAAGCACACCAATGAAGCGGCCCATTATCACAAATGATATTTTACATTAAAACATTATCCTAAAAAATTGTTATAATTTAATTAAATAAGTAAACCTAGTAAATAACAAAATTTACCAACAGAACTCAATAAAAAGCAGATTAATGATTAACGAAGACGCCTTTGAAAATTGTTTGATTTGTATATTACCCGGAAAGACGACAACCAAACACCAAAATATTTCGCAGGATAGTGACCAATCTATTGAACGACGGTAGCTTCCACGCAAAGAAACCACCAATGCCTAGAAATGAAGAAAGAAATAATGCCGTCTTACAGGTTTTAAACGAAAACCCTCCGCAATCTGTTCGGTTTTATGGTGAACAAATTGACGTTCCAAAAAGTACGGTACACCGTGTATTAAAATAAAGTCATTACCATCCATACAAACCTACAATCGTACAAGGCTTAAATGTTGACGATTACCCTAAGCGACTTCAATTTTGCAGATGGTATCAAGGACAATGTCAGCAAGATGAAAATTTTCATTTGAAAATAATATTGACCGATGAACACAGATTTACAAATTGTGGTGTGTATAATCGCCATGATAGGCATTATTGGGCAAATGAAAATCCCCATCTAAAGGAAGAAAGACGATTGCAGGGCAGATTTGGTATTAATGTTTGGTGCGGCTTGTTAGGTAAAAAACTGTTTTTTTGTAGATTGGATAATTAATTTAAAAAAAATCAGGTAACTTCTTTGTTGGTCCGTTCTTTTTTGAAAATAATTTAACTGGGGAAAGGTATCTTAATCTATTGAGAAATGATATCTTACAAACAATAAAAAGACTTCATAATTTAGACAACAACATGGTTGTCTAGCTCACAATGCTAGGATCGTCAAAAAATTTTGTACAAAAATTTTAATAATCATGTCATTTGTAACAAGTGGCCGGTTCATTGGTGTGCTCGAAGTCCTGATATAACATCCATGGATTTTTATTTTTGGGGTACTCTAAAGAATTATGTGTATAAATTCGATCCACCACAAAATATCAATGAATTACAAAACAGAATCATGCAAGCTATAAATCATAATAAAAATAAAAATAAATAAATATAATATAAGATAAATAAAAATATAAAAATTGTAAAACACCCTCACCAGAGTTGGCAGGCATGTTTCAAAAAGGTGTAAAAAGTGCATTAAACAAGAAGGTGGCCATATTGGACAATTTTCTATTTAGTGTATTTTTAAGTTTCTATTTATTATTTGTTGAGTTCCGTTTCTAATTGTGTTGTTTTGTGGAGTTTAAGTTTCTATTTGTTATTGCCGGGTTTTGTTATTACACTGTTTCACATAATATTACCTAGCATTATTACCTAATTAAGTATTGTAAATTAAATCACAATATTTTTTTATCGTGAATCATTACGGAAAATTATGTAAAAAATAAAAGTCTATTGTTAGACTCCATGGCCTACTGCTTTTTGAACACTTGTTTTTGTCATTTGTTTCTGGTATTGTATTTCATAGCCTACTATCCCCAAGACAGTTTTTCTAAAAATGGTCAGTGCAATTACAAGATTTCTCAATCGTTGGAAAATTCTTTTTAGAGGCTTCACATGAGCAAAAAAATCCAACATGGCTGCAATAATAAAAACAAACGTTGATACTTGTAGCTCAAAAATGACAATCCAAAGTTGAGAATAGCACCGAAAGATTACTTTCTAAAAGCGTCCTGATAATGTGCAAGTGCTGGACATGTCAGATCAACGCCTACTTAGATATTGAAGAAAAAAGAAATTGACAAATTTTGTTTTTTCTAAATAACTCGAAAACGAAAAGAGGCAGGGCAAAATACAAGTCATATTTGGAACGAGGATAAAATTCTACAAAACATTGCTAATTTAACCGTCTCCCTATCTCTAATAATAACGGAGATAGCAATACATTTCCATCCAGTTTGGGATACACTGTATAGGTTATACTGGTAACTAAATTTGATGCGGGCTTTCATTTGAAAAAAAAACTATTAAACTAATTTTTATGAAAATTCAATACCATAAGCCACTTGCTGCGTCCAGACTTTTTGATATCTCCAGCGGTGGTATTAGAACCGGCGATCTTCGTGTCGATTTTCTAACGCTTTAAGGAATTAAGCCACGGCCGGCTCATAAATCCAAAAGAAATTTTGTTTAATTTTATACCCCAAAGGCATTATTTAATTAAATTGTTCATCAACCTAGTTTGGTGTAACGTAAATTTGTTAGAACTCGGGGGTGGGTCATCGTACGCTGATTAATTTTATCTAGCATATTTGGAATGACACACTGACACTGGTGTAAAATTAGTTGCTGTGTAACGGAAACTTTGTGGCACTTTATTCATTTACTTCTCACTGGATGCATACAAATGAATGTGTAACAAACCTCCCTGAATCCGAAATGAATGTTTCCAACAAATAACTCACCGTTCTGGCTGACATTGACGCTACAGCCAAAAGACAAGAATACTACATAACTATTTGTTCGTAAGCCTGATATGATAATTCTGAAGAACCTATTATGCACATTATAACAGGATTTAACCAAAGTTCTGATGCGGCAAGTGTGTTCTGGACAGTAGCGGCTCGTGCCTTAATGCATTGGGGGTGCGCAAGAAAAAAAAGTTCGGGACGCAGCAAATTTTTATTAAATGCTTCAAATTTGAATAACTCAAGTTTCTACGAACTTAGAAAGTTTAACTTTGGTGTATAGTAGGGTATTACCTAGGGCAACATATCCACCAAACTTCATCAAAATAACTTTGTAAGTTCCGGAGAAAAAAATTCAAAATTTGCATAACTAAATTTTCTAAAAATGTAGAAGGTTCAATTTTAGTGCGTAATAAGGTATTTTACAAGGCAACATACCCACCAAATTTCATTAAAATACTTTCGTAATTTTCGGAGAAAACTATTTTTTTTGAAACAAAAGTCAAAATTTTCCCGGAAAACGTTATCCGATATTCATGACTAACGAACTCATCCAAGCCATTAATAAAAGAAAGGCACTTGCCGCGTTTCATCGAAATCAGTTGCTTATTTTTTGAGTTATCGGTTGGATATATTGTCACGGGTTTTCTTAATAAAAAAAATTAATGAAAAGCTTGCCCGGCTTCTGGCCCGTTACAATTTAGGAAAAGCGAGGTTTCGGAAAAATAAAGAAAGAAGGAAAAAGCAATTAAACAAACCACAGGGAAGAGTAAAAGAGAAAGAATAGTGAATGGTTTCACGCTACACCCGGGAATTGGGAACTTCAGCGTCGGCAGTTGGTACAAGGCTCAGCAGGTAGGTCACGACTATTTGCCCACTTCTAGTGACAGGTGCAACAGATGTTAAAAGAACGGTTTTGGAGGTTAGAAGTTTATAAATTATTCGACTCAAAGTATTTTAGTTAATTATCCGGTAGTTAAATAAATACAAAGAAAGAAGGAAAAAGCAATTAAACAAACCACAGGGAAGAGTAAAAGAGAAAGAATAGAGAATGATTTCACGCTACACCCGGGAATTGGGAACTTCAGCGTCGGCAGTTGGTACCAGGCTCAGCAGGTAGGCCACGACTATTTGCCTATTTCTAGTGACAGGTGCAACAGATGTTAAAAGAACGATTTTGGAGGTTAGAAGCTTATAAATTATTCGACTCAAAGTATTCTAGTTAATTATCTGGTAGTTAAATAAATACAACGACATCAACGGTAAATGAAATTTAAAACCTGGAATCACAACACAATAAGTAAGGAATGGTTACATTAATTAATTGTTGTATTTTAGGCTGATACTCAGCGATGGTAAAAATGTGTTAGTGTGTCAGAGATGTAATTATTCATTTAATTTCATTTAACAAAGATGCAGAGATCCCCCTTACCGTCGACTGCTCGAGTTTACACACAGAGTTACGCTGCTATTGCAAACAAATGCTCCAAGCCAAACTTCAAACGAACAGGCTACAAAAATGTGTCACAATAAACAATCAGCGGGCTTGTCATTTGCCAAAACTCTCATCCGGATCTGAAGATATCAGAAAAATATATAGTAATAAATATACATTTTAATGAAAGTTATATAATTCAATTTGTTAAAAGGCAATCTAGAACTATGTTTTATTATGCATAATTTTTTAAATATATTTCAACAACACCACGAGGGCTTACAGCCTAAAACTATCAACTTTTGGACTAAAGTAACTTGGGCTAGATCCTGATATTTTAGCCCAAGGAATCTGTCATAGCATTTTGTACAGACCCTATATATATATATATATATATATATATATATATATATATATATATATATATATATATATATATATATATATAAATATATATCACACCGATAACTTAAAAAATAATAGGCCGATTTTAATTACATTTGGCAGGTACCTTCCTTTTGTGTGTGGCTTGGATAAGCACATTAGCCAAAAACCGGACTAGGTTTTCCTGGAAAATTTTGGGTTTTCTTTAGGGAAAATTTTATATCTAAGAAATTAACAAAGCTATGATAACCAAATTTGGTAAATAGGTTAACGTTATAAAAGTCAACTATATACCAAGATCAAGATCTCTACGTAGCAAGAAAACAAAGTTATAGACATTGGATGAAAAAAAAAATTGGTATCGGACGAATTCTACGAAAATTCACTACTATAACGCACTTGCTGCGCCTAGACTTTTGGAAGCATCATCAACTAAAAGAGTACTGAGTGGGATGAATCAGAAGTAGTCATACCTTTTATAATGTTCGGAATGCATCTAACAAACACTTTGATACATAAAAGAGTGTTTTACACAAAAAACAAACCCACACTTTTGTTACGAGTCTAGAGTTGACTAAGAGTTGCATTTTTAAAAACAAAATACTAGCAAATCACCAGGTGCTTAAAGAAGTCTCTGAGGAAAAGTAATAATACATCAAAATGTTATCTTCCTACATGTTACATACTTTATCCTTCCATATGGGGTCGTTATATAGTATGTCATTGTGTATCACGGAGTGTTTTCCTCGTAGAAACAGGGTAATTTTTATATTCTTTATATAATTTTTCATGTCAACATCACTAGCCGAGCCTGTGGTTATAAAACGTACACAGTAATTAGGAAGTAACTGTGCATAGCAGCAAACTCTTGGCATCAAAGTATTGCAATTCTATCCCACTACAAAGTCAACATTAAAAGTGGTACAAACTGCTAAACTAAAAAAACTAAATTTTGATTTTCCTTAACATTTAAAAAAGTATTTGACGTATTGCCCTTTTTTATATTTCAACAATACACCACGAGGGATTATAGCCTAAACACTATCGTACCGTGGGTGTCGACAAGGAGGAGAGAGAGAGAACTTGTTAATTCTGGACTTGAAGGTTTGGAGGTTCGCAGGAGAAGGAAAAACATGTGCCGGCAAGGAATTCCACAATTTGGAAGTCCTCGGGACAAAAGAGCGGGCATAACAAGATGTTCTATGTCTGGTGACCTGGACAGTAAAAGGGTGCGTTCGTTCTGTTCCCCTGGTAGATCTGTTGGGGGCAGCAGGTGGAGGAACTATGGAAGAAAGCTCCTCTGAGCAGTGCCCGTGCAGATATCTATACAAGAGAGAGAGAGGGCACCAACGGCACGTCGGTGGGCAAGTGATGGCAGCCTTTGCGTGAGGGTAGGGTCACCGATGAGACGTATATTCTGAATGGAGCGAGTGTAGCAGCGGCACCCCAGTTGTGAGAGCAGTATTCGAGGTTTGGCCTTATTTGTGAAGTATATAAGGTATAGAGATTAGCTGGTGAAAAGTATTTGCGAGCCCGGAAGAAGACACCTAGTTTTTTTAGCAGCCGCTTCTGCAATCGATGTGACATGTTGGTGCCGATTCCGACTTCGATCCACTCATTACTTTGAATAACTTGGTTGTTCATTGTGATGGGTCTAGGGCTTGTGTATCTCTTATGACATAGAAAGCAAGACTGAGATTTGGTGGAGTTGAATTGTACAATATTTCTACTTCCCTGGTCTAATATTCTTTGGAGATCCATAGAGACAGAACCCTCCATTGGTTTTCGATCCTCATCTAATTGGGCAAAAGAGACAGCATTAGAATATTGTATATTTGAGTGGAGGGTGCTGTCGTCCACGTAACTGCGAACTGGGTTGAATGTGCTAGAGAGGAGGTCACTGATGTGGAGAAGAAACAAAGTAGGGGCCAAAGCTGAACCTTGAGGGACTCCTGCATTCATTGGATACAGTTTAGAGGAATGGCCATCCACGACAACACAAATGCTCCGGTTGGAGAGGAAATTTGCTGTCCAGGTACAGAGTTTTGGTGGTAGGCCATAGGCCGAGAGTTTATTAAGCAGCGCTGCGTGTCAGACCTGGTCGAGTGCTTTGAATATGTCTAGAGCGACAATCTGGGATTCACCGTGTAGTTCCATAGACTTGTTCCAAGAATGTGTGACAAAGGAAAGAAGGTCGGCACTTGATTTACGCTGACGGAATCCACACTGCCTGTCGTGGATTAGATTGTGTTTTTCAAGAAATTTTAGTAATTCGGTGTCTATATACTTTTCCATCACTTTAGAGACAACTGAAAGGAGATAAATATGCCTGTAGTTGCTAGGAAGCGCTTTGTATCCTTTCTTGGGGACGGGTTGTGCTCGAGCAGTTTTCCAGTTACTAGGGAGTATGCCTCTATTGTAAGATATCTGAAACAGACGAGTCAGGACAGGAGAAAGTTCTGGTGCGCATTTTTTAAGAATAATTGCTGGGATCTCATCAAGACCAGAGGCTTTCCTGGTATTAAGAGAAGATATCATCTTTCGTATCTTTTTAATTTTGAAAATGATATCCGTCATTTTATACGACACATTGGGAATTGTTGGTGGTTGAACATTTGGAGGTGGGTTGAGAGTAGAATTGCCAGCGAACAACAAGGCAAAAAGTTCAGCCTTGCCCAGGGTGATAGAGACAATTTCATCCCCTGAAACAAGATGTGGGAACGTGCTCCTGCAGAAATTATTCCCAGTAGATTTAGCAAGAGTCCAGAAGGGCTTGCTGCCGTTGGAGCTTGAGAGGACTTTGTTTTTGATGTGGTTATTAAACGAGTTTTTTTGCCTCAGAAAGAATGCGGACATAGCGGTTTCTTGCGTCGTTATACGCTTGACAGTTTTCTTGACTGGGATTGTGTAGAAGCGTTTTGTAAGCTTTGACCTTTTCAAGTCTGGCCTTGTCACATGATTTAGAAGACCAGGGCATTTGAGCCTCTGAAGAGGTTTTCTGTGTACATGGGATAAATAATTCCATGCCAGCTTGGATAATTTTGGTGACGTTTTGTGAGATATCAGAGGGATCAGGATGTGAGAAGCAGACAGACGCCCATGGAAATGAGGAAAAGTAATCGCGCATATAGTCCCAGTTCGCGGAGTTGTAGTGCCAAACGATACGTGGGTGTGATGACTGTGTGACCTCGGGTTGCATTGCGCAGGAAGCAGTGACCATGCCGTGGTCTGAGCGACCAAGGGGGACGGTGACTGATGTCTTATAGCATTCAGGTTTTGTAGTAAGAAGGAGATCCAAGGAATTTGAGCTGTGTGTTGGGATTCGAAGAAAGTAAGTAGTAGAGCCTTGAAAAGGGACACATGAGTTTTTCGTACTGATAAAAAGTGCATTCCCAATTTGGATCTAGCGGATAGAGAGCATTACTTGCACTACAGCAATCTTAAATAAGTTAGGAGTTACATATTCTTTTAAAAACCAGGTCTTATTATTTAGTTGTACTAAAACGAAAAAAATTGCCGAATTTAGTTTATGAAAGCGCCACCTACCGTATTGTATTTCACTCTTGACGAACTTTTATTTGACATCCATATCAAGGGGGTTGTTGAGTAATATATAGGATGGTCCAACATTGCGTTTAAGTTCAATATCTCCTTTAATATTCAACAATAGAAACGCAGCGAGTGTATTATGGTAGTGAATTTTCATTTAAATGTTTTTAATACCAGTAAATATGGTTTTTTTTAAAGAAAGCAGGCATCAAATTTGCTCACCAGGGTAACCTGTATGGGTGAAACATAATGTATCATATTTCATCAAAATAACTACATTTTTTGAAAATGTACAAAACTTTTCCAAAAATAAACTTTAAATGTTCCGGAAAAAAACTGGTTTCCCGGTAAACGAACCTTATAGGTTAATAGAAAATTAAGCTATTCAAATTTGAAAAATTTGAAGTATTTAATGAAAATTCGCTACCATACGGTGCTTGCTGCGTCCTAAATTCCTTTTCTTACAAACATGCATTATATTTCGATAGAAAATGCAAAAATGCAATAATTAAAGGTGTGTTTGATTTAAAAAAAAATCTGGACGCAGCTTGTGCGTTATGGTAGTGGATTTTCATAAAAATGTTTTTAATAGCCAATATGGGTGGTTTTTTTTCAGAAAGCATGCATCAAATTTAATTACCAGTACAACATATATAGTAAAAACAATGTGCCATGTTTCATCAAAATAACTTTATTGTTTGAAAACGTACAAAAATTTCCGAAAGTAAACTTAAAGTGTAACCTAAAAAATCCATTTCTTGGTCAACCCTATAAGTTAATAGCAAATTGAGCTTTTAGTGAATTTTCATAGAAAAATTCACTAATGGGGAGATCCCGACTTTTGAATTTTGAAAAAAAAATTTTGCAAATGAGCGCGAAGTAGGACCCCTAGAACCCATATCGGGGGTCAGTTTCAATTTTTATATGTTTATATATATATATATATATATATATATATATATATATATATATATATATATATATATATATATATATATATATATATATATATATATATATATATATATATATATGTATGTATGTATGTATGTATGTATGTATGTATGTATGTATCACACCGATAACTCAAAAAATAATGGGCCGATTTTGATAAAATTTGGCACATATCTTCCTTTTGTAAATGGCTTGGATAAGTTAGTTAGTCAGGAAAATCGGACGAGGTTTTTCGGGAAAATTTTGAGTTTTCATTCGAAAAAAATATATATCTCCGGAATTAACAAAAAGTAAGGGCAACCAAATTTGGTACACAGGTTCATACAATCATAGGTAAGCTACCTACCAAAATTTAGCTTTGTAGGTTAAAGGACAAAAAAGGTGCAGGCATTTAAAAAACAATCTGGGTTTTCCTCAAAACGTCAAAGTCGCGATTTCAAACGTCAAAATTGGTAATATTTAGGAAATGAACCTGAAATTAATATCAGCCATGGAAAGAAAATATCTCAAGAAGAATGCTTTACAAAGCCTGAACTCTTAGTTTCAATCGTCATTGTCCTTCATTTTACTTAAATATTCCCAGAATATTAATTTTAAATACACCCTTTCTCTGATGCTTTGGCAGTAGTGTTGGCTATAGAGTTTATCGTTTAATGGTATATCATTTTTCGTAAAGTTTTCGTAAAAAATCATTAAAGCTCAATATATCCGTTATTATGCAAGTTATGAAAAAAAAAGGTATATATTAATTTTAGGGTGTCTTAAGCTACATCTTAAAAAATATTTCCACAATTACAGGGTGGCCCATAAGTCGTTGGTGATTCAATTTTTTTTTTTTTACAAACACGCCCTATGTTATTGCATTTTTGCATTTTCCATCGAAATATAACACATATTTGTAAGAAAAGAAATTCGGGACGCAGCAAGTGCGTTATGGTAGCGAATTTTCATTAAATGCTTCAAATTTTAATTGCTATTAACCTATAAGGTTGACCAGGAAACCAGTTTTTTCAGGAACAATTTAAGTTTACTTTCGGAAATTTTTGTACATTCTCAAAAAATAAAGTTATTTTGATGAAACATGGCATAATGTTTCTAATATATAGATTAATGCCTGCTTTCTTAAAAAAACATGTTAGCTATTAATAACATTTTTATGAAAATTCACTACCATAACGCACTTGTTGCGTCCATAATTTTAAAATATGAAGCCTTTAATAAAAATTCGCTTTCATAACGCACTTCTTTAATTACAAACATGTATTATATTTCGATGGAAAATGCAAAAACCTAAGGCGTTTTCGACTAAAAAAAAAATTATTTGTATTACCATCGACTTATGGGCCAGCCTGTGATTGTAGAAATATTTTTTAAGATGTAGGTCAAGACACCCTATAATTAATGTATACAATTTTTTTTCATATCTTGTAGAATAACGGTTATATTGAGCTTTATTGATTTTTTACGAAAATTCGACAAAAGTTATATACCATTAAACGATAAACTCTATAGCTAAGACTACTGCCAAGCATCAGAGAAAGGGTCTATTTGAAATCAATTTTCTGGAAACATTTTAGTAAAATGAAGGACAATGACGGTTGAAACTAAGACTTCAGGGTTTATAAAACATTCTTGTTGACACATTTTCTTTCCATAGCCCGTATTAGATTCAAGTTCTTTGCCTAAATGTTGCAAATTTTGACGTTTTGAGGAAAATCCCAATTTATTTTTCTTTAAATGCCCATAACTTTTTTGTCTTTTGACCTACAGCGCTAAATTTTGATAGGTAGTTTACCTATAGCGATATATAACGATGTACCATTCAATGTGAATGTCAAATTCACTGATTTCCCCACTTTCATTTTAAATGACATATCTAAAAAAATATTTCACAACATCAACAAAAAATCCCACCATACTTAAAATACCCATATATAACTTAACTAGATAAAACATTTTTTCTATTTGTGCAATTCAACAACACTGTCTATATCATTTAGACTTTAATTGTTAAAAAAAAAAGTTAGTTTTACTTGTAAGTACTTAGTTCAAAGTTTCTGGTTTTGAGCTTTGCGTGACGTAGCTAATAAATTTAGATTGATATTGATAAATATCAATACAACATATATATATATATATATATATATATATATATATATATATATATATATATATATATATATATATATATATATATATATATATATATATATATATGTATATATAGCAACTAGCTGCGTCCAGACTTTTTTCAATTATTTGGCTCAAACAATCTTCTGCGGCTAGTGAACCCTTTGTCCTTTTAACTCAAAACTTAATTTTGTAAACCAGACAATCCAATAAAACATACATTAATTCAGTGAAAACTCCGACCCTTGAATGGATTAAGCCCGGCCACAAATCTGCAAATCTGACTAACCAATTTATTTACTGTTATATACTTTATGAGAGTTGATAAATCGACATAGGATTATAAAGGACTAAGCAACATACAGAGTGAGGGATTATATAAACGTATCCTGTAGGAACGTGACCGGCATGATCCGACCAGGAGCAGGTTGTCTATGAATACGTATATGAACCCGGAGAATGGGAACAGAACGTTTATGATTGTAAGGTCCAACTCACAATCACGGTTATCATCATTTATGCTACTTTACCAAACCGCTCTGTTGCTCTTCCCGTTCCTTATGCTCTGCTCTGTTCTGATCTTCTCTGATATTTTATCGTCTTGAAATCTTATGTGCTTTTTACCTACGGATATAGGTTACATTATTCGTGCAGTACAATTATACTTGAACATATACAGCCTCTTGTGTATCTACGGAATAATAAAGTTAATTTAAAAATTACGACGGAGTAAATACACGATGCTACTTGTTCAGAGAACAGGAAAGGTGGGCAGAAGGGCCGTAATAGACGTAGAAACATAATTGTTAAAAACACTAACATAAAAAGTAGTTTAGTTTAATTCTTTACAGTAAGGAATGTAAATATAGCAATTAATTAGCGGTCAGAATTGTATCGATTGGCATTGAAAATATCACATTTATTATGTAAACAGTAAACAAAGTAAATTCGCAAGGTACGCAGGAATGCTAAAGTCGGCAATTTGGAAGGTCGCAAACTAAGGAAGAAAATATAAGTAGTGTTGTTAGTAAACATAGAGAGGGAATAATCAAAATGTGATCAGTTAAATAAGTTCTTACGATGTAGATAGTTAATTTAGATTGCTTAAAATGTAACGACGCGATACTTGTGATTTAATTATGTAAACATAAAAACACTGTTCAATTATGATTTACGATGTAAACAGTCTACGTTAAGTTCATTCAGTTGTTATTAATAATGTTATTGTTGAGTTTCTGTGAGTTATTAAATTTTTAATTAAAACGTCAACGATGTCTACATACGTCTAGTTCGACGAGTTTATTCCTTAAATTATCCTCCGCTCCCGTAACACTACTAAACGGGTGTGGTCATCTTGGGATGATCATTTTCTTTAGCGGTCGCGAATAAAACTAGCACGTTTTGAAAGTGACACAAACAACATAATATGTAATAGTGGTAAAAAAGATTTCAAAAGTGAGTCGGAACTGAGATATAAGTACAAGGTGATTTGTTAGGTAAGCGATATTCATATCTCGGTAACTGTGGGAAGTAGAACTTGCCGAGACCCCCTTCTTAAAATAGATCCCAACTTCAATAACTTCGAAGAAAAGCTGCTAATTATTAAGATGATAATTTAAAATCTAAGTCAATATTGTGTAGTTTTAAATGAAGCCTTTGTAGCGGCTTTTTCTGATATTTTTATGGTTGCTCAACTAGTTAAAAACAATGATGACGCAATGATGTTGATCAATTAAGAGAATACAAGTCTGGACGCAGCAAGTGCATTATGCAAACAAATTTTCATAAAAATGTTTTTAATAGCAAATATGTCTCTTTAATAGAAGCAGGTCACCGGTATAACCTATATAGTAGAAACATTGTATATATTTTATCAAACTAACTTATTGTTGGAAAATGTACAAAGATTTTCCGAAAATATACTTAAAATGTTTCCGAGAAAACTCGTTTTCCAGCCGACGAACCTTAGGTTTATAGCATTTGAATTGAGTTAATGAATTTTGACGCATTTAATGAAAATTCGCTACCAAAACGCACTTACTGCGTCTTGATTTTTTTACAAACATGCATCATATTTCAATAAAAAATGCAAAAATTCAATAAGAAATGTTCAAAAAAAAAATTCTCGGTGTCACCAACGAGTTCTCTGATTGTCAACATAATTTTATAAGATGCAGCTCAAGACATCCTATAAGTAGCGTATACAATTTTTTCTTGCATAATAACAATTATATTGGGCGTTACCGTAGAAATGCGTCACCCTGTATATATATGTAAACAGAAAGTAAACCTGGATATTGATTCTAGGGGGCCTAGTTTGCGCTCATTTGAAGAAAACTTTTTAGAATTCAAAAGTCGCGGTTTCCCAATTAACTAATTTTTTCTACGAAATTAGCTAAAAATTATAGACCGTTAAACCATAAACTTAATTAAAACTACTGCCAAAGCATCAGAGAAAGGGTCTATTTGAAATGAATTTTCTGCAAATATTTTGGTAAAATGAAGGGCAATGATGGTTGAAGCGGATTGATCCGTATTTCTTTCAGGTTTTTTGCTTAAATGTTGCCAATTTTGACGTTTCAAATTGCGTCTTTGACATTTTGAGAAAAACCCCAATTATTTTTTCTTCAAATGCCTATAATTTTTTTGTTTAAATTTTGGTGTATATATATATATATATATATATATATATATATATATATATATATATATATATATATATATATATATATTAGTGAATTTTTTAAAGAAAATTCAATAAAACAAGCACTTGTGAAGCCACGGGAAAAGTCTACGACTGTATTAAATATGGATTGGGTTTCAATAAGTTAGGGCAAGAACAAACAACCAGGTATGCTATTCGAATTGAATTGTCTTAAAAGTTTTATCTCCTCTTTATTAAATAATTTTGTATACAAAAACTGGCTAAAAAATTATCGGAATAACAACAATGTGATCAGATAACGGGATAGTGAAATGAGACTAAAAAAAATTGAAAAGAAGTGAAGTCACTAACTAGTATTAGAAGGCGTCATGTAGGAGTCCATTATACGATGTACAAGGGTTTACCCTAGTCGGCCACGCTCGATATGTGTGTACTAGCAGGTATCTCTGGTAGTATGCCAATGGTCTAATGCTTAATATTTACACCAAACAATTTTAATTTACAATGGCTGTTTTGTTCATATTTTAACGTAATAAAGTAAAATAACGACTTAGACACAAATTTTGGAGCTTCTTAGTCATTTTGTGTCGTATTTTTTTACTTAGATTCGTACTCCTACTATAATTATCAATTTTGACGTTTTAACTTTCTTAGATTTAATTAATTAAAAAATAATTTACCTCTAACTTTTTTGTCTTGTAACATAGAGATCTGAATTTTGATACATAGGGTACTCTTTATGACAGAAACCAGCGCACCAAGTTTGGTTGCCCTTGCTTTGTTAGTTACGGAGATATACGTTTTTTCGAAAGAAAATACAAAATTTTCCGGGAAAACCTGGGCCGATTTTCCTGGTGGCTAACGAACTTACCCAGGCCACTTGCAAAACGATGATATTTACCAAATTTTATCAAAATCGGCATATTATTTTTTGAGTTATCGGTGTGATACATATATATATATATATATATATATATATATATATATATATATATATATATATATATATATATATATATATATATATATATATATATATTTAATATTATTGGCTGCGGCATCTCAGGCCATTAGCACATTTTTTCCTATCATTCAATATATTTTTTTAAATTTTCCAGACAGAGTCAAATTGGCTCGCCCGGGAATCGAACCCGGGACCTCTCGCTTAGCAAGCTGGCACCTAGCCACCTGCGCCACGAGGGCGTCTATATATATATATATATATATATATATATATATATATATATATATATATATATATATATATATATATATATATATATATAAAGTGTGTCCCAAACTGGATGGGAATGTATTGCTATCTGCGTTATTATTAGAGATAGGGAGACGGTTAAATTAGCAATGTTTCGCAAAATTTCATGCTCATTCCATATATGACTGTCTTTTTTCATTTTCGAGGTATTTTGAAAAAAACAAAATTTGTCGATTTCTTTTTTCTTCAATATCTAAGTAGGCGTTGATCTGACATGTCTAAGACTTGCACATTATCAGGACACTTTTTACAGAGTAATCTTTTTGGGCTATTCTCAACTTTGGATTGTCATTTGTTTTTGAGCTACAGGTCAACGTTTGTTTTTATTATGGCAGCCATATTCATTTTGGACTTTTTGCTCATGTGATAGCCTGTGAAAAGAGCTTTCCAATGATGAACAACATGATTGAGAAATCTTGTAATTGTACTAACAATTTTGAGAAAAACAGTTTTGAGGAAAACAGTCTATGCAATCCAATACCAGAAAACAAATGACAAAAAAAGTGTTCAAAAAGCAGTAGGCCATGGAGTCTAACAATAGACTTCTACTTTTAACATAATTTTCCGTAATGATACAAGATAAAAAAATATTGTGATTTAATTTACAATACTTAATTAGGTAATAATGCTAGGCAATATTATGTGAAGCAGTTTAATAACGAAACCCGGCAATAACAAATAGAAACTTAAACTCCACAAAACAACAGAGTTAGAAACGGAACATAACAAATAATAAAATAGGAACTTAAATACACTAAATAGAAAATTGTTCAATATGGCCACCGTTTTGTTCAATGCACTTTATACACCTTTTTGAAACATGCCTGCAAACTCTGGTGAGGGTGTTTTGGTTAATATGATTTATAGCTTCCCTGATTTTTTTTCGTAATTCATTGATATTTTGTGGTGGGTCGAATTTATACACATCATTCTTCAGAGTAACCCAAAAATAAAAATCGATAGGTGTTATATCAGGACTTCGAGCACACCAATGAACCAGCTCATTGTTACAAATGACACGATTATTAAAATTTTGGTACAAAAATTTTTGACGATCCTAGCATTGTGAGCTGGACAACCGTCTTGTCGGTACCAAATCTCGTCTAAATTATCATGAACTCTTCTAATTGTTGGAATTATATTATTTCGCAATAGATTAAGATACCTTTCCCCTATTAAATAATTTTCAAAAAAGAACGGACCAACAATGAGGTTACCTGAATTTTTTTTTAAATTAACTGTTTAATCTACAAATAAAAATAACAGTTTTTTGCCTAATAAGCAACACTAAACATCAATACCAAATTTGTATTGCAATGGTCTTAAGAAGTTAGATCAGGCAACCGAGCAGGCCAATGTAGGTGTCCATTCGCCCCAATCCAAGTATAGAACATTACGTTCAAATGGTCTCTAATTCTAGCTGTTATATGTGGTGAAGCATCATTGTGCTGGTAAATTAGAGTGTTTCTTGCAGCTAATGGTAGGGTATCTAGAATAACGGTCACTTGTTCAGTTAAAAAATTGAATTCAGTGTGCCCTCATAAAAATATGGACCGTAGATTCTTTTGTCCAGATTGACACACTAAAAACTAGTTGAAAATATCTCTGGGTCTCAATCTCTTTAATTTTATGTGGTCATCCTGACTTCATAGACGAGTATTTCTTCTACTGAATATTGAAAGAAGACCTATTGGCCAATTTAGACTCATCCGTCCATATGATGTTACCGAGGAACCTGTCATCCACTTCAACATTTCTCAAGAGCCATCGGCACAACTGAGGTCTCTAAATCTGCATTTATTTTACTAATTATGTGGTATTTAGCGTTTATTCTGTTTTAATATTTGGCGTCGCCTTATAAAAATCGTAATACTCGTTTACTTAGATTTAGTTAAATTATTTTTTCTATTTAGTGCTTTTGTGGAAGGCGAATTCACAAGTAATTATTAGACAATTTTTGGTCCAATCCATAAATACGGTTATGACAAGCAAGAATTTAATTTTACTTACCACAATCTAGGCGCCCACGTAGCACGGGTCGCGAGGCGTCGCCTAGTAAAGCAATAGGTCCTGTGTGTGATTCTCATGCTGACCAACGGGAAGTTGACCTGGTCTGAAAGATTTGAAAAATTATTAATCAGATTAGAAGATATATACCAATTCTCGTCATAGATAATTTCATTTAAAGGCAATCGGAAAGTTTTTATTACTCGTATAACGGAATATTCACAGATCGCATCAGACAATGTCGACCGACTTATTGTCACAGATAAAAAGTCTGGACGCAGCAAGTACGTTATGGTAGCGAATTTTCGTAAACATGTTTTTAATGTCAAATATATACCTTGTTTTTAAAAGGACATTTAGTTGGCAGTATAACCTATATAGTAGTAACAATGTACCATATTTCATGTGTGTGACGTCAGATTGCACTGGCTGCGGTATGGTTACCATTCGCACATTTTAAAAGCCTTTTGTTACAACTAGTATGTGAATTCAACAGTTCATATGCATTCTGTCATGGTGCATTGAAATTTGTTCCAACATGGAGTTTTGGATATTTTTTATTTGTATAATAATATTAATAATGGTGCTTTTTATGCTAACTTAAGCCTACTTAAGATCTAGATACTACTTAAGGGATTTAGGCAGGGACACATATTCTTCATGCCAATGGGGCCTATCATGGCAACTTTTCTCTTTGACATACAGGAGGGCCACTGACGTCATGGGTACATATAAAGGATAGACACAAATGACACATAAACTTAAAGCCTAGTTTTTTTCATATTTTTAGTTGGAGTTTTTTAATTAACTTATATATAAGCAAATATATGTTTTTATTACTTTCCATTTGTAGAAGTTGTCCCAAATTAAAGGGTTGCTCAACGTCTTTTAAGTTGTGTATTCTGTTTAGGAATTCATTTCTGTAATCCCATCCAATTGAACACTCTAGTAAAACATGTTGTGCGCTTCCTTCTTCACCACATTCGCAATATGGGTCATTTTTAAGGTTGAGTTTGTGTAAATGGGTAGGTATCAAGGAGTGGTTAAATCGCAAACGACATATGCTAGTTACTAATCCTCTAGGATATCCAGCAAACCATAACTGACAAGGTAACTTTGGTACAATTCTTTTATAAAATATACCTTTATCGTTTCTGTGATATTCAGTTTCCCACAGCTGTCTTTGTTGTCTAAAAAATAAAGTTTTTATGTCTGTCCATGGACAGGGATATTCTAAAAGGTTTTCACAATTTAAAGCTTCTTTAGCCATTCTGTCCACAGTTTCGTTATTTGTAATCCCACAATGAGCTTTGATCCATGCAAATCTAACATCGATCTCCATCTCTTCTAACTCTATTAAAATGCGGATAATCTGAATTATTAAATAATTGTTTTTATAGTTGTAGTAGAAGTACTTTAGTGAATCCGCACAGCTTTTGCTGTCAGTCAAAATTAGAATATTTTTATTTCCAATATTTTTTGTATATTTTAGGGCTTCTATTATAGCTATTGTCTCTGCTGAAAAAATACTCATCTTACAATCTAAACGGTATTTGAAATTTTTATTCAGTTGAGGATCGTAAACAGCACAGGCAGTTCCCTCGTTTGATTTAGAAGCATCTGTAAACAACTGGTAGGATGTTTTATGAAACTCCTCTATATCACTATTAAACATAGCGTTTCTTATTTGTGCCGGGTACTGGGAATAATCTCTCAAAATTGTGACTGTAATATTTGGAAGAACAGATGGAAAAAGCTGATAAACTGGACATATGTTAGATCTGTATATGTTCTCACCGGTTTGTTTAAAATCTTCATAACAGGAGACTAAAGCAGGGGATTTCTTTTTGACCCAATACAAATTTGTCAGATCCAACAAAAACAGCTGGTGGACCTTGTCAATAAGACTACTGTTGTTGGCAAACATTTTTGCTATAAAACGACAACCTAGTATTTGCCTTCTGTAAGCTAACGGCATTTCGTTACATTCGGCCAGCATGTTATTTATAGGAGTACTTCTAAAGGCCCCTAGACATATTCTGATACACCTATTTTGAATTACATCTAATTTACTTAAATGTGTACGTGCCGCTTGTTGGTACAGCATACTCCCATAATCTAAAATGGACCTTATATATGATCTATACATCAACAGTGCTACCTCCACGTCTGCTCCCCATGTAGTGTGTGTAGTTGACCTTAGTATATTGATGCCCTTCTCACTACGCTTTATAAGATATTCTATGTGGTGTCTCCACAATAATTTTCTGTCTAAAAGTATTCCTAAATACTTAACATATGGTTTTATAGGTATTATAGTGCCCGCTATATCTATGTATATCGGTTCAATACTTCTTTTCCTAGAAAAAATACACGATTCTGATTTAGCAATAGAGACTGACAAACCATTGCGGAAACACCACAAAGATAGTTTCTTAAATACTATTTTCACTAGATCTATTGCCTTTTCAATGTCATTGTTACTAGAATAAATACATATGTCATCAGCATAATACAGAGTATCTGCACCTGGTATTTTAATATTGTCATCTATATCTAAGGTGTATATTATATACAGAATAGGACTAAGTTTCCCGCCTTGTGGTAATCCTCTATTTACTTTACGGGGGCCAATCAAATTATTGTGTACTTTAAAATAGTTAATTCTATTAGTGTACAATTTTATGATTTTTCTTGAGAAAGCACAAGGTAATCCTATGGCTAGCATTTTCTTGTATAAAATATTTAAATTTATGTTATCGTAAGCGCTCTCTATATCGATAAACAGCGCAACCAAAGACTTGTTATGTGAGAAAGCTAGATTAATATCTGAAACCAGATGTGAAATGTTTCCTATGGTTGAATGTTCTTTCCTAAAGCCAAATTGTGATTTCGGAATCTTCTCACACTGCTCCAACCATGCCTCTAATCTATTTTTTATGAGATTTTCATAGATTTTCAGGACACATGAAGCCAAAGATAACGCTCTATAAGACTCTTTTTTTGTGGGATCTTTTCCAGGTTTCAGCATGGAAATAACTATATATATCTTCCAGATTTCTGGAATTTCTTCTGTTATCCATATGCTGTTATAAAGACGCACCAGCGTCAGTTTTCCTTCTTTAGATAATTCTGATAACATTTTGTAGTGTATGTTATCAATACCTGGAGCAGTATTTTTATTATTTTTTAAACACTTTTCCAATTCTAATAGAGTGAAATCTTTAAGCAAAATGTGTTCCTCTTCCTCGTCCCTAAATGTTATTTGTTCTTGAACCCATGGTGGGGCTAACTTGTGAAAAAATTCCTCCATGCATTCGTTTAGCTGAAGGCTTATTCTTGGAGTCTGAAATGTACAAGAAATTTTTTTAATTTGTTGCCATATATTTGTTATGGAAACATTTCTGTTTAACTGGTTGCAGTAATCTTTCCAGCATCGACTTTTGCTATTTTTTATTGTTCTCTTTGTTATAGCTACTGCCCGATTGTAATTTGTAAAATTGGCAGCACTAGGATTTCTTTTGTACTCTCTCAAGGCTTGCTTTTGGTCGTATATTGCTATTTTACATTGTTCATTCCACCATATTTTTCTGAATTTTTTATTAAATACTTTACTTTTAATGGGGATGGTTTGACTACTAACGTCTAATATAATAGAATATAAATTTTCATAACTTATAGTTTCCCCAATCACCACTACTGCTTGATCAAACAAATGTGAAAAACAACCCCATTCTGCATTACTTAAATCCCATTTATATTTGTAGTTTTCTAACAAGAATGAATATGCACTGTTTTCGTTAATAATATTACTAGTTTGAATATTGAAATTGTGACTTGAAATATCTCTATTCACAATAGTTTTATATGAATATGTTATCGCGTAATGATCTGATCCCAATGTTGTCTCGTGTACATACCAGTTGTCAATTCTTGGCCCTATTTCCGGGGAACTCAATGTCAAATCCACTGCTGATTTATTAGTTGAGTTTGGTTTATTCAGTAAAGTTTCATGCCCCGTATTATGAAAAATTAATCTGCTATTATCGATAGCCTGAAGCAAATTTCTACCTGCTGTATCACTCCAAGTACTACCAAAGGCAGGACTATGAGCATTGAGGTCCCCGGCTAAAATAAAAGGTGAGTTAAGACTTCTAAGAAATGTTTCCCATCGATTACTCGAGATAATATTATTGGGTGGTGAATATACTGAATATATATCTAATTTCGACATTTCAGTACCCAAATACAATCTGGCGCCCACGCACATTAAGCCCTCAATATGAGGTATGTCTCTTATTTCTAAATGTAGTATTGAATTTTTAACTATAAGTGCTACTCCCCCAAAACCGTCAGCTCTATCTTTTCGCAGTAAGTTATAACCCGAAAATATAATATTATTTGTTATTTTTAACCACGTTTCGCTCACAATAGCAATGTCTATGCTATGATCATACAAAAATTTTTCTAACTGTCCTTTATTAGACACTATTGATCTAGCATTCCATTGCAATATATTTAGATTATACATTGCGACCACCTAAAATTTGTAATATGCTGTCCTTAACGTCTTTATCTATCAACTCAAAGCTATTATTAACATTTATCATTTTATCTTTTATAAATATATAAATTCTGTCTGCCATTGTTTCTATACTAGTCAAGTCTTTTAGGCTAGTAGGGTTGCTGTGACAGGGATTCGATGTCTGAGATATAACGGATGTAGAGGGTAATTTTGGAAAAGATACAATGTCTCTGTGCTGTTGCGACATACCTGACCGATTATAATATATGCCTTCTGTTCTTTTACGTTTTGGTTGTATTTTTGTAAAATAACTATTTTTGTGTGTTTGAGTTGTTGTATTTTGACCTATTATATTATTTGTTTTAAGAGGATAGGCATAACCTGTGTTATACCTTTCTATGGCAGATTTAAATGAAATATTTTCTAGTCCCATCATATTTTTAACAGCTTTTTGTTTGGCAAATTCCGGACAAACATTCCGGTCTGTAGCAAAATGTTCGCCACCACACGATGCACACAGGATTTTTTCGGATTGACATATACTGTGATTGTGTTCTTGAGAGCATTTTTTACACCGTTCTTTTCCCTTACACTGCTGACTTATATGTCCGTATCTCAAACACTTGAGACACTGGATAACTTTTTGTATATATGGCTCGACTGGAAACACAATTTTCTCAATTAAAACTTTTTCCGGTAATATTTGCCCTCTAAATGAAACTAAAACAGACTGTGTGGGCAAGTAATCGACTTTATCATTTTCAACTACTTTGCGTTTTAGTCTACGAACTTCTATTATTTTAAAATTATCAAAGTACATTGGTTTTACTAAATCTCTTAATTCTGTTTCTGAAATATTGCTATCTACTTGTCGGATTACACCTTGTCTTCTAACTAAGTACCTTGGTATGTAAACATTGTACCCATTTTCTAACAGTATTTTAGAAGTTACCAGAGCATTAGCACTATTTTTTGTTGACAGCTCTATTTTCAACTTGTTTCTACCTATACTATTTATACTTACAATATCATTGTGTGCTTGAGGAACGCTATTACGTATTAGTCTTGAAGTGCCAATGATATGTGATCGCCCTATATTTTTATTTTCATTCTCGATGTAAATATTAAATGGACCGGTATCATTTTCATCGTATAAAATTATCTCTTTAGGTAAAATATTTTTACTTTCTTCTTTTCTGTTATCAATAATAGTTTTATCATGTATCTGCATTCCACTTTTATGTGAATAAATTCCCGTATTGCTTATTTCTGATCTATTTAATAATATTTCTCCTAATTCATTACCCTGATTTCCTTTTGATTGTTGTAAAGAATTTAAAATATGAGTATTACTTACAGTCTTAGTATTATTGATACCTGACAACGTTCGTGATCCGCTAGAATTACCATAGTCATTTGATATATCAGTCTCTAAGTCATCTAAATCCATATCTATTAATTTGGCCCTATCGGGTGGTTCTTTTTCTTTCCTCGATGACATTTTCAAAGGTTCTAAAATAGATATTACTATCCTAAAATCACAATAAATTAATATCACTTTGCACACACACCGAAACAGGTCCGACCGTATCGACGTCGCAGAAGCGAATCTACCATATTTCATTAAAATAGCTTTGTTGTTTCAAAAAAAATACAAACGTTTTCTGAAAATAAAATAAAAAGTTCCTGAAAAAACTGGTCCGATTTTCTTGGCCAAAGAACCTCCTCAAGCTATTTACACATCTACGAAGATATAATTATTGACAAACAGATTTATGACCCAAATAAAAAAAAATCTAAAATTTCTTTGAAAAAAATTCAGCATTTTTTTTTGTGCCGAAATTGACTTCCAAAATCACTGTGCCTTGAACTAGTCTGCACAGCGATTGGTAGGGTTAAGTTTTATATTGCTCTGTCTCCAGTCTAGACTGACCGTAGATCAGTTGTAATTTGCGGTCCAGAGCTTTACACTCGCACAAGATGTGCTGGGCTGATTCCTCCCCCTCAACGGAGAGTCTGCATGCGAAGTACCCTTCGAACCGCCCTATTTTAAGCAGGTGTTTCTTGACGGCCATGTGTCCCGTCAAGAGACCTGTTGTGCTTCTGAGCTGCCCTCTGCTAAGATTTAGCAGCTCCACAGCTTTCTTTGGACTGGGTTCGTCAATTATTGACTTCCCATGTCTGAGCCCTGGACAGTCTGCCCAGTACACCTTGTGTTGGTTTCTGACCCAGGACTTAATGGATCCCCTGGCAGTGCTCTTTGTCAGGTCCAGAGCCGATTCTGGTCCCATAAATGGTTCTTGACCCTCTCTTCGCGAGACTGTTAGCTTCTTCATTGCCTTTGACCCCCAAGTGACCCGGCACCCAGATGAGGGTCACCTCATTCTGCCTATCAGGTCACTCGTCTCGTCTCGGAACTCACTCACCAGACAGGAATTTACCCGTGGGCTACTTAGTGCCTTAAGGGCTGCCTGGCTGTCTGTGGCTATAAGGATCCGCTTGTTGGTGTAGCCCCTCCTCTAGTTCTCCCGCTCAATCCTTCCGAGTAAACACCTGCCCCTGTACCACGCTCCCCGCCGGATCCGTCCGTGAACCAGACGATTGCGTCCCGTGGTATGCCCGGCGTCTCCTCCCGCCATGCCTCGCGGTCTGGGATTTCGACTTTAAAGTTGTTTTCCCTGCAGTTTCGCGAAGTCTGACCTCATTTCAAGCATGGACTCCTTCACGATCTCCTGAATATTGCAGTGGCCCCTGAAGCCTGGGTTGATCATCAGTCTACCATTGCAGGTTAGTCTGTATAGTCCTAGCCTGGCTTCTCCCATTTTAACTAAGTGTAGGAGGGCAGATCCAGCAACACCTCCATGGCGGCTGTTGGGGTTGAAGACATGGCCCCTGTGATGCCTAGGCCAGCCATCCTTTGGATCTTGCCGAATTTTTGTTTGTTACTGGATTGTGTCATCTTAGGCCACCAGACCAGCGCCGCGTATGTTAACGATGGTCTGACCACCCTTGTGTACAGCCAGTTCAGTAATGTTACAGTAAGTTATATTTTTACAAAAATACAATTTTTTTTACAATAACTTACTAAACATTTACTATTAATTAAAAAAATGCACAAAAATGTTACAAAACATGATTTCTACGGAAACGTTAAAAACATTTCTACGAAAACTTTTCAAGTTCAGCCATTATTTGAGAGTGCCTGTATACGGCAGATCGATTTTTTCGACGAGTAATACAAACAAAAATCTCTCTAAATGCGTAATTTCCATGGGACTCCACTATCTATTGGTAAAACACCGTTTTATAATTTGTGATATGTGTTCGTGCAACGTGAAAAGTTGCTAAACAATTGAAATAACTCAAAAACGATGAACGATATCAATTTTTTTCCCTTACAAACATGCATTATAATTCAATGGAAAATGCAAAAATGCAATAACGTAAGCGGCGTTCTATTAAAAAAAAAAGAAAGTGTGTATGACGAACGGCTTATGGGCCAGCCTGTGATTATCAAAAGAATCTGATAAGATGCAGCTCAAAACACCCTATAATTAACATTTACAGTTTTGGCTCGTATTCTGTACCTAAACGAAAATATTGAGTTTTACCGTAGAAATGCGTCGCACTGTATATGTGTAAACAGACAAAAACTGAAACTTATCTCGTATACGGATTTTAGGGGTTCTAGTTCGAGCTCATTTCAAGAAATCTTTTTAAAATTCATAAGAGACGGGGTTCTCAATAGCGAATTTTTTGGGGCAATGTCACAGTTATTATGAATAAGGATCAGTATATTGAGCTTTCCAATTCTTTCTGACGAAAATTATTACAAAAAATTAACCACAGACCCAACATCCCCCTTTCAACAAAAAGCTAATAAAATAGTTTCCAAATTAAAAAACAATAATTTTATTACACAAGAAATGGCTAAAAAATGAACAACATATAATCAGACGTGCCCAAAATACTATGGCCTTCCTAAAATTCAAAAACGTGTTTTATCTTTAAGGCCAATTATTTCTTCCATGAATTCACCTAATAGTAAATTAGCTATACTAATCACTGAAATTTTAACAAAAGCTTACAATATAAAGAATGATTATTACATAAGAGACTCTTCCCTTTTCAGATATTATAAAGGATGTTACAATTCCAGATAATTATGTAATTCTTAGTCTTGATATTGTTTCACTTTTTACTAAAATACCACTTCAACTCTTTAAAGATAGCATTAAGAAAAGATGGGTTTCTATTTCTCTAGAACCATCCATTCCAAAAAATACATTTCTTGAAATAGTTGATTTTATTTTTAACTCAAGCTATTTTGTTTTTGAAAACACATATTATAAACAAATTTTGGGAACTCCAATGGGTGCTTGTATCTCTCCAATTATTGCACAATATGTTATAGATGATTTACTTGAAACATGCATACCAAAATTAAATTTCAATATTCCTTTTAAAAAAAAATATGTTGACGACATTATTTGTAGCGTTTCTTAATTCAACAACACACATTTTAGATGTTTTTAATTCTTACAACCAATTTATTAAATTTACATTAGACGAGGAAACAGATAACAGTGTACCATTCCTAGATACAAAATTAATTAGAACAAACCATAACAACATAATTTTAGATTGGTATATAAAGTCTACTAATTCTTAAAGATATATTAATTTTCATTCAGATCATTTATTTAAAACTAAAATTAACATTTTATTAGGTTTAAAAAATAGAATATTAAAGATATGCCATCCTTCTTTCCACGAAAAAAATGTAAGAAAACTTTTAAATATTTTTGTTAACAACTCTTATCCTCCCAAACTACTTAATAAACTTTTATACAATTGTTCAAACAGTCACCATTACAATACAAGATACTCTCTATAAATAGTATTAAATTTATCTGACAGACATAACCCCCATATAATTTCGACTTCGAAATATTTAACTTTTTTTACATATCAATCCCATACATTAAAAGTATTTTCAATAGGTTAAAGTTTATATTTAAAGAGGAAACCAATTTTAAAATAACGTTTCGATATTCTAAAACAATTAATAACATTTTTAGTAAACTCAAAAGTAAGGATGAAATTTTCAAAGTGTCTGGAGTGGTATATTGTATTCCATGTAATAATTGTATTTTAAGATACATTGGCCAAAC